>JAQMCW010000017.1:13137371-13161722 GCA_030068335.1 Chrysichthys cranchii | reverse complement strand
CACAAACAGGAAGTTAATATCACCAACCATTCCCATTTTATTAAGGTGTATCCATATAAATGGCCCACCCTGTATATATATATATATATATCTGGTTGAGATGTCGGTGTTTCACATCTTTGGAGAGTTTTCTGGGGGATCATCTCCCCTCCGTACTGAAGACACGAATGGTTTGGTCCACTCTATATGTACTGTAGATTCATTTGGCTTGCATGTTAATGTATAAAAAAAAAGAAACAGGAAAAAAAGGTGCCAGCTCTCCAGGTGACATCACCATTAGTGCGCTCTTTATGATGTTTATCATGCCCTGTCAGTAAGTTGTCACTGATATTAAAACAGAGTTGTTTCATTAGGCGAGGTGTTTGACTACCTGGTGTCTCATGGGAGAATGAAGGAGGTCGAGGCGAGAGCCAAATTCAGACAGGTGAGTCTACGCTCAGTGTTTACGTCTCTGCAGGTTTCTGATATGATGTGTGATGTGATGTGATGTGTTCTTTAAATACAGATCACTGTGGTATAAGAGGACTAAAACGTTTGGGAGCATTTCACCCAAATATAAACCTGCATATACAGCGGGTCCTCAGGTTACGACACAGTTCCGTTCCTACAACAGCGACGTGACCCGAATTTTGGTGTAAGTGGAAACACACCCTAGGCTAAGTCACTTCCCGATCCTGACACAGGTGTACAATCATCAACTAGAACATAAAAACACAACTAAGCCACAGAAAAAGGAAAAGGAGATAAATATCGTGTACTGTACGCTGCACTGTTTGGGACAGAAACCCTGAGATCCGATATCCGTGGCTGTTTCTCCCTTTTCTGATCTCTTTACAATGTCTGATTTGACTTCCGTCGTCAGGGCTTTCCTCTGCGTCGAAGACTCGGACTTTCATTTAGGAGCCATGATAAGGGTCAAAAAGTCGCCAAACAAAGCGACACAAACTGAACGCTTGCCCTTTTTTTTTTACAGTCAACCTTGCCAACTTCCTCAATCATACGCCGCGTTACTGCGGATTCCTCCGCCTTGCGCAACCAAACTAGTTCGCCCACGTAGTCTATAAGTACAACGCTAACGGCGTAAATCCAAACACTCATGTCTCAATTTTTGAAAGTTTTCATGGGCGCGAGCGTCATAACCTCGAAACGTCGTATGTCGAGACCGTCGTAACCTGAGGACCACCTGACTAATCAGAAGCCAGAACTTCACATCGCTCTGGTAAGCACATCCCCTGACCTTGTTTCGAGTCGTGATTTTGTTGTTTGTGTGCAGATCGTCTCGGCCGTCCACTACTGTCATCAGAAGAACATCGTTCACAGGGATCTGAAGGTAAGCCGGAGAACATCGGAACAACGCTTTTTAAACATTTTGTCTCCTGAGTGACCGGCGTGAGTGCTAGTTTACTAAAAGGTGCGGTTGGACTCGTGCATGTAACGATAGCTAGCTTGCTAGCCATTAGTGCGCTGATGCTAATTACACAGTAAAATAATTTTAGCTACAGTAGCTCTCTTAACTTTAGCACACCTATGGATTTTAGATCCACGGTAAAACCGTTAATCTAACATTAGCTAGCTTGCGAGGTTTACGGACCGTACCTAACTTAACCAGTTTACTGGATTGTCCGAAGATGATCCCGCATTTAAAAAGGCAACTAGGTCAGCAAACACAACAAATTAATGAGCTAGCCTATAACAGTGTGAAGTCTTAGCCGAGCTGATTTATAACTATTTTTCCTGTGACTCAGTATTCCACGTTCTAGCGGCTTTGTGCTTCTCTCATTCTCTTTCTCTTTCTCTCTCTCTCGGCAGGCGGAGAACCTCCTTCTGGACGCGGACTCCAGCATCAAGATAGCGGACTTTGGCTTCAGTAACGAGTTCACGTTGGGGAATAAGCTGGACACGTTCTGCGGCAGCCCGCCCTACGCCGCGCCCGAGCTCTTCCAGGGCAAGAAATACGACGGGCCTGAGGTGGACATTTGGAGCCTCGGGGTCATCCTGTACACACTGGTTAGCGGCTCGCTGCCCTTCGACGGACAGAACCTCAAGGTCAGGGGTCGAGTCGTATTTATCGCCAATTAACCGCTCGAAATTTTCTCTTTCCTGCCTTTTTATCCCACACTCTTTGTGCGTGTTGTAGGAGCTGCGTGAGCGTGTGCTCCGAGGAAAGTATCGAGTGCCCTTTTACATGTCCACTGACTGTGAAGGGATTCTGCGCAGGTTTCTTGTGCTCAACCCCAGCAAGCGTTGCACACTAGAGGTATGTATACATACACACACACACACACACACACACACACACACACACACACACACACACACACACAGGGGCACTTTGGGTATCCTGGTTACCTTCAGCTCAGTGCTTGGACCCCTTATGTCTCGCTCCGCAGCAAGTGATGAAGGACAAGTGGATGAACACAGGGTACGAAGGCGACGAGCTGAAGCCTCACGTGGAGCCGGTGGAGGACTACAGTGACGCCAGCCGCATCGGTGCGCTCACACACACACACACACACACACACACACACACACACACACACACCTGAGCCTAACTAGCGGATATTCAGGATGATCTTAAGACGCCTCGCTGATTGGACACGGCGTTCCTGTTTTAGTTTGAACCGGGGTTGTTTTTGAGTGAGTTCGGTACGTTTGGTGACAAAGAGCTCAGAAAAAACTGCATAGTGACCATCGGGTACCATTTTAGCTCTTAGATTTGGAATAATTCCAAATACACCTTCTAAACCCCCCCGACTGTGTGCATGCAATGAATCTAGTCGGCTTCTTCACTTCATTATTCCTTCCGTTTGGATTGTTCCGTCCTGGAAGTGAACTCCAGGATAGAACCAATCAGCTTCGCCCCCTTTTCCAGAAACGCAGCATGGATTGGGGGGGGGGGTCAGCTGGTGGATGAGGGATTGAACTCATGAGTATTTTCGTCATAGCTCGTCTCAGAGGCAGCAGAAACACTCCTGTTCACACCACGCTGCGGCTTTAACCTCTGTACTTGTCTCTTTCTCCATGCAGAGGTGATGGTTGGGATGGGTTTCACTACAGATGACATCAAAGATGCGTTACTCAATCAGAAATATAACGAAGTCACGGCGACCTACCTTCTGCTGGGCCTGAAGACTGAGGTGATCCGATCACGCACTCAGATTAGATTTCCATTCTCGATCTCCCTGCTTCGAAATAACCACGTGTCTGCGGTGGTTTGCAGGACGGGGCGGAGTCACGCGTGAGCGGCAGCATGACGTTGCCGAGAGTGAGGCCAAGCCCCATCACCAACGGGACGAACAAACACTCCACCACCGCCGCCGCCGCCTCTTCGTCGTCGTCCTCCTCCTCTTCCTCGCACAGCAAGACGCAGCGCAGCGCCTCCACCTACCACCGCCAACGACGGCACAGCGATTTCTGTAAGAAACACACCCTCCAACCCTCCACCCAAACCGGCTCCTTATGTACAGTAGCTCCAGCACACCTGAACCAGCTGACACTGAGGTTTAGCTGAGTCCAAAACTTTTGGCACCCTACATTATAATGACCAAAAAAAATCACAAGTGATAGTTTGAACTTATTTTTAACACCCTATAATTTTTTTTCTTTTTAGCATAAAAACTTTCTTCCAATAATTTACGCAAAATCCTGGTTTCAGAATTATTAGCCCGCTTACATATAATGGGAGAGTTGGACCTAGTTGTCTATGAATGGATCTTGGTTATCTGCTTCACGTAGCGCATTCCTGATATGTTTTCATCTTGTGAGTTTGTGCACATCAGCGTCCTCCTCAATTCAGACCACAGATGTTTAACAGGAGTCGGATTTGTGTTCCGTATGAGGAAAAACACCCCAAAAAACAAACAAACAAACAAACAAATATTTTTTTTTTCAAGAATATTTTATCCAAGAGTTCCTCCTGTTTCCTTAAGGGGGTGCCAAAACTTTTGGAAGCGACCGTAATTAAGAACAGTCCCAAGGAAAGAAAATGTGCATGGTACGGAGGAAGCTTGGGGACCTCTGCTGTATTGTGTACACACACGCACACACACACACACACACACACACACAGTCTGATCTATATACAGCACCTGGTTCCCAACTCCTCTCTATGAATTACAAGAGATTTCAAACCCTCGAATCTGTGTGTGTGTTTCAGGTGGTCCGAGCATGCCGGTGATGCACCCTAAGCGCAGTCCGACGGGCGGGGCCGACCGCGAGCTGCGCGAGAGCCGTATGCCCCCGCGTAAGGCCAGCTGCAGCGTGATGGGCAGCCGCAGCCTCCCGCCCTCCAGCCCCATGGTCAGCACGGCCAACAACCCGAACAAAGCCGAGATCCCCGAGCGGCGGAAAGACATGACCGCCACCACTGTAAGCAGGAACGACGCGGAACGAGAGCTAACGAGAGGCGTCAGGGTCCCAAACGTGGCGTTCCATTCCGTTTTTCTTTCGTAAAGCTGTAAAAGCTGTCTGAAAACGTAACTGTTATTGCGAGTGCGAGGGTTGCAGCGTCTGGAACATCTGACGCTGAGCAAGACGCTGAAATATATCAGGAAATAAGGTGAAGACGGGGACCAGGTTTACGTTCGACATTCAGCGTCGTCTTTCAGGGCAGTCAAAGAAATCTGCGTAGCTGTCAATCAAAATGAGGGGGCGGGGTAGGCACATGAAGGCGGTGCTGTTATTGCGTCACGTCGTCTGAACGTTTAAAAGTGTGGACTTGAACGCTGTGTGTGTGTGTGTGTTTGTGTTTGTGTTTGCGTGTAGAATAACATCCCCGGCAGCGCGATGACACGCAGGAACACGTACGTGTGTACAGATCGACCCAGTACGGACAGGCAGTCTCTACTGCAGAACGGCAAGGAGAACAGGTGACACACACACACACACACACTTGATGCTTTGCACTGATTTTGTCGCTTATGAATAATATGAACAATAAAACTACTCTCTCTCTCTCTCTCTCTCGTTCTGCAGCTCTCTCTCCCACCGTCTCCCTCCTGCCTCTCCCTCCACCCTCAGTATTTCCGGAGCGGGAGCGTCGTCCTCCTCGTCCCCGGCGGATCGCTGTAGGCTGACGCGAGGTTCCACCATACGCAGCACGTTCCACGGCGGGCAGATCCGGGAGCGGCCTTCCGGCTACGGGCCGCCGCCCACCTCGCCCACGCTCAGCCACGACGCCACGCTGCCGGCGCACGGCCGCTCCAGAGCCACCGCCAACCTGTTCAGCAAGATCACCTCCAAACTCACACGCAGGTATGCGCCACACGCGCAGGGAGTCTCCCACCCAAGGACATTCGGGTAGCAGGATATTTGCAGTATTAACAATATATCCGAGAGAAACTTTCACGTCTCCTACAATTGCGTCTCATGCGCGCTGTTTTTCCGTCTCTCCGTGATTCGGATAAACGACTTACCCAGCATGTAGCTGTGAACAAAATTGTTAGCCCCGCTGACTAGCTAGTGGCCATGTTTCCTAGTCGCCTAGCAACAACGATGTCTTCTTCTGACTTCAGGCACTCGGATTTCAAGGACACACCGTAAGTCCACATTGGCATTGTTTTTGGTTTGTTCATTCTTTATTCGAGCAGAAACGAATTAAAAAAAATAATAATTCTTTCTTGACGTGAAGAGGTTTTTGTTTTTTGATTGTTGTTTGTACTTCCTGAAAGGTGCAGCGTTGGAAGCGTGTGAATGCTATCTAGCATTTCAGTGCCAAGTTTAGGAACAGTGCTGGAAAGTATTGTCTATGCTCTGTGTGTGTGTGTGTGTGTGTGTGTGTGTGTGTGTGTGTGTGTGTGTGTGTGTGTGTGTGTGTGAGCTCGACACTAAAACACTTTGCTAGTCTGTAGTGCTGCCGCTTCGACCCCTCAAAGCCTAATGCTCCTTCTTTCTTCCTGTCTCAGCTTCTCTTTCCTTTTTTTTTAACATCTCTCTCTCTCTCTCTCTCTCTGTCTCTGTCTCTCTCTCTCTCAGGGTCAATCTCGACCCCTCTAAGAGGCAGGGTTCTAATAAGTCAGTATCGGGTTGCACTCTTCCACAGGGATCCAAAACAGTTAGTAAGTTCCTGTGTCTCACTCTCGCCTGTCTGCCTGCCCGCCTGTCTGTCTGTCTCTAGCATGCCGCTCTCTCTCTCTCTCTCTCTATCTCTCTTTGCCTCTGTGTGTGTGTGTGTGTGTGTGTGTGTGTGTGTGCGCATGCATGTGGGCGTGCATGGACAACAGTGCATGCATCTGGATTTGTGGAGGTGTGTGTGTGTGTTGGGGGGGTGTTCATGGTTCAGGACAAATGTCCCCACGTTGAAAGGAGTATCTGACCTCGTGGGGACTTTTGGCCGGTCCTCATGAGGAAACCAAAAACTAAACAACGCAAAAAGAGGTTTTCTGCTTCCTTTTTTGAAGGAAGTCAAACGTCTGTGTTTGTGTGTTGTGGGGGGGAGGGGGGTGGTTCACCACGCCGGACGTCCCGTTTACATCTGGAGTGATGCTGCATTGCGCCTGGTCTCGTCCCAAGTCCTGTGGCACGGTGCGTTCCTGAGCCCATGGGGAATGTTCAGAATTCTTAAACGTGTCCTTTTGGTTTTTCAGGGTCGCAAATGAACCTGAGAGAGTCGGCCGATCTTCGCTCTCAGGGTGAGCCTCACCGCCGTACGCGCCGTACACAGAAAATTCAGTTAGAAAGAAAAGAACGACGCCTCGATTCTTACACGTGTTGTTTTTGTTTGGTTTTTTTTGCCTTAATAGCTTTCGATAATTTCATGAGCACTGAGACTTACATTTCCAGAGACAGTGAACTCTGCATGGAACAGCTCAACTATGACAGATAAATAATCTGTTTATCTGTCTGTCTGTCTGTCTGTCTCCTTCTCCTGTCTGTCTCTCTCTCTCTCTGTCTCAGTTGCCATCTATTTGGGAATCAGAAAGAGGCCGAGCCCTGGCTCGGGGGAGGGGGCTGGGATGTGAGGCCCCGCCCCCCACGCGCTCCCGCCGAGTTGGTACTGGCCGTGCGCGATGCAGCAAGGGGGTGTGGCTGCAGCCACGAGCCGCCAGGGTCGAAGGTCACGTTCCAGGGTGAGGTGTGTCAGCTGAGCGTGCACCGTGCACGCCTCTGGGAGGCTCCACTAGCATTCACTCACATCGCGTCTCGGATCTACAAAGGGGTGGAGCTCTGAGCGGACGAGGGACGGGCCTGGACCCGGGGCACGTCTTTCCTCCATCTTTCCTTGAACGGACATGGCTCCGCCCACTCCTGGCTGCATAAATTGGAAAAAAAATCGCCCCACGCCCTCCCCCAGCTGTCCCGCTCGCCTGACACGCACACCCAGAGACACGTGGATGTGTGTTCCCAAAAACAGTGCAAATGTACACACACACACACACACACATACACACACACACATATACACACACACACACACACACACATATACACACACCTCCTCTGAGCAACCTCATCCACAGGACCTGGATTGATTCCAGAGTAGTATTTTTTAATCTCGTTCAACTCACAAAATAGTTTGGTTCTGTTCTCGGCACCGTCCAGCTTTCTTGTTTGTTCTTAAACTGTATTTTGGACTTTTTTTTTTTTTCTGAGAGCTTTTCATCTCATCCTTTAATTTTTTTTTTTTTTTTTTTTTACCTCCGCCCCAGTCTCCCCAAGCCTCCCTATAGCCTCTGACCTCGAGTCCTACTAATCAACATTTCCAAAAATAAGAATAATCAAGCAGTTTTTCAAATCAGTCATGAGAGTACAGGTGATCCCCGAGTTACGATGGCCCGACTTGGGACTTTTCGAAGTTACGATGACGATTGCGATGGGCTGAAAATCGTTAAATATTTAGAGAATATTTAACATTCGCGGGCAGGCACGTATAACGGTGTACGTTTGACATACGTGGACGTTCGGACCACGCCCGGGAGAACACGGACGTCACCTGGATGTTTGCGGCCGATTCCCGGATCACTCGCCTCACGCGATGCCTCACTCTCTCCCGCAACTCACGGAGTCACCTTGTGTATCGGTGTACTGTACAGTGCATTCCCGTGGGGTTTTTTTTGTGTGCTTCAAGAGCTAATTTTAATTCAAAAGCATGTCTTCTACAGGAAAAGACTCCTGAGTAGGCTAGGCTAAGCTAGGCTGGGACGCCTAAGCTAGGCTAAGTGGTTCAACACCGTGGTTCGACATACGATATTTTCAAATTATGATGGGTGCGGTAGAACGCGTCTCCATCGTAACTTGAGGACTACCTGGAATGATGAAAGTCTGGGGGGCAGGTGTTCTATTCTGTCAAACTTCAGAACACAAGAAACAGTCACGGTCTGGTTTGGAATGCAGTAGAATGAAATTTCATAAATGGAGGAAGCATCTAGGATATTGTTGGAAATGTTCGCCTTTACCCATGAGATCTTCCTTAAAAACAAAAACCAAACATTTATTGAGAGCATGCAACATCTGCCCCTTGGACTTTTTGGACTAATTTCATTCCCACGTAAACGGTGGGTTTTCTTGCAGGCGTATTCCTGTCACATCAACCAATCACAGACCGATATCCGAGTTCACTCTAAGCCCGGCTGAGTTTCAGACGAGCGAAGTCAGATACCTATGAGCGTGTCTGCTTTATAAAATATGGCCGAGTTAATGCAGCACTCTCAGCTCCTGGGGGACTCGTACGCCAGATGAGGTTTCTCCCATAGCTGGATAAGTTAAAGGAACCTCTACCCCAGAAACATTAAATATGATGTATGTATTGAAATATTCCTGACGTTATTAGGGAGTCTGGTGCTAGTGTGTTAATACTCATGGTGTTCAGTGGGAGAAAAAACAATTTGGACAATCTCAAGCACAAAGGATAATGATCAGGTTTTGCCGTGAGTTCCAAAAAACAGTGGTTTTCGATCTTTTCCAGTGAGGTGAAACGTCATATTTGTGAGAAATGCAGCGTGGAAACAGTGGCGGGTCTGGACCGAATCCTCAGAGTCCGGTTGGGGCCAGTCGTCCTTTTAGAGGAGCTATGGCAACAAAGATGTGTCCTACCCTCACCACAGTGTGCTTTCTGACAGGCTGCGCTACAGTAGCTAAAGTTATACACAACATTATATAAACATGATGTTTTAAATAATGTTATACAATTGGGTTTGAATTAAACAGTTAAACAACCAGGTATAAATGTAGATTACATTCAGTATGTTTCAGAATGCAGTGCAGCTCGATGCCACCGGCTGGCACCTAGTTCAGTTTGGCTAGTTAGCAATTAGTGTTGTTAGCATAAAATTTGAAAAATTGAAGCCTTGGAAACCAGCCTTTCCGCTGCTCAAACAGGATGTGATTGGTTGATCGTCTTCGCCTTTTTTTTAAATATTTTTTTTTATTACAACATCTCATGGAATTACTGTTGTATGAAAATTCCCTCTCCCATGAGCCTTTGCAATGAAACACCCACTGGCGGTGGATCGGGTCGTGTCAACGGTTCTTTGCTAAACAGACGTAAATAAAAGACGCGGAAGGTGCACTTGGTTCTAGAACTTAAACCGAATCTGATCACTAATTAAAGGAGCATTTCCTCTGGAATCTTGTTAGAAAGAAAAGTCCAGAATGAGAAGAGTTCCTGGACAAGTTCACGAGAGAACCCCGTTGCCGATGTGGAAAATCCCAGAATGGTGTGATAAATGGCAAAGCAAGTTGCTGCTCTTGCTTTTCCTCTTGTTGGAATGTGATGTGAACCTTAATGGAGCTTTTTAAAACAAGAATTTCCCACTTTGAGATTTTTGCCGTTGAAGAAACCGAATGTTGAAGGGAAGAACCCGAATAATTTGCTCAGCGCCATTTAATTCAGCAAGCCCCGCCCTAAGAGTGGCTACCCAAGAACTCAGACTGAGAAGACGCAGGACCTACTGTACCTCGTAGGTTCCTTTGTTGGGAAGTTCCCTAGTCCCTGATGACCTCCCTGGCATCCTGAGAAGATTCCTGTGGTGGAAACGTGCCAATAGAATGGAGGAAGAAAAACAAAAATGGCAGATGCTGTCCTTCCCCTGTGAATGTTCACGTCATTATTAGTGGACCAGAGTGTAGTGTTCAGATTCCCAGCACTCCATGGTTCCCCTTTGTGCCAACAAGCTTGATTCAACTCAACGAATGTTCAGGATCTGGTTCAGGATTCCAGGCAACAACCCGAAGCAGAGTCAGAACCAAATAAGCTCCGTCCATTTCAGGAAGTGGACCAGATATAGACCTGTGGTTTTCTTGTAGCAAATCAAAATACCAAGAGAAAATGATGAGTCAGCTTGTTTCCAGACAAAAGGTGCTCGTGAGCTGGTCTTTTCACTGTTCCGCCTGAAAGCGCTTGCTCAGTGCAGACACTGCTGTAGAACCTGTGCTCGAGGTCCACCCTTGTCCAGCGGTTCTCCAGGAAGACAACTGCAGCATTGATCTCTGTGGGTTTTTGTTGTTTTTTTGTTTTTTTTTAAATATGGATCCTTCATTCTTTTGTAGCAAATCAAATAACCACAGAAGATGACGATTCGTGAATGGTGCTTGCAGCCGATCGGTCTCAATTTTACCAGGTGTTCCACATCTGGTCCACTTCTGTCGTTCCGTTCCTACCTGATCCGAATCGAACCCTTGACACAGCCTGAGAAACCTTGAGCCACCTCAGCTTTAATGGTCAGAGGAGCAGTTTGTAGTCTTTAGAGTCGTCTTTTACCTGTGAGGCAGACTGCATTTGCAAAGAAAGCGTCGACCAGCCTCTCTTCCCGCTCAACCGGACTCACCGGGTTGCGTTTTAAGCTGATCTGGGTTTGGGGCGGAGCCTTTTTCTGGGCCAGAAGAAAAAAAAAAAGGGAACTAAAGGAATAAACTAGTGAGATTAGTTTAAAAGATGTCTAGGAAAATTCCAAACTGCACCTTTAAACCGCGTGCCGTATATCCGTTTTTTCCGTCTGTCACGCCCGTTTTTGTTGATCGACTCATTCTTTCCATCCTTCTGTTTTCTGTTTGTGTTTCTTGCTGCATTCGATGTGAGCGCAAAGAGAAAAGAAATTTTCAAAGAAAAACACCCAGCACGCTCGCTCACTGAAAATCCTCGGGTCATCGTCCTGTCCACCCCGTGATTGGACTCCTGTAGCGGAGACGCTTTCTGTGTCGAACCCCGAGCGATGTGTGAAGAAACCGTTCGGTCCGGACGGATCCGGACGGCCCGGGGTCGTTATCTGTTAAACGTGTGTGTGTGTGTGTTTAGACCTCCGTGCACTCACTCACTCACTCACTCACTCACTCATACACTCATACACTCACTCTCTCACTCGCTTCGACTTGAATCAGCTGCATCCTACGGCTCTGCCACCAGGGGGCACTACTGTCTTAATTGTGAACCCTTCGATTTGTGGATATTTGCACAGGTACTTAATTTATTTTCTAGGATAATTATCTTGGGAAGAGAACAAAAAAAAAAAAGCAAAAAAAATAAAAGACAACCACGAAGAAAACACGTGATTTATATCAGTCAGACCCTGACTGCATATAAATACGACGATAACGATAACGATGATATTAATATGACTATAGTATTTATCTTAGACCTCCAGGTTAATTTCTAGCTAGTGCAGAAATCCTCTGCTAGCTCTCCAGAACCTTCTGTGTGTGGTGAAGATAAAAAAAAAACAAAAAAAACAAAGGAACCTGCAGTCCTGCATGACGCTGAACGAGAGAAGGACAAAGTGAGAAAGAGAGAGGGGGGAAGAGGAAAATCGGTGATCGGAAAGTCGTTATAGAGAGAATGGGAGAGCAAGTGTGTGTCTGCGTACCAGGGTTTGCAGGTGTGTATGTGTGTGTGTGTGTGTGAGAGAGAGAGAGAGACGGAGAGATTGTGTGTGCGTGCATGTGTCTGTGTGTGTGCATGTGTGCGAGCATGAACAATCAGAGATAGAGCTCTGTGTGTGTGTGTGTGTGTGTGTGTGTGTGTGCGTGCGCTGAGAGGGCATGGCATTTCTCATAAAGCATTATTCTAATATGCAATATGATGGGAGAACCGATAAGAAACGGAGATGGATTAAAAGAAGAGATTCAGGCAGTTTGCAATGAGATTGTGGTTTGGTTTTTTTCTTTGTTGTTGTTCCCCAGAAGTCTGTGTGCCTCTGGGCAAAATGAGAGAAATGGAAACAAACAAGCAAACAAAAAAAGATCTGGAGAGAAATAAAACGTCACTGATGTTGAGATCCTTGTGCGTCTAAGTTTGCATTTATTATCAGGGTGACCGTAGGAACGCTTCAGGATAGGCATTTTTGTTAATTCATGGATCAGTCTTCAGTAAGCAGTGTATTCTGATCGCATCGCGCCGTCCATGGCGACTCCTTCCATGTTCAAATGTTAAATGAATAATCTACTTAGAAAGCTTTCCTATATCAGTGACGGCTCCTTTTTTTTTTTCCCCTTTCCATCATATAATTCCCTGTGAACGCGCCGTTACTAAGGAAACGATAACATATTAGGATGAGCACGTCGATGTAAACCTGTGATTTGCAGCTGTGCTACCGTCAGAGCTGCTGTTGTACAAAATCAGAATCGAGAATTCAGCAGTACTGCGGCGGCTCCCTCCAAAAGTTTTGGAACAGCAAGGCCGCCATACACCGAAGACAACCAAGTTTGAGATCAGAGGATGAATAAGACGCACTACCGGATAATCAGGTAATGATCAAATATAATCAAGATGAAATGTAATTAGTTGATAGATATCGTTCTACAAGACGCTATTGTAACTGAGACAGTTCTCCAAAATGTCCTGCGGACATCCTTTGCTCCTTGTCTTTGTCATGGAATGTGGATTTTAAGCTACCTATAGATGAGACAGAATGCAATTCTTGTCCTGATACCGAGGCTTCCTGTGGTATTTCACCTGCACGTGTGGTTCGGAAGCCCATGAGTGGACTGTAGAACTGATGTCAAGGACAAGACGGACAGGTATGTTTCATGGGGTACACTTTTATTGATTCACAATTTGACTGATTGAGTTTTAACAACCAAAGTTCAAATTGAGGCGAAACTGAGAACGCTGGGCGGTTTGCACCAGCGGCAGGAATCTGATCCCAAGATGACGCCAAGCCATGCGGCGGACACAAACCGCAAATGTCAAAACAATAAGAAGGGGGTTAAAGAAGAACAAAAGGAGAAAAGGACAGAGTCAAGCAGTCTCTCATAGTGCAGTAGAACACGCCGTGTGCTGCCCGGATGATGTATTGGTGTAAAAAAGAAAGGAAAACAGAAGGAAACAGGAGTCTGCCTCTTTACTTCTGGGCGGGGATCATGCTGTCGATGGCCTCGCCTTTCTCCAGCTTCTTCTCCATGTCAATCATGAGCTTGACGCCATCAACGACGCACTGCACCTGCTCTACCTCGGAAGAGCCGATACGGTCAGCATTGGAGATGTCGTACACGCCACCCACGGAGGCGGTGTCCACACCACCTGGTGAGCAAAGGCAATACAAAGGTTCATTTTCAGTCCGATTTTCGTTGGTCAGCTTGGGATTTTTGTCAGTCACACAACACCATAGCGGACTAAAAAAAAAAAAAAAAAATGCCGAACTAAACTACATTTAAGGTAAGGAATGGTGGGAAATGGTGTAAATATAACTTTTCAGCTAACCATTCTTTTAAGAAAGACACTAACTAGAGTGTCATCCTTATCTTGTCCTATGTTGTAACATAATACATAATGTTTGGGTTCTGTGTTTATGCTGTAAATGCGGGTGTACATGCCTGTGCCACGCTTCTGCAGGCGCAATCTGGTCAGGATCTCCTCGAATTTGGCGTGCTGGCTGAGTTTGGGCAGTTTGACGTGGACACCGCCGCGCAGGCCAGTGCCGAGGTTGGAGGGGCAAGTGAGGACGTAGCCCAGGTGCTCATTCCACATGAAGCCATGGTTCTTCTTCTTGAACACTTCCTCAATCTGGCATTGGAAAGAAAATACCAAGAATGATCCCAAGATGCAGGCAGAAAGTCATATGTTTTAAATATTTCACTTTGGTCTTAATCAGCATGCCGGTTGGGAGTCAACCATTTGATGGCTGAAACTGGAAAAAAATAAAATAAAAAAATGCTGGTAAGTGTCAGTGCATTGCAGTGGATATGTATGTGTGTGACACGTACGTTGTTCAGGCCAACACAGAAGCGCCTGAAGACCTCCTTCATGTTGCCACCCTTCTGCATGGAGATGACACGGAGGTGGTCCTCCTCGTTCACCCAGACCAGGAAGGTCTTCTCATCGTTGTGCCTGAAAGAGGAAAAAATGGTGTCCTATATCACTATTAAGAAGACTGGCTCAACATCTCTCATCATGTATACCCTACTATACCCTATACTACGACCTTCTGTCATGAACTCTACACATCATGTTAACCCATTCCCTGCACTGAACCCCATAATCATGTGCCCTACAACGTGCATTACACATGCATACACTTTTTTTTCTGCCGCTCACCAGATGCCTCTGGCATCAGGCCAGTCGCGGGCCATGCCAGCAGCCAGCAGGAGGGGGGAGACCGGCTTGTCAAACAGGAAGTGGTCAGCGATCAGCTGCTCCTGCTCGGCATCGGTCATGTCCTTCAGGGGGTAGTACTTGCCCTTGAACTCACCGGACAGGCTGTTAAGAGCTGGGGAAAAGATATTACTAGTGTTAATTAATTTGAAAGATATTGATGTGTATATAACAACTACAGGGGAAGGTACTTCTGCAATGTAGTCTAATACTGAATGCCATCATAACTACTTCATAATTTAGTGGCCATTTCTTAGTTAACACACTCAAAATTCAAGTGTTGATGGGGGGAGATGTGGGTTGAATGGGCTAGTCTCTCACACAAATCAGACGCCTCTCAGATCTCCAGGCCAGGTTCTCAGAGGTCTCCCCACTTTTTATAATTCCACAAGCACTAAAGTCGTTTTGTTGAAGTTGTGGACCGCACTCAAAAATGAGTTATTCAGAGCCCTATGATGAATTGATTTTATCTGCTCATGCTCGCATTGGATTTTCTTCTCACCCTCAATAGACAGCTTTTCCACAGCTCGGCGCTCAGCACGGCTGTTGTGGGGGGGCAGAGCGTATCCCTTGATGCTGCGTCCGGTACGGACTCTGCTGCTCAGGACGTAGTTGGGGTCCAGGTCATCACCACCCTGGTTAGAGCCAAAGTTGGTCTTTATTTAGACTTGTATATGTGAGTACCAGGCTAATATGTTCTGCATCAAGGTTGTTTTACATTGACAAGCACAGGTGCACTGCAGATGCCTGACCACTGATGACTTATTTTGAATAACTGGGTCGAGCTTTACCATCAGTCTACCATTATTTGGTTAGTTCATCTGGACCACTACTTATAAGAGATCAGGTTATGGTTTCATCAACTCAACTCAATTCATTTGGTTATCCCTCTTGGTCTCACCTTCAGATTTTCGAAGTTCAGGTCAGTCTTGTGCTTGTCGGTGGGCTTGTATCCACCATGGCGGTCGCAGATGACTGGGTCGAAGAGATCCTTGAACAACTCATATGATTCCTCATCACCAGCAACACAGCCGACGGTCATGATGAAGGGGTGACCTGGAAGAAATCATGCACCGATCAAAACACAGATATAACAAGAGCAATACATAGCACTCTGGAATTAGAAAGTCAGTGGGATCTAAGGGCCGCTCTGTTTATAATGTTTTACATTTAGATTTTTCTGTTCATGGCTTTACTGTATGTAGTGACTGGTCCGTTGAACACTATTGCACTGAAAATCCAAATGGAAAAGTTTAAGCAAGTCACCTTAAGTTAGCTTGCTAGCCTATTCAGAGGTCTCAAGTAAACTGGAAGTGGATAGGTTTGACAAAGCCCTACTTACCAGGGTTGTCCACACCAGTCTGGATGGCATCATCCAAAGTGTAGCCAGTGGGGGTCTGCTTGTCCCTCAGCTTAGCATAGATCTCCTTGGTCAGCGCCTTGGCCATGTGGTTGTTGTGCGTGGAAAGGTCGGGGAACTCATCTTCAACTGAGAAGTTCAGCTTGAAGTTGTTGTGGGTGTTTCCGAAAGGCATGATTGCGTTTCTGACACTTTAGAAAGAGATGAAAGTGCAAGAAGATGTAATGTAGTCATTATCAGATTATCAGTTTTCAGAAATTGTCTTCAAAGTTTAGACTTAAACATAACTTTCTTAAGACCCATTTTTTCCATCTATCTTCCCAGTAATTTATGATTCATCTTATGTAATGTGTTGGCATGGCTGGATGATTTTTTTTTTTTTTACGCTATAGCACTATATCTGTGACTTTTTGGCAGCTTAATCTAGTACCTACTCAAAACCGATTGGACTCCATTAGCGACTCTCACAGGATACGGGATGGTGTTACACCAGTCAAGCAGGACATATATACCGACAGCTGTAACTTTAACACAGGTCTGAAGTCCTTTGGTATTCCAGTAACCTGCAGGACCTTCACTCCTCAGCTGTCATATTACATGTCTGATATGGCCGAGAAAGGGAGGGGGGTCATTCTAGGCTCTATATGTAGAAGTGTTTATTTTGGTGATCTGTCCCCCTTTCCCTTGGCCTCACATTACCTTCGGTCATGCCAACGAGTAATGATGGGCACATATTCATAATGTACTTATTAAAATGTCTGACAGGAATTACCAATGGTATATATTGACCCTTCTGAATGCAGTCGTCAGGACAAAACTTAAGCCGAGGAGGATATAACACCTGATCTGTACCCTGCAGGGATTTAGATGGTAGAACTTCTTTCAGTTCCCTTGAGAACCAAACAGTCTAAACATTACTCTGCCAGGATTCTTACGTAACTATTAATAACAGTCACACAGTTGGTCTGTTCTTGTTCAGAGTTCGTTATATAACCTGCTATGCTATGATTAAATCAATCCAAAACCTCCAACCTTGAGACCAGCTATTCTTCTTAAGCTGTTCTTGGACCTCTAGACCTTTGGCCACCAAGCTTGCAAGGGCATCTACCTTCCTGCAGAACTTCAACAGACCTGACTCAGCTAATTAGTGGGTTAATGATCTAGTGAAGCTATGTGAACTGTGTCTGGAAGGCTCGAAGAGCAGAGCTGACTACTACTGTTCCTGTACCATCCAGCCATCTTATAAAGCAGAGTGACACCGGTATCACAACCCTCTTTGATATGACCAGCACATGACCACAGACTAAAAATAGCTGAAGCAAGAGATCTGTCCCAGTTGGAGGCAGGTCCCTCAGGTCTATATTTATCATCCTGATGCCAAATCATTTTGGCATTTATGGACAAATGAATACTTCTGTGAGGACAGCAGAAATCTAATCACATGTCTGCACATTTCATGAACACACATGTATCTTTCCATGCATCTGTCATGTCAAACTTCACCTCGTAAGCTGTGCTACGGCTGAACAAGTGTTCAGCAGAAAGCTCGGTAAACGTACAAGCTGTACCAATTTGTACAAAACCTGGGAGGTCTAAATCATACGTAATAAAACACGTTTGCAGTGCATTCTTGAAAAATTGAATGAAAGAAAAAAATGAATGCCATCAATAATAAAATAGATTAATGAGATATTTTCTATGCAACCATGCATTAAGCATGATATCTGCTAACATTTTAGGCTAAAATTTGGGGAAATTATATGCAAAGATACACTTTAAGTCACTCCTTTGCCTCCAACCATTGAGCAATCTTGGGGTCCCACAAGGACCCATCTTAGGTCGCCTCATTTTTTTCCCCGAGTTAGCAAAATCTTTTCTGTTCTGCAGGTGTTGTGTGAATTTTTTTTTCTGATTTCTTTACCTGCACACGAGACAACAAAACAGTCCTTGGGATCAGTTCCTGTTCACCAAAGCCGAAATAGGGGTCACCCAGCGGAGAAAGGTTCAGTTCAGCTTTATATACCACTAACCGGTCCATTTTAGAGCTTGATGGAATGCGATTGGACAGGACATGTCCCTGATGCCCAGTTTAGCTTACGAAACGGGTCCTGCATTTACATCTCCGTCATCCGAGACGGCGTGGCAACTGCGGTCTGCCCCTGTCTCATAGAACCCCTCCTCCTCCCCCATATATAGGTTTCCATATAAGCCTGGAGGATTGAAAGCAGGGGAGGGTTACAAAGGCTAAAAAGGCTGAGTGAGAGTTTTGCCATGCGTGCCAGGGAAAGCAATAGCATTCACGCTAAGCAAAGACCTAGAAAAAGAATGAACTGCAATACTAAGCTTAACCCATCCACCTGTTGTAACGTTGAACAGATTTCACCTGCGAGAAAGAATGTGAATTCGCTTCTCTTTGGAATTTTTGCATACGACAACTAAAATTTTAATTCTTGCATAGAGCAGTGGTGAATATTTGGATTTTTTTTAAAAAACTTTTTATATTAATATATTAAACACAGAGTGTTATGGAAGAAATTAAATATTTCTAAATATGTATAGCTATGTTGTAGTATGATGAAGCTGTCCTAACCTTAGTGTGAATGTGTGTGTGTGTGTGCTATACTACGAGGAGGAGGAGGATGTGTTCCACTTGATTTATGTTGCACAGGCATATGGTTATAAATCTCTATTCGCAGACATCCATGAGGATCATAAAACCGAAAGCTGATGACGCGGAATCTGGTGAAATTTGAGAAATTGTTCAAATTCCTTGTTTTCAAACGTTTAACGTTAAAGGCTTGAAAGAAAAAAAAATATATATATATATATATTGTTTTTATTTTAAAACAAACGTCAGCTAGCTGACTAGTCAGCTTTGATGCCACTTTGTGGGTTCTTTCATGTTCCTAACGTTAAGTTTTTATTCAGAGGCCAAAAAAGGATAAAGAGTTTTAGAAATAAATAAATAAAAATGCAACTAGGGAAAACTGCTTGTCAAGTCTACCTCACTCTGGTATTTCTATTATTGATGTTATCTGCTAGCAAGATATATTATCTGCTCGCCAGAATGCATTATTCCACAGACTGTATATGGCAATGGAGTTTTTTCCCTTTTTTCACTCGTCCTCCATTTCATATTTAAAATTGTTATTATTTAGAAAAGTACGGCCTGTTTCAGCTCAACTAACTGCTAAGTAATGAACAGCGTACGAGAGGAACGTTTGCTTTTGCTTGCTTCCCAGATGGTGAGTGTTAGTGAGAAAGAGAGAAACGGAGAGAAAGCGAAATGGAAAAGAGGGAAGGGATGCATTTGCGTCAGTCTGCCAGGCTAAGTGACGGTCAGCTGACACTGGGGCAGCTGCCATGGCAGCCACCATTATGTACCAAATCAACGCAGCTGTTAATATATATCTCTCACTCTTACACACACACACACACACACACACACACACACACACACACATACTCTTAAAGCTCCTGATTCCTTTTTATCTTGGAAGGAATTCATTTCATCAGATGTCAGAATGCTCAGTAGGGTTCAGATTCAAGAGCCTGTTGGTTCAGATCACACACATAGGTGTGTGTGTGTGTGTGCGTGCATGTATCTTAGGTATTTGTGAGTTTGTGTGAATATAAAGACGATTTATGACACAAATCCTAGCACTGAAAGGTCAAAATCTGCTTAACTTTATGCTAATAATTCTGGCTAACCAATTGAGATTGGACTTGTGTTCCAAATGGCTAATAACTCTAAGTTCTTTAATATCATATGACGAAGCATTTGCTTGAATTATATAAAAGAACTCGTTCGTTTTTATTACAATGAAGCTTGTTGGGTTACTTGCTAACGCTTGCGAGTGAGCTTGTTGGCTAGTAAGGTTGCGTGAGCTAGCTGTGTAGTTCATCTACAGGATATTTGATACTGTATGTTAAATAAATACATTAAGTATGTGAGATAAAATTAATCATTTGAAATTCATCTTTTTCCTCAAAGACATGTTTGAGACGACTTAATATACTTGATTGTGAGACCACCCAGCATCTCTCAATCAGAATACAAACGTGAAATAAAGAAGAAAAGTCATGCTAATGCACATACAATTTTAATGCTAACAAATGAGGCGGATGATTAATTTAGTAATCTGTTAAACGAAGGAATAATCGCTGCGCAAACCTTTGACCGCTAATTTATTTTTTATAATGTTAGCGTCGTGACGTCATGACACACAGCAACCAACATGGCGGCATTCAGATAGTTTGCTGAGCGACACAGATATGTGATGACCTCTTTTCTTTATTTGTGCAGGCGGGTCTTCGTCTCTCTTTCTTGCACTCCCTGTCCCTCACTACAGCTAACATACTGGCTCGTCAATCACATTCACCGCATGCGTCTACAGGTATACTGCCATAGACGTCATCGAGTAACCATTTTATTTTGGTTTAATTTCAATAAACTGCAGGTTGTTTTAACCCTGGAACCCTGGCTGTCGTGTCCCTTTTTGTTGTGGTGTGGAACGAATGCACCGCAACGTAAAATTGGGGGCGCGTCCGGGAGTCCTACCAGGTGTTCGAAACGGGATCATCAACTTACCTGCATCCGGGTTGATTAGCTTAACAGGCCCTGGTACAGGAAGAGTGCTCCAGCTAGGCTTGGTCTTTCCTTCAGAGCACTGTTTGTTATTTTAGTTCTTTATATTCAGGCGTAATCCTGGGCCGGGAGTTTTATTCCTTTCGGGGGCATGCTTTGTGCAGCTCAGGTATTTTCCTGTATCGAGTTCAGTGTTAACCAGTCGCCCCGAGGACACCAGGCCCCAGATGACTAGCTAGGTGCTAGTTAGCTTGTTTGAGAATGATAGTTCGGACACCAGTGGACTGTGCTTACAAGGATTTCAGCGGGGATCACCTGTTTTTTTGTTCATGCATGTAGAGTATTTTGGCCTGTGCCTGTGGAATCGGGAAGTGAGTACATTGCTGTCAGGATTGTTTTTGTTTGCGTTCCTGTGTTGATGTGGAGTTTTAGGTTTTGACGTTCAGTGTTCATCTCACTGTGGTTTTGGGATGTGCAAGCAAACGCGTAGGCTATTTAACGTTACTGTAGACGTAATGCCTCTGTTTGCTATTTGCCTGTGGGTTGCGAGTAATGTGGTCTGGTTGGTAGTGGCTGACTGGGGTGAAATTCAGTAGCCTGTTGGAAGTAGCCTGTTTGTGGGTTCGGAGGAGAATATTTTTTGTTATTTAGTGCCTGTCCTCGTTTTTTTTTTTTTGTTTTTTTTTGCTCTGTTTAACTGCGCGATTTGTATCTGTGATTGTGCCTATTAGGGCCAAGGGAGCTTAATGCCTAGCTACAGGAATGAGGAATTAATGTTGATAGACTTGTTGTTTAGCTTGTGTGGGTGAATTAGCATGGTAAAATAATGGTGTCTTCTGAAGTTTTTAGCGCAAAGCCATGTGAAGAGTTGCTTTCAGCGCGAACCAAAGATCGACTTTGGACAGTGGCTGAGAATTATGAGCTGTGTATTGCAGCTGTTGAGGCGAAATTAAACGGGACATTATTACTTGCTGTTAGAAGTCAGCTGATTGAAAAAGGCAGGTTAAAGGGAGATGGGTCACCTGTACAACAAGATGAAGTGGTGGCTTCATCAGCAGTAGACATGCAGATGCAGTAGGAGAAATTGAAGGGTGAGAGAGAGGTCAGGGCTTTGAAGGTGAAAGAAATTGAAGCTTGGGGAGAGTTGGAGCTTCGTAAACTCATGCAGCAATCTCCATATCCCTGATGAGCAGCCTGTGGCGACAGTAGCAAGGAAAAACTCCCTGAGACGACAAGAGGAACAAACCCTGAGAGGAACCAGACTCAAAATGGAAGCCAGTTCGGTTACCCTGCCTGTTCTTCGACTACGAGTTTGCCTGCCGTCTCATGTACTTCTGCCTGAAGCCCAAATAAAGCCTGAATCGGATTTTACGTCTGACTCCAGCCTACGTTTGTTTCTGCCGTCACCACACCCCTCTGACAGGGTGAAGTTACAAAAACAAAACAATAACACCTTTTTCATAAACCCAGACACAGAACTACTACCTTGAGTCATACTATGCCATGCGGTCCGTTGTTTATTTTTATTCTTACTCTGTATTCATAACTTTTTGGTGAGCAGTGGCTACCAAAATGATATAAAGTATACCTGATATTTTCAGTAAAAAAAAAAAAAGCACCGTCACCAACAAACGATGCTATCACAGCGAATGCGAGGCTGAGACTGAAGCGTTACCCTTTGTTTCCGCTGAGAGACAGCCGAGTGCCGCGTGACTCATTTCCCCGCGCGTACAAGTTATCTAAGGTCGGCGTTCACGGTTAAAATTCTGAGATTCAGATCGAGTTCCAGGTCATTTTTTTTTTTTGCGATCTGATTGGTTCGACTTTTAAGATATTCTGAGTATTTGTTAGAGCTGCTCTTACATCTTTCCCACTTGTCTGACCTGGAGAAACCTGACATCTTTGGTTGGATAAATTTCTACGCTTCTCCTTTTCCTGACGTTCCTACTCGTACGTCAGTGATTGTGCATGATATTGACATTGGCGTGATACGGCCTATTAAATAGCATGCATACATACCACGTCAATCCGAGAAAAAGGGTACTGTTGAGAAAGGAGCTTGATTATTTGTTAAACAGGAGTCTTGCACAGCCCAGATTTAGTGCATGGAGCTCCCTCTGTTTGTTGGTGAATAAACCAGATGGCACTTATTGCTTCTGGACTGATTACAGGAAACTTAACTCGGTCACAAAACCAGATTGTTAATCCGGTTCCATGGTGAATGCCATGGAAGAGTCAGCATGTTAGCTGTAGTGAGGCGGAGGGAGAAAGAGAGACAGAGACCTGCCTACACAAGCAAAGAAAAGTGCCCCCCAAGAGAGAGAAGGGAACCCCTTTATAACTCCACCCTAAATACAGGTGCACTCAATAATGATGTTAATTTGACCCTGCCCCGAACCTGAAGAGGTCATCACAGATAAGAGTCAACGACTCTCTCAGGTCTCAGAGGGCTTGTTGCCATTTTGTCCCACAAACAAGAAGGAGGTTGTTTTTGCCTTTTAAATCGCTTAAATTGTTCGGTGAAGTCCGTAATTTAAAATGTACACCCATAAAGTTGCTATATTTGCATCGTTATTCCGAACATCGTGATCATTCCTGCCTCGGTGTTAACGTGCTTAATGTTGGACCTGCATCGTTATTAGGTGGCAAACTTGTGTATTATGATCTGTTTGCTCCCCCCCCCTTATTTAAATAAGCACCAAAAAAGTCGATTTCCTATGTTTATGTAAAAGAGTCGGTTCAAAGAGTTGGCTCATGACGCTCGAGCACGGTCACACGCAGTTGCTCTGTCTCTCAAACACACAGCTGTTCGCTGCTCGTCCTGATTCAACAGCCTGCGTGCCAAATTAATCACACCACTGTCCAACCTTTAACTCTTTCCCTGGCTGTGTCTCACCCTGTGCGTCCTCACACACACACAAAACCTCTTTTGCGATTTACGCAAGGGACTTTTTAATGTGCCTGAGGATCTCTCTGTGAGCTGTTGCTGCTGTTTCACTATGCTAGCCTTGTTAATATGTTTATAATAGTGAAGTTCCTCAGTTGCGCACTATTTTTTAGAATGCACTAAGATAACATAGTGCACTGGTGGAAAAATATTCCTGATTTGATATTTACATCTTACTTGTCTCCTACTGACCTCCTGTACTCAGCAATACAAGGTTACCCTTTTTTTCCCACCCATTTTCTCCAACACACCATCATCCATTTTTAGAGCAGTATTGAGCACAGTAATAAATCCGAGTCACTCAAAGTCCAGGTCTTTATGACCAGCGGTAATAAAATGGCATTTTTATACAACTGTGCCTTTCGATTTTCGATTAGGATGCCTAAGCGTTGTGGTGTGACACTGCATCTGATCTGTGTGTCTTATGTAACACCAGCTAGTTTTCTCTCCCAGAATTAGAGACTGTATTAACAGGGCGGGCGCTCCTGCCAAATTATGTGCTAGGACACTTACACAACTCAGAAAAATGGGAAACGGAGAGAAAGAATGAGAGAAATGCAGGATAATTAAAAACAAATTGATGGATTTCTCGATATTCCTACAATTAGGGTTAAGTTACTTTTGTAATTCTGTGATAGCTGTAACCCAGTGCTTTAACATCCCAGTGTTCCCAGGGCTCTACTTATTTTCCTAATGTTATATTTGTGTCATTTCAGCACTAACTTCTTCTTAAGGTGTTACATTCCCAGGTCCCAACAACTCAGGTACAGGACATGTTACCTCAATCCAAATCATAGTCATTAGTGAAATAAATCAGGAACCTTTAATCAAACTCTGCTGCTGTGTTTCTTTTAAATATATATATATATATATATATATATATATATATATATATATATATATATATATACAGCGGACCCACAGCTCTCGATCTC
>JAQMCW010000017.1:13108051-13120021 GCA_030068335.1 Chrysichthys cranchii | reverse complement strand
CTGTGTGTGTGTGTGTGTGTGTGTGTGTGTGTGTGTGTGTGTGTGTGTGTGTGTGTGTATATATGTATATCAATAAAAATTTGTATATTGCAAATCAATAAAACACAAAGGGTGCCACCATTCAGTTCACTAATGAAGTGTACTTTTGCGAGCCCTTCTATCTCTTTTCTCTGTCTTTCTCTCTCTCTTTCTTTCTCCTGCTTCATCCCTGTAACCCTCTCCCTCTTTCCCTCACGTAACCCTGCTCTCTAATACTCCTGTGTGTTTCTCGGCGTGTTTGTCGCACATGTGTGTGTGTGTGTGTGTGTCTGTAATATTAACCGCTAAAAGGTGCTAACTCCCCCTAATTTGTCAGAGCCTTGCGTGTAAGCCAATCTGACCAATCACTTATAGCCAACACTGGAAGACAGAGACGGTGTCACCACGGTAACCTGAGATGTCTCATTCTCTCTCTCTCACACACATACCCACACACACATTCACAAGACATTCACATATTACTGGTCTGTTCTGTAATTTGGCAACAAACAACTTTGTTGTGATGCTAGGCTCTTGTGGGTGTGGCCTGTCCAGCTGGTTTTTTTTTTTTTGAAGTTTGAACAGAAACTAGATTGCCTCAGATTTTGCGGCTTCATTCTATCGGGGGTTTTCATTTAAATCGGTCTAATATTGCAGCTTTTCCGCTGGTTCGCAGGCCTTTTATGGTAGAATACATGGATCCTCGTTTGCCATTGGCCGATGGCTAATCAGAGCGTGCGGTTAATTACAGACACCTGGGCGCTGATGAACTAAGCGAAGAGCCTCGTTCCGATTTGTGTTAGCCAGCCTCTTGCGCATTCGGCGTCATGTTTCACTGACCTTTTTGTGGGTAGTAAAGCCCTTCATTATGTCCCAAAAGCTATCTGCACCTTCTATGTCTTCCGTGGCCACGCCCAAGCGCCAGCAGAAGATGCTAACAATCATCGAAAAGGTACAACCATTGGACATGTTAAAGGAAGGGAGTAGCTGCGCCGCTGTAGGACGCCGTTACAGCATCAACAAGTCCACAGTTCGCTACATAAAGAAGGCTGAAAAGAAGATAAGAGCTACGGCTGCAGTGTCTTATAACCAGGGCGCCAAACGAGTTGTAAGCAGGCGGAATAAGGCTGTGGTCCAGATGGAATCTGCTTTATGACTCTGGCCTGAGGACTGCTGGAAGAAGAACATCCCCATGGACACACGTGTAATCCGAGAGAAGGCCAAGCAGCTTCATGAAATGTTTGTGGATGGTGGGGCTGAGCTGGAGGACGACCCTCAACCTGGAACTTCTGCGGATTCCCCCAGCAAGAAAAGTCACTTTGCCACCAGCGAGGGCTGGTTTGAAAAATTCAACAGGCGATTCAACTTGGCCTAACTCTCTCTCTCGAGCGCCTCGCCGCCATTTTACAGTTAGCTAAAGAGCTTAAGTCATCGGTTGAAGATTGGGACCCACAAATGATTCGCTTGTTGCAGTTCAGAAATGCTCTTGATGGGGCCATGGACGTGTCTAAAAACCTCCGGACTCAAAGGAAAAGGCAGTGAAAAAGGCAACTGCCTATCACGATGTTCTTTACCAGGAAAAAATAAATGCTTTTAAAACTGATTTGTGTATTTTTTTGTAATATCTAAGAGAATATAAAGGATTTATGTGGCATAACTGTGCAGGTAATGCTTATAAGAGTGTGGGAGGGTTTATAAAGGCTTAAAATATATATAAAATTTTTTTTTTTAAAAATAGCCATATCATTACAAGGTCGCTACTTCAACGATTTTCATTTTTCGCGGTGGGTTCTGGACACTTCCCGCAATAAGTGAGGGATCACTGTGTATACATATACATATATATATGGGGTGTAGTGGAATGTTCTTATTCTGTTCGTGTCTGTGTTCATATTCGTAGTGTAGTTGTAGATACCATTTTGTTTTGCTCCTCGATTAAACACACACTGTCAGCACTGATGGTCGCCAGCACTTCTTTTTCCTTCAGAAAATGAAAGCTAAACACAGGAAGAAACCGGAACGTCAGATTGGCCAAAGGAGCCAATGGTTTAATTGAAGGAGGAGTGCTTCTTATGCAGATGTTAGAGTGAGTGTGTGTATTTTGTGTGTGCGTGTGTGTCTGTGCATGTGTGTGTGTGTGTAGGTTATTTTTGTTGCAGGTGTAGGGTTGCAGAGAGTGCAGGTAACCATAGCACAGCTTGGAAAGTGAAACGTGACCCCACTGTGAGGTGCATGCTCCTTGTGTCAATCTCAACCCCACACACACACACACACACACACACACACATATTAAAGTTAGCTCATACATTCTTAATAGACATAAAAACTACTAATATGTCATCTGACTTCCTGTTTTCACGACAACAGTTCCAGTTTGCTCATTTTTGGAAGATGATGTGTATAGTAAAGAAGCCACTTCTTTGGTTGTTGCTTTTTTTTGGGGGGGGGGGGGGGTTGATTCATGTGAAACATCAGGAGAAAGGGTTTGGCCACATTGTTTCTTTATGGTGATGATGATGATGATGATGATGATATAAATGTTACGAGCTTTGTCTAATAACACTGATTAAACAGAACGCACCCCCAACACACACACACACACACACACACATTTGAAGAAGTATCATCCTAAAGGTCAAACACACAGCTGAACCTTCAAATTTTTTAAAATGGGGGTCGGAATCCAGCTCCAGATTATTTCTTGTGACAGTAAAAAAAAACATGAAACTGTGCTTTTTGTTTTTTAGATTACAGTGAAATCGTTGCCTTGGGCGATAAACGTCCAAGAACTTCCAGAAATTCACCTTAAGTTGAACTCTGCGGAAGTGTGAGCCAATAGCAGTGTGTTGGGGGGAGGGGAGAGCTGCTGGGCTTTACTTTTCATGGCTTTATAGTCTTGCAACCTGCTGTGCAGCATCATTAGCAAACAGTAAGAGTCGTCACAAGCATGCACATAAGACTTGTACAATGGCGTATTATGGTCATTGTAGGTATATTTTTAAAAAAAAAGAAAGAAAATTATGGAGCGTGGGTCATAATCCAAGGGGAAAAAAAGGTCAAGATTTCCGAGAAGAAACTCTGATATTCTCTGAAATATTAAAGTCATACATTTCAAAGAAAAAAAAGTCACGGATTTACAAGGAATGAGACTCGGAAAAGTGGAGTTTGTTTTTGTCACGGAACCACATCGTTTCTCTTTGCGAGATTGGTGCGGCGGCGTCACACCGCAGACATCATGGCTGGTGAAGACCCAGAGTCATGGAAAACGTAGACTTTCTCCTCCATCATGCATTCCAAAA
The DNA here is from genome assembly GCA_030068335.1 of Chrysichthys cranchii. Lineage (NCBI taxonomy): Eukaryota > Metazoa > Chordata > Actinopteri > Siluriformes > Claroteidae > Chrysichthys > Chrysichthys cranchii. Next base: position 13,116,704 of record JAQMCW010000017.1, on the reverse strand, counting down.
GAATAAAGCGCTAAGAAAGTTTCAATTAGGATGCAGAGTATAATTTTTGTGGGGCGGCACGGTGGTGTGGTGGTTCGCACTGTCGCCTCACAGCAAGAAGGCTCTGGGTTCGATCCCGGGGGGTCGATCTGGGTGGAGTTTGCATGTTCTCCCCGTGTCCGTGTGGGTTTCTTCCGCGTACTCCGGTTTCCTCCCACAGTCCAAAGACATGCACAGAGGGGATTAGGCTAATTGGCGACTCTAAATTGGCTGTAGGTGTGAACGTGAGTGTGAACGGTTGTCCGTCTCTGTGTGTCGCCCTGCGCTGGATTGGTGACCTGCCCAGAGTGTAACCCCGCCTCTCAACTGAAATCAGATGGGATTGGCTCCAGCTTCCCCCCGCGACCCTGAACAGGATTAAGCGGCAGATGAGCGAGTGTAATTTTTGTCTTCTTGTTTTATAAACGTATAATCACTGTGCAGGAGTAGTTTCCGATTACATTCACTATGTGGATTCTTCTCGTGTGCCCAAATCTAGGAAATGCGGTCATTGTAGTCGATGTGGTTCCTTGACAAAATGAAAAAAAAAAGAACAAATAAAAAACATTACTTTGTTTCTCGTAAATTTGCGACTTTTTTCCCCGCACGTTCGTGACTTTACAATCTGAGAGAATATCGGAGTTCTTTCTTTCTGGTAAATTTATGACTTTCATTTTGGAAAATCTCGGAATATGAACTCCATAGTTTTTGTTGTTGTTTTATTTCATTTTATTTTTTTAAGTCCTCATTGGTGGATCAAAAGTCCAGCGGGGGGGGGACCTGATCCAACCTCGCCCGCAGACCTAACCTTCTTCCCTCTAACCCACAAGATGCTACACAACACAAAAAACCAAACAGTTTTCCAGCCTGGAACACTCTGAGCTGGGACTCCGCCCACGACCCCTTTGGCAGGCAATAATCCAACATTGCCACCTATAGGAACCTCCAACTTAATACAAATTGCATGAATATCTTCTCAATGAAAACCCGAGGTTTCTTCAGCATTTAGGATGTTCGTATGAAATAACTAAAAATGTCCTCATAAAAGAATTTGCCCTTTTTAATTGAATAATAAAACACAATCATTCTGATTCTCTCTCTCTCAATGCAGGAAGAGACCGTCTCTCTCTCTCTATCTATCTATCTATCTATCTGTCCTGCCTGCTCCTGCACGGTCATGGCATCTCCTCTCCTCCTGTGCCTCCTCGTCCTGTCCGTGTGTGTGCACGCCAGTGTTGAGCTGAACTCCAGTGCTAAACGGAGCTGTATGGACAAGGTGGAGTGCCATGACGGGATTCTACTTCCTGTATGGCTCCCTCACAACCCGCCTCTGCCCCAGCAGGTGATCCGTGCGATCATCTACTTCCTGTGTCTGATGTATATGTTCCTGGGCGTGTCCATCATCGCAGACCGCTTCATGGCCGCCATCGAGGTCATCACCTCGCAGGTACACACACACACACACACCAAATAAGAAGTGCAGCTGTAACTCCAACCCCTCGGTCACGTGAACCACTTTCACCCCTTTTCACCATTTTTTTTAACAGCTGGGTATACACAGGATTTCATTTTCATATTATCACACATAATTAGTAATATCTATTACTGGGGCGTCAGTTATTCTGACGCTCTCTTTTTTTTGTTAAAGATATTTAAAGAATTTTGATTAATTTTTTTTTTAAACCGAACTTACTTTCAGGTGACTTTACGTTAATTAAGGACAAAGACGTTTTTCATAACTTGTTTACCCATTTTTACCAAGGGTGCCGATAATTCTGTCTATCTTTCTGTCTGTCTGTCTCTCTTATAATCAGTCTCTATAATGTTTAATAGTTTAATGGTAATCGAAAACTGTTCGCAAGACAATAGAATTTCAAAGTGTGTGTGTGTGTGTGTATACGTACGTGTACGTTCCTGCAGGAGAAAGAGGTAACCATTACAGGGCCGAATGGAGAACAGACAGTGACGACAGTGCGGATATGGAACGAAACCGTATCCAATCTCACTCTGATGGCCCTCGGCTCCTCCGCTCCAGAGATCCTGCTGTCAGTTATAGAGGTACATACACACACACACACACACACACACACACAAACACACACACAGTATATGCCCCTGAATCGACTTCATCTGTGATACTGTCAATCACAAGACTACACACACACACACACACACACACACACACACACACACACACACTTCTTCCCTGGGTCATCGCTGTCATCTTCTCTTGTGATAGTGTCAGTAGCAGAATGCACACACACACACACACACACACACACTGAATTATTCTGAATTCGCCATCTCCACTTGGCAACCTTATGGGAAAACAGGACTAAAAAAGGATGCAAAAAACACACACATACACACACATTGCACGCTTTGCTTTCCAGCTCCTTTCTGACCTCCGTGTAATATCACACATTCTACATACTCATTAACGCAAGATAAACAGTTAACGCAGTAGCTACCTTGGCAATAAGCAACTATTTTACACACTTTCTTTCTCCATACACACACACACACACTCACACACAAAGCACATCTTCAGGTACATTCTTGCTAAACATTAACTCTTTGTGCTTTCGGAAAATTGTCATATTTCGAAACTGACTTTCCCCGCTCCCATGGATGCTCATTAACCTCAGACGCCCGCCGTCTTCACTTTGTGTTGGAAATATTCGCCAGTCTGTTTTTTCCATTTTATGGAAGAGATCGACCGTTGTCCTCAACTTATCAACCCTTCTGCCCGCTCTAGTCTCCTTGCGCCCTCTATTGGTCACATCGACCCCGCGTTCCAGCTCCATTGTTGGCACATCCTTTGCTCTGATTCCCCTCGTTATTTTCTCTTAAGGGCAAACGAAGCTGGTTACCTGAGCCTGAGAGGGCCTGAAGGTTCACGTTACCATAATCTGTCAACGGGAGCTCATTAAAGACTGCACAAGACAAGAATGAAGGGCTCATATTAATTTTGCCAGAGCAGACTGTCACCTCAGACTGTTGATAGTGTTATGGGAAGTGATTGTTAAACTGGAAGGGGAAGTGGAAATTTATGAGACCGTATCAAGGTGGAGTTGGGAGAAGACCTGGGAAGCAAGCAAGCGAAACTGACACATATTATGACAAAAATATTCATTCAGGGAACAAAACTACCTTGAAGTTAAAGCCATCCTGTACAACATATAGGTGCAGTTACAGTCACCAAGCAGTTACATGAAAAAGGAGAAATACTAAATGATAATAATAAAATAATAAACAAGATCCGGCTCTAAGGCTGTTGATGGACAATAACAAGGCTTGTGTTTCTGTTTCCTTTTAGAAGAAGCACAAAAAAGAGACAAAACAAACCAAAACAGAAAAAACACCAAGCGCCAACAATCTCGGTCATCATGCCATGACGATATTGGGTGCGAAAACTTTATCACAGGAATGAAATAGAGAACGTAATAAATAGAACGTTAACTAGAACCATAAGCGCTCCAAGCTCAAGGCAGTCTTTCCTCCAGACCCCGTAACTGTGTGTTTATGTGTGTAAGTACGATGAGGAATCAAAAAGTAAGGGCAATATTTAAATTACGCGGTGGTAACCCGGCAAGCAAAAGACAAAGCGTAGAGTGGAGACATCTGTCTTCTCCAGCTCCAGAAGTCAGTCCTCCCCCAAGAAAATCATGTTGACGTTCTTTTGGGACGTGAAGGTTCCTATTCTGGTGCATTTCCAAGCGCATGGGGAAACAGTGACCAGTGTGTAAATTCCTGTGCATTGCTGCGAAATTAACTTAAACCTGCAATTCGCAGCAAAAGAAGAGGAACGCTGTCCAAAACAGTCTTAGTGCACCATGACGATGCACGTCCTCATACAGCAGCAGGGACAGTAGAGACAGCGCTCGGCTCGGGTTCCGACATCTCCCACGTCCTCCTTACAGCCCGGATCTGGTGCCAAGCCATAATCACATCTTCGGTCCACTGAAGGAGGCGCTGCGCGGTCACAGATTCACCTCTGATGATGAAGTAAAGGAAGCGAGGCTCACCCGGCTTCGGGAGCAGAAGAAAAACTTCTTGTCTGCAGGAATCCAGGAGCTAGGTGAACAATATGACAAATATGTCATCGTGCATGGGAACTATGTGGAAAAGGGATATGTTCAGTTTCTCGCGGTTACTTCTATTAAAAGCCGTTAAATGAATTTTGCCTTTACTTTTTGACTCTCCCTCATTTGAGCGATGTTAATGTTCTTAATGCTTTGTGGTCATTATTGGTTTTGTGTATGGGTGTGTTATTGATGCATCATATGTTCGCGTGTATTCAGGTGTGTGGGCATGACTTCAAAGCGGGTGAGCTCGGCCCTGGCACGATCGTGGGCAGCGCCGCGTTTAACATGCTCGTGATCATCGCCATCTGTGTGTTCGTGATCCCGGACGGTGAGGTGAGGAAGATCAAACACCTGCGCGTGTTCTTCATCACCACTTCCTGGAGCATCTTCGCGTACATTTGGCTCTACCTCATCCTCTCCGTCATTTCCCCGGGCATTGTTCAGGTGTGTGTGGGTGTGTTTATATAGATATGCATATCATCATTAGCTAGAGCGTTAGGTAAAAGGTCATTGAGGTCCCAGCAACACCTTTCAAAATGGCATTTGGAGGTTTTACAGTTCAGTATGAGATACTGATTTTGATATCCTTCCATCCCTACCAATGGAGTGTAACAGATATTCGTTTTTTTTTTTAGCATGATTTATTGTCATTGTAATATGACTGCAGTGTCTCCAACCACTTCAGCGGAGGGCCCTGGAAGGTTTTTAGGGGTTTGAAAGCGAGTTGAGGAAGTGGTTGCTCAGAACAGAGACCGGATGAAATGCAGCAGGCCCCCAACTACAGTCAGGACAAGTCTCTTATTCTGGGCCACTATAAAGCTTTGTTAGCCCTGTAAAAGATTGGCGACCTGCCCAGGCCAGGGTGTACCCTGCCTCTCACACAAAGTCAGCTGTAATTGGCTTCAGCTACCCTGTGACCCTGACAGATAAGCGCTGTAAGTGAGATATAACACTTCCTGTGTGTTCATTTTCTAGTGTCCTGCTACAGTGATACTTCAGTTGTGTATAAGGCCATCTGTCTTTGGAAATGTTCGCAATTAGGCAAGTGAAGCCTAAGGCACCTTGCAGTCATAAAGACATATAAATTTGTTCAGGGCATGCATCAACAGGTCATCAAGATAGACTGCACGGTGAATGGGGCAGGGGGTAGCTCAGGGGGTTAAGACGTTGGACTACTGATAGGAAGGTCCGGAGTTCAAATCCAAGCACCGCCAAAAGTGCCACTGCTGGCACCCCTTCAGCAAGGCCCTTAACCTCAAATGCTCAGTTGTATAAATGAGATAAATGGATAAGGGCGTCTGCCAAATGAAGGTTATGTTATGTTATGTTATGTAATGTAATGAATACCTGAGATGTGTCAGAATGCAGGCCAGCAAAACCACTGTGCACCATTGACCAAGCAAATGGAGAAGAAGTGTGACCCAGCCCAAATGGCATAACCATAAACTGCTAAAACCTCTGTTCAATAATAAAAGCTGCCCTCCCCCCCAAGTGTCAGGTCCAGGAAGTCTAGAGTGGACATCATCACTGCAGCTCAGTGGGTAGGAGTCCAGTTCAGACATGCCATTTAGATATTGGTAGTCTATACAGAAACACCATGTGCCATCATTTTCCTTTTCTAAGACTACCGCTTCGATGCTCGGACTAAGGGACAGATCTATTGTACTGGCTTCTGCCAAATCATCTTCTCTTCCGCTTTCCACTTTATCTGGAGGTGAGGGTAATAGGCAGGTGAGAAATTGGTCACCAGGGTTTTGTTCTGCTGTGGGCCAGTTCCCAGGGGCATCTTCACCGTATCTGCCTCAGGCATAAAGTTTTCACTTTACCTAAAAATGGGCATCAAATATAACAAAGTATTGCTTTTGAAGGAACCTTAATTTTAATGGAACCATAATTTGTGTATTTCTTTTAATATGTAAAACACAATCACACCTGTGTATTTTTTTCCCCCGTTGCATGACAGGTGTGGGAAGCTCTGCTGACCCTTCTGTTCTTCCCCATATGTGTCCTGATGGCATGGATTGCAGACCGGCGACTCCTCTTCTATAAGTACCTTCATCGGCGTTACCGTACGGACAAACGCCACGGCATCATTGTGGAGACGGAGGGCGAACTGGCGCCCAATGGCATTGACATCATAATGGAGGGGAAATTCCATGGCAACGCCAATGGTGGCCCTAGCAGCACTGCCAGCAATGTCAACAGCATGGAGACGAGCAAAGACCCCGAGCAGGAGCGTGAGGAGGTACAGAGGAAGTGGGAGAGGCAAACAGACCAGGAAAGAGAGACGACTGAGGCTGGGAGAAATCTGAGAAAATGAAGCTGAATAGGAGAAACTCTAAATAGTACTTAGCCTCAAAGATTAGCCACTTCTGAAATCTTGCTGGCATGCTGTTTAAGGTTTCTGTAACACTGGTATAAATGTTAACAAAACTCTTCTCAAATATTACTAAGACATATACTTAATGGTTTCTGAAGTCAGTCTTAGCATATTGCCGAGGCCTCGCAGAAAACTGTTAATTAATACAAATTTTCAGTAGTGATATTGCAGCAAGAAAATTTTGAGACAGTTAAAGGATTGCTATTGTGGTACTGAGATATCCCATAAACATTCCAAGAACATTCCAAATAAGTTTTTGAGGCATTGTAGATACTGTTTTACAACATGTTCCAAATGACAGCAAGATTTTCTGCAAAGATTTTGTTAATGAACACCCCTGCAACATCACTTAGCCATTTCGGAAGTGCTGCTAAATGTTTATGCTAATTCGCTTATCATACCGATTGCTCAGCTACTGCTTATTTACATTGCTGAAAAGTTGAATGTTGTTTGTAGGATGTTGTGTAAATGTTGCTGCAACGTTAGATGAAAAGTTGCTTTTTGCTGCTAAGGTATTGCTAATAAGTTTGTCCTTGCAGGTGATACGCTTGCTGCGTGAACTGCGGCAGAAACATCCAGATAAAGACTTGGACCAGTTGATTGAGATGGCTAACTACTCAAACTTGCAGAAGCAGCCCAAGAGTCGTGCGTTTTACCGTGTGCAGGCCACGCGCATGATTATTGGAGCTGGAAACGTGTTAAAGAAGCATGCTGCAGCGGAACAAGCCAAACATACAGGCCCGAGCACCGGCCCCGACGACGATCTGGCGACTTGCGCGCATGTGGCCTTTGAGCAGGATCGTTATCGCTGCAGCGAAAACTGCGCCCAGCTAAGCGTATGGGTTATACTCTGGGGGGGCAGTGGCTCCGGAACATTCCAAGTGGACTACCGGACCGAAAACGGCTCGGCCAGTGCTGGAGTGGATTACGATTACTGTGAGGGAACGCTGGAGTTTCAACCTGGAGACACACGTAAAGAGATAAAGGTGAATTGGTGAAACTTATGTCCAAAATCAAATCAAAATTCCATGATCTTTAATCAAAATACTTGGACCAAGTACTGAACCTTGAGGAAACCCTTGTGCAGTTTCAGCCAAATAACACAGATATGGGTGCGTATGCATGTTATTAATGCATTAGTGATGGATGTGTGTGTGTGTTATAGATTGGTATCATAGACGACGATGTTTTCGAGGAAGACGAGCACTTCTTCATCCGCCTCTCGAACTTGCGCGAGCCAGGGGTCGAAACCACAGAGGCCGCACGACTGGTGGAACCACTGGTTGCCACGGTAACAATTCTGGACGATGACCACGCAGGCATTTTTTCGTTCGGCCGACGTGAGCTGGTGGTTGCCGAGTGTGCAGGGGTCGCTGAGGTAAATGTCACCCGAGAGACGGGCACCCGGGGCACCGTGGTCATCCCGTTTCACACTGAGGATGGGACGGCGCACAGTGGAGTCGACTACCAACAAACACAGGGCGAACTGGAATTCCTCAATGAAGAGAGCTGGTACACACACACACACACACACACACACACACACACACACACACACACACACAGAGGAACTTCCCTTTTGTGGGTATTGCACACAGTGAGAGAAAGCGATAAATTTGGTGTGTGTGTGTGTGTGTGTGGGACAGTGTGTTTTATTGATGGTGTATCGTCTAGTGTGCAACAGATCTTCTTCCCATTAAAGATGTAAGCGCTGAATGCGCAAAAACGGAGACATTAAATCACACCAGTGACCGTGACCTCGTCTTTTACTATCATTTGGAATTGAACTTCATACTATTTACACTTATATGATACTTTTAGAATGTTTTACCTTTCATATTCATGTATAATTCCAGTTTTGCAGTATTGTGGCAGTAGATTAGGAGTTGTATGGTAACTTTATGGTGAGTAGCTGTATACTAATTGTTGAGTTGTGCAATATTTGTCATCGTGTCTATTCAGTACATGGGGGTTTTGTAGTGACGTTTGGAGTGTTTGGAGCTAAAAAAGTTCTGTGGTAGTTGTGGAGCAGTTTCCTGGTAGTCGTGTGGTATTTGTGATATTTCTGCGATTGTTCTCCGGCACAAACTTTTTACGCAGTGTGTGTGTGTGTGTGTGTGTTTAAATTATTCACAGTCTGCTGTTAAGTATTGATGCAAGTTCAGCT
>JAQMCW010000017.1:13098051-13105551 GCA_030068335.1 Chrysichthys cranchii | reverse complement strand
GGAACGGCTGGGCCTGCTTCATTGTCTCCATCCTAGTCATCGGCTTCCTCACGGCCATCATCGGAGACCTGGCGTCTCACTTCGGCTGCACCGTGGGCCTGCGGGACACCGTCACCGCTGTGGTGTTCGTCGCCCTCGGCACCTCTATCCCTGGTGTGTGTGTGTGTGTTCTATTTAATAAGGATGATATTTTTAACAATTAAATATTTGTGTTTTGTCTTTTTTTTCCTTTCTCTCTTCCCTCAATCTCGCCTCCCTCTCTCCTTCCCTGTTTCCCTTTTTTTTTTTTTTCATTCACCCCTCACCTTATTTTCCCCCCGTTCTTTCATCTTTGGTCCATTTTCCCTCTCATCTCATTTTCTTTTACTTTATTTTCCCCCGTGCCACCCTTCTTTTATTTGCCTAATTTTTTTATTCCTTTCCTTTCCTTCTTTTGTTGTTTTTTTTTCTCTCTTCCACGTCGTCTTTTTTGTTTCATTTTTCTACCTTTCCATCTATCGCTCTCAGACACCTTTGCGAGTAAAGTCGCGGCGGTTCAGGATCAGTACGCCGACGCCTCGGTGGGAAACGTGACGGGCAGCAACGCCGTGAACGTCTTCCTGGGGATCGGCGTGGCCTGGTCCATCTCAGCCATCTACTGGGAGGTCAAAGGTGAGACGTTCTACGTGGAGCCGGGCTCGCTGGCCTTCTCCGTCACACTCTTCACCATCTGCGCCTTCATCAACATAAGCGTGCTCATGCTGCGCCGCCGCCCCTCTGTGGGCGGGGAGCTGGGCGGGCCCAAAGCCATCAAGATCCTCACGTTCATGCTGTTCATCGGCCTCTGGCTCATTTACATCACCTTCTCCAGCCTGGAGGCGTACTGTCACATCACAGGCTTCTGAGAAAACACCCTTTTTACACTCCTTCATACACTTTTGTACACGATGGGGTCTTCAGGATGACTGGACCCTACATTTTGACCCGCCCATCAGGAACCCGAGAGGCCTTCTTCACCATCATCATCATCAGCTTCTTCTACGGGGGTGGATAAACTCTGACACTTTATTTTTATTACCTGTTATAACCGGACCCCGGCGTCCTTTCGGAGAGGAGGGATCATCCTAAACCTAAACAACCAAACCAAAGGTTTTCGCATGACTGATATTTACACTCGAATGTGAACTGATGGACTGAACGAGTGAAACGAATGAAAGGAAGTCCCAAATAATGATTTCTTTCATCGTGGATATTGTATAATTGTTTTATTTACTCACTTAAATGGATTTAGCACTAAACGTGTCAGCAGTGTTCGTTAACTGATAGGAAAAATCATCCACATATATTTGTTGCTGGATATTCTTATGAGGTTATAGAAGACTTTGGAGAACACTTTACCCCAACAGCTCATTTGTTTCTTTCTTTTTTTCTTCTTCTTCTAGACATAACAACCAGTGTACAGTATTTCGTTGTGATTTATGAACAGGAAGCATCTCAATACAAAATCATTTAATCATATTATGCTAGAAAGGCTTGAAAACATATTTAGTGTCGATCTTATAATATTGTTACTAGTTAATTAGCGTTAATGAAGATTTCTCTGGAAAGCATGTAGTCTGGTGTCCCACAAGGCTCTGTTCTAGGTCCGTTGTTGGTTTTTCTTTTACATTCCGTTCCCTCTCGTGCCCCCTCATTTTCCTGTCCTACCTTTCTTTTTTTCCCATTATTATTTTCTCTCAGGTCCACATCCTGTGTCCTTTCTCGTTATTCTACCTCCTCCTCTTCAGGCTTCCCTCACTTTCTCATCCTCTATTCCATTTTCCTTGTCCTTTTCCCCTTTCTCTCTTTCCCGTGTCCCCCTAAACCTTGTTTTTCAGATAGCCACTAATTTATTATTATTAGCATCAATGTAGAGTCTTCCAGTATGGTGTCGGTCAAGGTTCTATTTTAGGCCCCTTGTTGATTTCTCTTTATATATTCAACCTCTTGAAAAATGTCATTTCCAAACATGACATAAGCTTTCATTATGCTGACGACACAAGTATACTTATGAGTACAGATTTAGCAGCATAGCTACCCAAACTGGAAGCCTGGTTTAAATGTATAGAAAAAGGTCAGAATAGAAACATTCTCCTTGTAAATCAGAGTGGAACAAAAAGATACGACTGTTGAGGTGAGCTAAGTCAGCTCGCGATAACGCTACGGATTCCATCTTAGAGCTTGAGTGCGGTTGGGGCTAATGTTAAGGACCTCAACACGGATTTATCATGTGGTTCACATGCAAATAAAATCACGTCTTATTATTTTCTACACTGTGTCTTCATAATCTCAAGATCCTAGACTAATGTCGCCGGCAAGCCGGCCTGCGCAGTCTCCGAGTCAGTTTTCCGAGTCTGTTTTGAAGTAGAAATTAAAATGGTTTATCTTTCCCTAGTCATCCGTTTCGCTCTCTCATCTTGTTTAGCATGCCCACAAACTTTTATTTCACTCTCATATCCAAGGCACTCATTGGTTGATGGATGTTAGTGGACGTCCCCGGACGTCTCATAAGGACCATTTCATAACGTCCTAGGAAAGGGTTCGTTTGTTTATTTATTTATTTATGTATGTTACAAAAAGCAAAACAAACAAAAAGTATGTAACCAATGGAGATTTTTTTCCTCTTATGACAAGGGTAATCTGGGTTTCTCAGGCTTAATATCATCTGAATGCTTTGATAAAGCTCAAAGATTTACCCCTAAGCCATTCCCTACTGCAGATGTGGCTAATCTGGACATGCTACGTCCATCCTTTAACCTGTTTTCATACCTGCAGCATGTTTATAAAGCACTGGGAATAAAAACCGTACTCTCTCGAGAACACCTCCTGAGCGTTAATGTCACACAGAGGGCTGCAGGACGCCATCATGGCGCCTGCGCCCTGCTTAGTGCACTACACGTCGCACAGCACGCGGCTTCGGATGGAACCAGAAACAAAAAACGCGCCTGTGTATCTCGTCATGGAGTCACGGACCAATCAGAAGCGGAGTCTATGAAGCCCCGCCTCTTCGGGTGGGCACGAAGGCGCGCGCTCGGGTTTTGGAACCTGTGCTTGCGCTTCCGGGAATCGAGCGCGAGGGAGCGCGTGTGAATGTGACGCTCGAGACGGACGGAAGAAGGTAGGAAAATAAACCAGGACTCGGGTTCTTAAAGAAATCCAACAACGACTCGATCGCCTGGTGAAGGTGGGTTCGCGCGCCGGTGTTGGGTTTGTTCCGGGCGTTTGCGTGCGGCGAACGGTTTTTGCGGTGTCAGATTGTTCAACCGGAAACACACGTTCACGCGCGCGCTGTGTCGCGGAGCCCAAGGCCGACAAGTACGCCTGGTCCTAAGATAAGCTAAGCTAAGCTAACCTAACTAGCACGCCCAATGTACATGCAAACCGTTTGTATTTGTACGTTTTTTAAATCTGTGTTGATTATTCGTCTGTTTTTGCACGAGAACGTGTTCCACGAGGACCGTCTGTCGGACCTGCGGGCGGTTTTTTAAACGCGTTTAGCTCCTGGTCGTGTTAGCGTTAAACCGCAGGACGGTGTGCGCGTGCGGGGCTGTGTTTCAAATTGATCCGCGGTTCACTATAAAGTGCGCGAACGGTGTTATTGGTTGTCCTTAAGGGAGAGTCCCGATGTAGGGAGCGCGCAGCCATTTGGAACCAGGTTGCAGCACGGGCTGATTTGGGTCGTCGGAAGGGAACCCTGAGGGGATATTGAAAGCAATAATGAGTGAAAATGTTCAAAATATATCTGTGCATCATTTTGTACCTGCCCAGCGTACACTTTGAGTAGAATTAACTAAAAAAATAATAATAATAAAGAAATAAACAAATAAATAAAATGACAAATTGCTTGCTAAATCAATGTCTGAGCCCCATATACAACAACATCAGTCACTGGGGAACTGACTGAATGAACAAAAAAACCCAACAAAACTCCAAAAAATATACATTTTAATAATAAACGTGACTTTTACGGTCGGTTCACGGGGTTAATCTGCCAAAATAAGGCGGAAATGGTGGATTTTTACAGCCGGCTGACGAACAAAGAGGCTGTTAGCATCCGTGCTAAACTCGGCTCGGTGTTAGCTTCGTGCTAACCCAATGAACCGGTCTCCTAAATCTCATTGTTTTTCCCCCTGACAGGATTTTTACAATGACTTTGTGGGCGTGGTTAAATTTACATATCATTTAGGGAGTAAATATCAGTGTCGAGCTGCTGTGGAGTTAATGTTATAATAAATAATGTAATGTTGCACAAAGCTCGTGAGGTTTGTTTAGCGGGAATTAATAAATTAGCATGACAACTGGGCTTCAGGGAGTCCTTCGTGCTCTTGTTTTTTCTTTTCTTTTTAAATATTAATTTTTAAATTTTTTTTTACTTTTGGGGGGGTTTACCTAAAAGATGTGTGATTTGTCCCGTGTTCATCTTGGACTTCCACAGTTGTTTAACTTCCTGTGGTGATGTCTTGAGCCCTGTTCGGACGGGATTAATTTTGCATCCTGAGATTGTGATGAATTAATAACGAGCAATGATGGCGTGGCTTATTTGCATACGTGATTCTGATTGGTCAGTTGCTGCATTCCTTGACAGGTTTATGTAAATCCGCCCATTCTTGTGGGAGCAGTAAAATCAAAGATTTTTAGATCGAACATCTAAATTAACGACTTCTCGTTTAATATGAATTAGCCATGCGATGAGATGGATAATCTCCAGGGGCCTCGGGGTTATCGTGAAATCCACGCAGCTCTGCTGTTTAAAACTCGAGCTGTTCAGGCTTGGAGATTTAGCTCCGCCACGGTTAGTCTCGGATTATCACGGTTGCGAGCTCGTCGCCCCGAGTGTCTCGTGTCCATTACGACGCCCCGGCACTCAAGCTGTTGCGGATTATTCGTGCTTACTGTTGTGATGATGTAGGGAGTCTGGGTTTAAGATGCTGTGACTGGTCCAGGCTGCAGGTTCGAGATGTCTTACTCGTCACGGAGTTCCCTGGACTGCAAGGTGTACGTGGGGGATCTGGGCAATGGTGCGGCGAAGGGCGAGCTGGAGCGTGCGTTCAGCTACTACGGGCCTCTCCGGAGCGTCTGGGTGGCGCGGAACCCCCCTGGCTTTGCGTTTGTGGAGTACGAGGATTCGAGAGATGCCGAGGACGCCGTGAAGGGCATGGACGGAAAGTGAGTAAGCTTCGTGCATTTTTTTTTTAAAGCCCAGTCAAAGAGGGTGTCTGTTTGTTTGTTTGTTTGCAGGGGTGGCACAGTGGAACGAGAGTCTCTTGGAGTTTATGATGGCATGTGATGAGCATTTTCCCTGAGGGTGGTGTGTGTGTGTGTGTGTGTGTGTGTGTGTGTGTGTGCGCGCCTCCTCTAGAAGTACTGGCAAGACCTATGGGTGGAGATGTGTAAAAATTACTGTGAATGGGGGGGATATAGGGCTTGTTTTTGTGTTTACAGAAAATTCATGCGCATATCAATTACTCAGCAATAGTGTGTTTAGGATTAAAGGAGAAATGTTTTGTTTGCAAAGGGCGAAATTCTCTGCATGGCCATGAGCGCGGCGTTACTGAATGACCATGCTGTGACTATTAGTAAGTTCATTCTCTTTCCCAGAATGCTTTGCGGGGCCCGCATCCGTGTCGAGATGTCAAACGGGATGTCCCGGAAGTCTCGCTTTGGTCGACCAAGCCGCAGACAGTTTGATCCAAACGACCGCTGCTACCAGTGTGGGGAGACGGGCCACTACGCCTACGACTGCTACCGCTACAGCAAGAGAGGCAGCAGGCGCAGCAGGTACACACGCACACACGCGCACGTATGTGTCATCTAGGAAATGTTAAATTCACAGTCTGTGTCGTTTGGTTGTTAAGTTGTTCGCACTGTCAAAGATGTCTTCGCACTGTCAAAAACGCTTCACGCTGATATTTCACCGTAATTTGGAGTGAGGGATTAAACGCAACTATTACAGCACCAGAAGTTTTGGAAAGCTTTAAAGGAGCTCATTCTGTAATATTTGGGTGTGAATTATTTTGTGTGTTTTGTGAAAAAGTGAATATATACATATAAACGTGGTGCGTTTAGGTCTCGCTCTCGATCCAGATCTCGTGGCCGTCGCTACCACTCTCGCAGCCGTAGCAACGAGCGGTAAGAACCCAGTACACTTTACTGTTCTGTAGATGGGGGGACGGGACTTGTCTTTCTTTCTTTCTTTCTTTATTTTTTTAAATGGCTTGTTCGCCTGGGCTATGATGTTGATTTGAAGTCTCACCATGTGTGTGTTTGGATGTTGCAGGAGATATCGCTCTCCATCCTACTCCAGGAGGCGAAGCAGGTGAGTTCTGCTGCGCTTTGTACTTCACACGTCTCCCCAGCTGGTCCACGGCAGATCGTAGATCTTTCCATGGAAGGTACTCAGCTTAAAGTGTAACACCTGTGTCTGTAGGTCGGCATCCGCAGGCCGCTCCAAATCCCGAAGCCCCGTTCGACGCAATCGTTCACCGGCGCGTCGGTCCAGAAGTCCTGCCAGGAGGTCCAGAACACCAGTCCGCAGGACCAGGTACGAGTACTCGCAAGTGTGGTCCTGTGCCTTATGAAAAGAACCTTGCACTTGAGCGAAGGTTGTACGTCAACAACTTTCTCTCTCTCTGTCTCCTTTTTTTTTGTGTGTTGCCATTCGAACAGTCGTTCACGTTCCCGCTCACGCTCCCGTTCCCGCTCCCGCTCCGGCTCCAGACAGAGAGCGCGCAGTGCATCCAGATCCAGATCTCGCTCTCGCTCCTTAAGCAAGAAAAGAGACAGGTGAGACCATTGTGGCCTTCTCACACTTGCATGGTCTTACACAAATGCTTTGGTTGCCAGTACATATAGCTGCATGATTTGGTCAGCACTTTATGCTGAGAGTGGTTTATGTTAAAGAAGAAGGAAAAAACTTGAAGCATACATTTAGCTGATAATTAACACTGTTTTTTTTTATTATTGAGATTATATGTTGTCTCGAGATGTCTTCCATAGCTGTACAGCACACACCTTTCGCGTACTGAACCGCTGGAAGTCTCTGGCTCTCACAAAATGAATCTGAGTCTATGAGAAAAATGGGTCGAGACGCCCTCCAGAATGGGTCGCGAGGGCATGACACAAAAAAATCATTTTTCTTAGAGAAAAAACATCCCCCGCCCCGGTCCGCAAAATTTAACAGCGCATGCGCGCGCACACACACCCGGGCGGCAAAATTTAACAGCACACACACACACCCGATCGGTAAAATTTAACAGCACACACACACCCACACACACCTGATCGGCAAAATTTAACAACGCGCGCACACGCACACACACCCGGTCGGCAAAATGTAACAGCGCGCACACACACACACACACACACACACACACACACACACACACACACACACACACACACACAGAGGCCTCTTTCACATGCACATGCACAGACAGAGACCCACAGAAACACATGCATACAGGTGCACACACACCACCCCCC
>JAQMCW010000017.1:13077742-13094749 GCA_030068335.1 Chrysichthys cranchii | reverse complement strand
GTAATGATGTAATGAGTATATGTATTGAATGTCATGACGTCATGAATATATGCGTTGCATGTCATGACGTCGTGAATGTGTTGCATGTAATGATGTAATGAGTATATGTATTGAATGTCATGATGTCGTGAATATATGCGTTGCATGTCATGACGTCGTGAATATATGCGTTGCATGTCATGACGTCGTGAATATATGCGTTGCATGTCATGACGTCGTGAATATGTGTGTTGAATGTCATGTCGTCATGAATATATAAGCTATGAATATCATGGTGTAATGTATTGTTAACCTTTTGTGTGTGTGTTGTGTTACAGAAACCTGTGACGGAGAGCTGTGTAGGCCTGGTTGGTATGTGTAGATGCCCAGGGCACACCCCCAGTCCAGTAGAGTTTGCACTTGATCAAATATAATGCCAGAGTTCACTGTGTACTTGATCAAATGTAAGTGTGTGTGTTTATGTATGTGTATCTCAGTGTGAGGAGTGTGTACGTTCTTCTGCTTTATACACTGATTACATTTGGCAGCATGTACTGGTATGACCTGTCTCTGTCACAAAGGAGGAGGTGTGGCCTCTGTGTCTTCCTGGTACAAAGGAGGCGTGGCCTCTGTGTCTGCCTGGTACAACGGAGGTGTGGCCTCTGTGTCTGCCTGGTACAACGGAGGTGTGGCCTCTGTATCTGCCTGGTACCAAGAAGGAGGCGTGGCCTCTGCCACTGTCTGTCACAGAAAGGAGGCGGGGCCTCTGTCACAAAGAAAGCAGCATGGTCTCTACCGGTTGAAGCGAAGGAGGCGGTGTCACCTGTCTGCCCCGAAGAAGGAGGTGTGGCTTCTGTGTCTTGCTTTGACTAAAAGAATGATTGCTATTTTATTGAAAACCTCTCAAAACACCATCTTATGGTTAAAATCATCCTGAACCATGCAAGACTGGTACTTTGGTACTTCTCTACATGGTGGAATTTTTCTGTTATGGAAAAAAAATAATAATAATAACACTGTTAACGCCCTTTGATAGAATGTTGGGCCCTGCCTTTAAGTGGGAGCCTGTGAAATTGCACTTGTGTTCAAATTTAGGCTGATGGAGAAGCACTGAGCAACTCCTGCGTCACACAACCACACTTACCCCTGCCCATCCCCGCCTCCTTCTCAACCTCTACCTGCCCCCTCTCTCCCCGCCTTTTTAAAAGTATGCATTGGGTGGAGTTTGGCCTAGAGCTAGGGGTAAATTGCTTTCAGTTTCAACAGTGACTGGTAAATAGTGCAGAATCTTTCATATTGAATATTCAAAGTTTTTTTTTTTTATGTTTTACATTTTTAGTTATGCATTTTACGCAATTCTGAATCTTGTTTATTTTCTTTATTTTCTTGTGTTACGTGAAAAAAAGCCCTATTTTTAATGTGACTTCAGACTTTGAGACCCCACGGTATGTTGACTTGTACACATGCATTCCTGTATTAGTCTTTTCATCATTTCTTTCACTCAGCTTGACTGTTTTCCTGTCAGTTTTACCTCATTATTATCCATCCGTCCATTTATTACCTATACCGTTTAACCATCAGGGTCGCGGGGAGCCAATCCCAACTGTGGGCTGGTTAGAGCAGCCTGTTGACCGGATCTGCATGTTGGACTGTAGGAGGAAACCTGAGGACCTGGAGGAAACCCACACACGCAAACTCCGCACAGAAAGGCCCCAGGCGGCCACCAGGTTGGAACCCGGCCCCTTCTTGCTGTGAAACGACAATGCTAACTACTGCACCACCATCTCATAATTAGGTATGTCAAATAGATTTCTACTTGGTTTATATAATCTCATCTCACCTCACTGAACCTGAGTCCATCAAAATACAGTGACCTTAAGAGGGAGATATGAATCATGAAGAGAAATATTCTAAAAGAAAATAAAAGGACACCACGTCATTGTTGTGACTGATCCTGAAGCCCATGGTGTGTGCACCTGGACATCAGTAAGATCATTAAACGTTGCTCAGACAAAGCTTACCTGTTAACCTGCTGACTGACAGAGATGAATGTGGAGTTTGGTGTCTTTTCTTACAGCGGTCAGTTTTATCTGGGGCTGTTTCTGAGTCAAGGGTGGAGAACCAGATTGTGTTAGGTTGCACAAGGGTTATTGGAAGCAGATAATTAATTTTGGGGCGAATATTCATTTTTATTGTGCAGATTCGTCCCATATGTGAATGCGGTCAGTTATTCCAAAGTTTTAAATTCTCCTCCATTGTTTTGATAATATTCACAGATCGCCCTGGCCAGTGTGCTGAGCGTCGTGCTCTCCCGCCCCCTGTATCAGTGCTGCAGAAGTGGACGACGGATGCATCGGTTCAAAATCAACAACATCTCCGGGTCAGGAAAAACAAAGCTCAGGTTCCATTTCCTTTTCTTTCCCACTTTTGGCGAAGGAACTTGGCCATAGATGTTAGAAGCTCATGTACACTGCGGAAAGCATAAAGGTAAATACTCCCCATTATAGAAGATACCCGACACGATCAGAGGAATTTTCATTTAGATACGGTTTTAGAAATGTTACTTGATTTTTTACAGTGTTAACCTTTTGTTGTTTCTTTTTTTTTTACCCACTCATTTAGTGCCATTCGTCTCATGGAACAAAGTAGTCTTCATTTGCGAAACTTAACATCAGAATAAATACAGTGTGATCTTGTGTGGTAACAGGTAATATTTGTACAGAAGCCGGCTAGCTGATTCAGCCTGCTCGTCCAATGTGTTTTTTAATACAGTAAAGGCTCACAGGATGCACATGACACTCCTACCGTACGGCCAAAGGTTTGTGAACACCTCACCATTATATGGGTGTTTGCCTGTTGAGCACCCCATTCCAGTTGGGATTTTATTCTCCCTTTGCTGTTGTACTAACCACCACTCAATTTTGGAGCGTGTCTTCTTTGGGAATTTCCCCCATTCAGCTACAGGAACATTATTGAGATCAGGCTTTGATGATAGGCGAGGCGACCCGCACACACTCGGCCTTCCGATTCATCCCAGTGGAGTTCAGTGGTGTCACTGGAGCATTTTCATGCTGGGCCAGCTTTGGGCCTTTTACTTCCATTGAAGGAAATCCTGCAGAAGCAGTGTATAAAGAGTGCAGGTTTTCATCTCAGTCAGTCAGAAACCACACCTTATTTGACCTGTTCAATCAGTTGATTTTGACTATCGGTCACTCAGGTGTGGCTTTTGCTTGGTTGGGGTCATAATCCACACCCACACCGGCCCTTTTCGGATAAGATTATTCAGTTGTGTGCATTCAACTTTGGGGCAATGCACCGACAGACACATGCGGCATATAATTTTGGCTACGATTAAATACATTTTAAGTTTTCACTGCTGAAAGACGTTAATCATTTGCCAAATCAGGTATCGGCGTTGTTTAGCAGTCCTAGCTTGGCATTCTGTGAGAAGGGTAACCAAATTCGGCACAGGTATTTACTTAGGTACACTTATCAGTGAAAAATGAGCAGATAAATGTTAATTGTGCTTCATTTGCTAAGCTGCAGTCTTCCTATCTACTGGAAAAGTGATTGTAGGTATCAAATAATTATTTGTTACAGCAGACAACAGATGGCTAATAGGGGTACAGAGGGGCTCACGTTTAAATTGTCAGAATGAACGTACAGCCGGCGCTGATGCATGCGCCTCATTTGAACTTGACTGGTTGGGTGGGTTTTTAAGTGTGTCCCTGGAGGCAAAAATCGGTGAACCAGCTTCACGTGATCTTTATCATTTATAAACCATTTCCAGATCACAGGACGATTTGATCGAGGGAACTTCCGTTGTATACTCTATTGTGCAGATCTGTGATGTCTCGAGCCAGGAGTTACAGCCAGACAAGAAGTCAGCAGAAGTCTTGATATTGTTATGGTGTAAACAGTGAGGCTGGTTGCGATGCATGTGATGTGGGGGGACATTACAAACCACGACAGTGACACTAACGTAGAGGGTATCAGACTTAGTCATTAAGGCTGGATAAGAAAGGGTAGCAAGAAATAAGAAGTGTTAGTAAGTAAAATAATATATAATAGAATAGTTAGTAAATAAAAGTGTTCGTCTGACAGGGTTCATGAATGGATTTTATTGTAGAGAACAAAAACATCACTTTAATAGTTTGTTTTTTTTTTTTTTAAATTTGCCATGGTGTACAGGGCAGAACAAGAGCTTAAACAATAATAAAAAAAAAGATCAAAAATCACATAGGAACAAAAACACTACGTTTGTACAAAAACAAAAACGCACAGGGCCATCTTGAGATGCATTGAGAAGAGGGTCAGAGGTCATCGTCAAACTTTCAATTAGCATTCTGGGCCGTGGAGAAGCACAGCTTCAGAGTGAAGGGGTACGGACCGGCTGAAAGAGAAAACACAGTTTATACTCCATCCGTGAAATAATCACCTGTTCCTAGAAGTGTTAGGAAAAGCAGCATGAGGCGCTACAGCTCATGCTTTGTGGATACGTACTAGGGTTTTTCATTTGGTAGTGGTTCATGACGGCGAGCGCTTCCATCGCGTCGTTGATCGTCTCCCACTCCAACAGACCGGAGGCGCTCCTTTCGCCTGCAGCACCAACACACAGAAATTGCCAAATATAATTACCATGTTTGAGCAGCCTGCGTCTAGAACAGATTTATCGTCCTGATGTTAAACAAATGTTACCCGACGTACATGTATCAAATGAGCTAAAACGTTACCTTTTAACCATGCTCCTGAAGGAATCAAGATCACAATCGGAAGATGCCCGAGATGCACTAAACGCTACGACTCGTGACACGGACTGGCATCGCAAACGTGATAATGAAATTCTTTCAGTTAAAAATGTCCTTCAAGCGTTTTGTGGAACATGTCACTTATCTAGCAGGTTCTGTCTCTACAGTGGATCAACAATGTTGGCCTTGGTCTACTTGTAGAAATCCCACTGGTGTTACATTCGGGGAAAGACTCATTATCAGCAGTTAGCGTTATCGTCGTGGCAAGGGTTCTGAAAAACAAGAGCTACTCATGAAGTAAACTCAAAGCTTTCCAGGTTAAAACTACTACAGGAGATGGGCGCAACACATCCTGGCGTTGTTTGGAATGCCTCTTATACACAAGCTCAGAAACTAAGGATATGCTCTTGTGGGGCAAAACCACATGAAGATTGAGGGCAGCTAGCATAGTGCACCAGAGTGCATGCTTGTGTCAGTTTTGCATTATAAAATTAATTACCGGTTTCCTGTTAGGACTGGAAGTTAAAATGTTTTCCATAGACTTAAAAGCTACAGAAAGGTCTCTCATATGTATCAGACATCTCTAGATTAGGAAACACCCCCAAACGAATGGTGAGGGATTCTGATCCGAGATATAGCTCATGACAACAGCGATGACAGAACGGCTGAAGTACAAGCGAGGGACGGAGCTTGTTTGGTAGCGTCACTGTGCACTAAACGTTTTACAGTTCAACTGGACGTCACGTTACGTTTGATCTCCACATGGACACAAAACACACCGGTGAATGAGAGAACAACGCCGTACACGTTGCTGAGCTTCACGGTCACGTGTCGAACGAAATCCAAACCTTACGCTGTTTTACTTAAACTAGACTTACTTTTCCCTGTGAAAAGTTTAACGCTGTTCGGGGGCTTTATTGCAAGCTCTTCAGAGATCTGAGGGGAAGAAAGAGAGGAAAAAAGAACATTTATTTTCAATAATACCGTTTATGCCATGTTCTATTTGAGAAACTAGGGAACTTGTCGTGTGTGTGTATACACAGACGCTCATATCGCATACCTGACCGAAGATCTCGGTTGAGCTGTCTGGTTGGCCGTTAAAGAAGTGCAGGACGTTGCTGGGCCTTTGGATGCGGTTCTTGGCCGCCTGTTCAGCAGTGCTGAAGCGGTTGTTCCTGCTACCGTGGAAATCCTTAAAGCTGGGGCTGCCGTCCTCCAGCTGATATGACTGCCCAGGGATTATAGCCTGCTGCTTCGATACGCTGCACCACAGGAAAGAGCACGTTACATGCACGCCAATGCCAATACACGATTCAATAAGATCACCAAATCACTCTATTTTCCCAGAGTGTACCAGATCAGCAGGAACATACCAAATGTTCAGTTTCTGTCCGAAGAGCATGGTGTGGTTGAGATGCGAGATGGCTCTCTCCACCGCGTAACAGTCCCCCATCTCCACCATTGCAGCACCGGGCTTACTCTTCATGAACTTCACCTGTGGGGAAAATAGAGCGCACACGTCATTTCGCCAACTTTTAAAATTTCACCCCTCAAGCTTACAAAAAAAAAAAAAAAAAAGGCCAAATTACTATATTTTTGCTTATTTGTTTTTACAACTTAAAACAAGAACAGTACAGGACATCTGAAAATTCATTTTTATGACTGGTGAGTCACCATTAACTGTGTGCAGCTATGAAACTGTGCATCACTTGCCCTCAAGAGGCGAAACAGTGATGTGGAATTTGGTATTTAAAAAACAAAACAAAAACAGCACAAGGAAACTCACCCTCTCAACATTGCCATAAAGACAGAAGATGTTGAAAATGCGGTCAGCATTGATCTTGAAAGGGTCAAGGCCGTAAACCATGATGACGGGAGAGTCGGCCTGAGCGGCGTAATCGGGAGGAGGGCCGTGACCGTACTGAGGGCCTCCGTAACGAGGGCCGCCACGGGACCGGCCCAGAGGCGGTCCCATCCTCCTGCCCTCATAGTGCGGTGGAGGCGGGCCGTAGGTTTCATCGTAGTGACCGTAACCACTCTGAGGGCCACCTGCAGGAAAGAGTAAAGCAGATGAAATGCTAAAAGATGCTTCTTTAAGACCCACCAACTTTATCACTGCTGTTATCCGAGCTTTTTTTTTTTTTATAGACGCAGCAGCGAGGAAGACTACATCAACGTCGCCTTTTTGATTACTGATTACATGCTAGCTGTTCGTCAGCCCCGAAAACAAGCCGTTCATTTCTCCCATTCTCAAAAGCTACAGCCTGCGATTGCTTTGAATTTTGACAAGTGGAATCTTGCAGGACGTCCTTCCCCAACGTTTTCCCCAAGTTAAAAGAAGCAAGGAGAGATCAGAATGAAAGTGTTCCTCCCACCTCTTAAATTTGAGATATCCACCTACTGCCCCCCCCGAATGATGCTACCATTTAAATGTAAAGTCATAAGAGATTGTCAGAGGTGCTTGTGCCAAGGACAGGATTTTGCAAAGGGTCTACTCATAGCAAATCACGGTTTAGAAATATCCTTAAAGATTATACGCATATGCAAACAAAAGGTGCGTTCTCAAAGAGCACTTTTCTTGCAGGAGTTGAAGGAAGAAGAAGGAAAAAAACAAAAACAAAAAAAAAAACCCAAAATGATCATGCAACCCAAGCCACATTCTCGCTGGATGATCCTGATACAGTCAAATCATCAGGTCAGCCACTCGAAGTGGCATTATTTCCCGGGTAATTTTGTGCAGAGCTCAGCCAAGCACAGCAGATGCACAATTAAAGCTGCCTTTCATTAAAGTGGGCAGGGCCTCGCACTGCAAGTGTGTGTGTGAGTGAGATAGTGACTAACCATATTCGGGTGGGTGGTCTCCAAGCAGAGCTGGCTGCCTCTGGCGCTTGTTTGGATTTGTAGTGGGGTCTGACAGAGAGAACACACATACATACACACCAGTGCCAATCAGCTTGAGGGGCAGCACACACGAACCAATCAGATTAACAGGCTAAAGAGGGAGGGGCAGTGCATTTGTGACTGGCATGCAGGAGAGCCTATGGCTGCGTTAGCCGTAAACACCTCATGGTGGGGGCAACGTCTACATAAACACCTTGTTAAAGATGCTGAAAACAAGTTTACTGCTGGAAAGACATATAGAGATGTTTGCTCGTTTACTGTTCAAGCTAATTAGCCATCCTTTTAAATTTTGCTTTTAAAAACCTTAGATCTCGCGCAAAAACACACCTTGAGAACTGTTCCAATTGCCATCTGAATCAGCATCTGTACAGACACAGGTATACACACATCAGACATGCATAAAAAAAGCACACAGGAAAAACAAAATTAACAAATCAGCAAAAGATTAAAAAAAAAAATAAAAAACCTGGACTTCTGCAGCAGATCAAAGGGTCTTAATCAGGTGGGATAGCCGATTCTTTACCGTACATCACTACCGATGTGCAAGTTGCACTTCTTCCCACTACTGCTCAATACTGTTTCAGTGTTGGCATTTGAATTGAATGGCAAATCGATTAACTTCACTAGCTACCTATCTGAGAAATTTTATTTATTCACACGTCTTGTGGTCTCGAAACTCTGGTTAAGTAAACTCTAAAAGGCATTCATCCCATCTTGTCCAGCACTTGGGTTTGCCGAGGGTTGCTGTTTGGGAACTAGTCACCGACGGTAAGCAGAACAGAGACTTCATATTTGGCTGTGTACCTTGCTAGTTCCAGAGGATACAAGTTAGCTTGTTAGAGGAGCACCAGAAAAATCTGTGCCTTTTGCTAAATAAAATAAAAGGTTCTATGTTCTACATAGGAATTGAGTAAAAGGTTCCCCTTTTGGGCAGTCACTTTTAGCAAATGATAAATAAGTTGACGCTGCGCTTAAATTCGCTTTATCCATGCTTGACCCTAATTTGGTACAGAATTTCCTTTGAGAGAAATAATATGACTTGCTGGATTTCGGATTAAGACCACATTATTTCCCACCATTTTCTCCCCAATTTGATCATCTGTCATTTCCCACCAACCAGCCAACTCAATAATGCACCAGATACCAAACAAGGAGGGTGAAAGCCAACACCATGCGCTTTTATTCAAGACATGTCAAACCACCCAGTCGCATCTTTTTGGTTTTTCAACTGCTGCTCATGTTGGGTCCCAGGGCACCATAACACGCTCGGAGGAAAGCACTATCCGCCCTTGGCCACATACATGAGCTCACATACCTCCCACCCCTCACCCCCCAATGACTGACCAGTGTCCCTTTGATTAACGGGGAGAGAGTATGCCTTCCCTCCCACCCACAGAACATGACCCCGTTTTTGAGATATTCGCAATATCTCAACAACAGGGTGGACGCTTTTGTGTCGTGCCACTCGGGAGCAGCATCGAGACCTTCTTATTGGCCCAATGCACTGAAAAACAACAAAGTGCAATGGCTTTGCAAGGACGGCCAAAAATTCTTAAGCTTGGAACCACCAGTCGGAGGTCTTCTTTCCCGGACCACTGGGTATAAGGAACTGTGAGCAAACATTTACTTACAATTCAAGAGCATGAACAATTAAAGGCTTCCAGTAGTTAGCTTTGGCATTGTGCAATCTGACCCCTACTTTGTTCAAGTTTAACAAAGACCCACATGTCTCCTTAAAAGCCTATCAGTAGAGAGTTAATGAAAATCAAGACCGCACCCTTTTTAGTGTGTAGAATGGGAATCATCTTTATTTGAGGCATTAAAAAGGTCTTTCAGCAGACACACCAAGCATGGCTAGCAACAGGTTTAAAGGGGCAACTCATGCTGTATGCAAGCTGCCAGCGCTGAAAGGCCAAACAACTGGCACAAATCAGCAACTCGGGGTGTTTTGACGGCAGTACTTACTTACAGTGGAATGAGAATCCGAAGTGTAACTGGTCGAACGAGAGATGCTTTGCCTGTTCCTTCAACCCAAAGATTCGATTTCCAGGCATCAGCTTTCGTTCTCCTTTGCGCTTTACTTTGATTCCAAGTGCTTTGGGGCTGCCTTGAGCGGTTCCCAGGTACCACACACACAGTGCTTACCGTTCAGAAGCAGGGGCTGCAGACACAGCGGCGGTTTTGAGGACAGGCGCCACTGTAGCGGCCAAGCTAATCCGAACCTGTGTCACACGGAAGGCGTAACAGCAGTCAGAACACGGAATGGCCGCTCTCAGGGTGAAAGAGTTAGCAAAGAGAAGGAGGAGGAAGGTGAGAGAAAGGAGAGAGAAACAGAAGGACCTGATTCCTCAGAGAGAGAGAGAGGGCTTAAGGAGGGATGATGAGGCTCTAGCTACATGTTGGGTGCTCGTGTCTTCATGTACACTTCAGTGATCCTTTCCATGTGCTGTAAATGTACTGTTGGCCGCAGTGGTGTCCCGGTGGGATACTGTGATGCTCGATGTGTTCTCATGACGATGTCGAAGCTTGATGTGCACTATGTCTGTGCGGTGACTATGACAAATTGAACTACAGGGTGTGACGTCATGACATGCTGTTCATCGCATCTATAGAGAAAAAAACCTGCTCGGTGTGGTGAGCAATGACGATCTGGACTTGTCGGCATGGGTAGTGTCTGCTCGGCGTGTAGCCGATATTAGGATTGCAGTGATCCTGACGTAAATGTGCACTGATGATCCTGGAGTGGTGTGTCATCCTGCCGTGTCATGACGATCTCTGTGTGGTGTGGCAACAGTCTTGGACTCAGTGTGCTGTTGTGGTAATGTGAGCTCAGCATGCCATGGCAAAGTCCCTGCTGATGCTGAAACCTTGGAAGTGGAATGGCAATGTCTGCTTGGAACTCAAAAGTGTGGAGCGACGTTAGCAAAAAATAAAAATTAAAAAGTAGCCTGCACACCAAAGAAACAAGACATTAAGACAGCGAACAGGGAATAAACACAAGGTATGATCCTCCCAACTCTTCTTACAATCTGTCTTAGTGTCTGCATGTCATGTTTGCTGGTTGACATGTGGTGATGTGTTACGGGAGAAGAAAAAAAAAAAAAGTCTTCTGTGATTGGCTGCAGTGTGTGAGCCAAACAAAAACAAAAGAAGACCATCCCCCAGATACGGCGCTAAATCAGAGAGGGCAGTCGTCTTGAGGAGTTGATGAAACATGTCTGTGTTGTTCTGAAGTGTTTCTGTTCCATGTATATTTGGCATAGAAGTCTTTGAGGTGTTTCTGCTCCATGTGATGTTTGACAGTTAAGATGTGCCTCCATGTGATTATTCCACGGTGTTTGAAGAGTAGCATGTTTGGTGTGTTTTCTGCAGAATGCTCACTTGGAGTGTATGAATACCGCTTGAAAAATATCCTGTGCGTTTTTTTTTTTTTTTTTTTTTGTATTGCAGACAAAATAGCCAAAATGTTCAGCAGGCCCCAGGGCAACTTACTACGCATTAGAACATAATCATTAAAACAGATGCAACTCTGAAATGTACTCGAACTTCTAATTTCACTAATAATCAGGATTGCTGGAGTTCGCTACTCATCCAAGGGGCTTAGTGAGTTCTACCAACACCTCAAAATTCAAAGTCGAATGGAAGACTCGTCTCAATATCAAGACTATCCAAGTAGCCTGGGTGATGGCTACACAGCTGAAACACAATTTGCTTTTAAAGTACACATTCTGTACATATAAAGTAAAGGACACCCCTTCAGGGACAGGAACCATGTCAGTTTTTGAAAGAGGTGTGAATGGGGAGAAGAAGACAAAAATAAATAAATAAATAAATAAAGAACACGGGAGTGGTTTCGGCAACACCAAAGTATCATTATGAGCTCACCATCTCTTCTACCAATTCACACCTCCAGGAGTCAATGGCCAGCACGAGGCATCAAATTCCACTGAAACCATCCGGGGGATTTTCACACCAGTCTGCAGAACTAATGAAGCCCCTCAGATGAATAGAAACCACCCATCCTTGATCTACAGTGACCTGAACAACTGATCTCCTTGACCATGCAGCTTGTGCAGGAAACATAAGACCATACCAATCTCCTTAATATTCCCATGAATCATCTTTCGGCTCTTATCCTAGAGCGAGCATTAAGCTCCACCACCCACCCAGTTGATCTTAACTTCTGGATCCACGCCAGACACCAGGTTAAACCGATCGGTTCCTAAACGCTAGACTTAAATGTTCAACTTGTAGCAACAATTGTCCTATGAAAAACTCCTGTGGTAAAAGAAGTGGTAAATATAATAAGGGACCAGTTAGCATGCTCACATTAGCAGGAAACTAAATGGTCTTTGGCTTATTGGTATTTGGGGGAAAATTTTTCCTTCAGGGAAACACTTGTTTGTTTGTTTTTAAATAAAGTAAAAGTCTCCACCATGTTGTGTGCTCTGGGTGCAGCGCCATGCGGAGTGACTGACAGTGAGCCAGGGAGGGGAGGGTTCCTCTACCGAGCGTGACGCATGCTTGTGTGTTTGACACGACACGGGTGACACGTGAACCGGTGGTGAAAACACATACAAGAGGCTAAAGTGTGTGTGTGTGTGTCAGCTTGAGTGTACCGTAAAGGCTGAATCGAATGATCGTGAGCTTCTCTGTGCATGAAAAATGAGCTGAAGTGACATCACTGTGAAGTGGCCTTTTTGTGAATTCCACACTGATGTCACTACAGGAAGCTTAACCACATAACTAGTCCCAGGACCTGTGCATGTGTGTGTGAGTGTGTGTGTGCGTGTGTGCTTTACCTTGACCGCTCAGACTTGGGTTGGTGTAATCCCAAGTGTCCTGGTCGTTCTTGAACACATTAAGTCGAGTTGGCTGTGGGGGGGGGGAATCAACAACATTGAATACAGACTCAGGTGGAAGGGCCCAATTTTTTTTTTTTTTTTTTTTTACAGGTCTAAAAGGTGCATCAGAAATGTTTTAGATCTGCTCTAAAAGTCTAAACAGTTCCAGGGACTTGTCGAGAGGAACTACCCATTTGGGGGGGGCTACCCTGAGGACTACAGTCCATCAAAGGCCTGTTTTCTGTTTGCATTCACACTGCCAGAAAAAAATGCTGAAGTGATGTTTGACGCATCAAAAATTGCATTACATTTCCTTTGTTGTATATAGTCTTAACTTCACTGTCAGTCCATGTGGTTTTTTTGGAAGTTGTATTTCATTTTAATGCAAACCTGGAGATGTTTACATGGCCAGCGTTTTACATGGATTTAGATAGAGTTAAGGCTGTACCCGAATGTAGATACTTTATGTAGACTATCTGGCAATAAGAAAATCCCTTGGTAATAATTTGTTCAGTGATTTCATTCATCATGTACCCCACCCCCTTCATGCTGTGCCTATCAGAGCGACTCGCAGCACACACCATCCTTCTTTGTTTTCTTTACGCTTCTACCGTATAGATTTATTGGCGATCTAAAGTGAAATAAAAAAATTAAATAAATAAAAAAAAAAACCCAAATGGCCATATTAGCTCGATTTAACCAGAAACCCACATGTTGCCTACCACTCCACCTCAGGTTTTAGCTTCTCTCATCTGTTAATCGGTGAATACAGTTAATCCCCCACTATATCGCGGTTCACATTTCACGTCCCCGGCTATTCGCGGATATTTATTTGGAATATATCAAATGTTTTTTTGCGGATCTCCCCAGTATTATAAAATAAATATTAATTAAAATGGAGTGAAATATGAACATCTAAACTACAGTACAGTGTATATCTTTAATTACACAAGACACAGAATAGGTAGTGTTGCTTATGAAAACACAATGTAGGGATACTGAAAAAAAAATAATTCATTTTATTTTGGTTGTGATTGGCTGCTGGCTACAAAGCATACGGTTGGGGAGAAGCAACCAGCATTCGCCAACATCCCAGGTCTTCGCCCATAGTACTCGCTATAAATGTGACGTTTCTACGAATTCTACATAGACTTCACCTTGCTATATGCTCGCAAATGTTTTCTTTGTGTTTAATTGTGTCTAGAAAGTGTTTAAAGAGTGCAAGAGGATCATTTAGGGCTTAAAATATTCTTTTTTAAAAAAGCATTTGGGGTGGTGCCCGTGTATGACGGATTTTCATCTTTCGTGGAAAGTTTTGAAACATAACCCCGGTGAAAGATAAGGGATTGCTGTACCACTGCATAGATTTTTTTCCCCATAGCCCAAATTTGTCTGTTTTATCCTGATAGTGTAATGCACACTTAATAGAGGGGAGGGAAAAAAAAGAAGAAGAAAAAAAAAAAACAACTGCTTGATTCAACAGTCAGTGTTCTAACAGTGCAAACACACAAAAAAGGGGGGGGTAATTCCTCCAACAGTACCAGGAACAATCAATCAATCAATCAATAAAATAAATCTGGTCCAAATGCATCTATATATAAACACTAAAGTGCAAACTATAAACCTCTGTGCATTAGCTACATTTACTCCATAGGGCCATAGTTTCCCTTCTGGTAAGTTCCCCCCAAAAAAAAAAAAAACACGATATGAAAGGCAAGGCAAAAAAAAAAGTGAAGGCTGATCACCGACCTTGGCATACTCAATTTTGAGCGTGCAGCAGCCGGAGTAGATATCAGCCCCATTAAGTGAGGCTTTTGCTCTCTGAGCACTCTGGACCGAATCAAACGTGAGGACCAAGTTAAGGAATTCACACGCTTCACGCATGTAATACAACAGAGCGACAGACTAAAATGTACACCAATGTGCTACCGCACCATACACAACACCACAGGGTTGCAAATTCACAAATCATCACGACAGACTTCAGGAAGGATATTCCACCATGGCCTGGACGCCGTTCTTTCTGAAGATCACGATCCTCTGCACAGGGCCGCAGTTATTACAGATGGTGTACAGCACGTCCTGCGAAGCACAAGCGACATGGTTAGACGGGCGCATTCCCAACAATGCATGTGCATATCAGCGCAAATGGAAAATATTTTGGGGGAAGTTACCGTGGTAATGGGGTAAATGGGGTTCATGATGGTGAACAGCAGGATGTTGTTGACACTGGGGGCGTCGCCCGAGTCCCCAGGCCGAGAGATCTTCTGACTGGTGGAATAGTTGATGTAGCAAGGCCGGCCGGCGATGTACACCTGGTTGTCGTTGGCATAAGTCACCGCGTTGCACGAACCACCCATGTCTTCATACTCCACCAGAGCCTGGCGCTTGTTAGGCATCAGCACCACATAGCTACACAAAACATAAACAAGAGAAGAGAGACTGTGAAGGATGTGCATGTGTGTGTGTGTGTGTGTGTGTGTGTGCCTGACGTTAAACCCTGTTGGTGTTGTACCTGATGGTGCCGAACTCCCGCAGCGCCTCCACCAGGTCAGACTCGGTAATGCCGTCCACCAGACCTCTGATGTGCACAACCAGCGAGGGCAGGGGCTTATGAGGGTCCTCATAAACCTCCTAAAAAGCACAGTGTGTTCAAGAGACAAATGTGAAGACACGAAAGAATAAGCGATGAGGTTTGGAAACTGCAGGGACGGAAAAGACTTAAACTAATCACACAAGGAGGGGATTTTATGAGCACTGTGGCGGGACATTTCAGGCCCTTGACTTTGCAGCTAAGCAGAACCCTTCCATGGGTTCTCCAGGTTCTAGCAGCAGGGAGCACAATGGCCCAAAGCGTGCAGAAACAGTTCTCTCTAATCATCAGCAGTGTCAGAGATCAGGAGAAAAACAGCGTGGTTCAGGTCGGGGCCTAGGGCCGTTTTTGTGTTGTTTTTTTGCTTTTTTGTTTTCTCAAGCGCGCGCGCATCGAGCTGCTTCCGGGTTGTATCAAAACGTGGTTTCTATCTGACTTAATGTGAAATAAATCTGAATATGAATATAAACAGACGGCAGAATGAGTTTCCAGGCTAGCCTGCTATGCTAACGTGACTGAGAGAACAATAAGCGCCGAGCACAAAGCCCCTCCCCGGCCGACATGCTAACAGCAGCTAGCCCGTGACAAACACTCGGGATGTGCGGGGTAAACATTAAAAAAGATTAATAAACCGCACCTGGAGCTGTAAAAGACATAAATATATACTCTGTTTGTATGTTCGCTCGCGCAACGCGCCTGGATAAAAGAAAAGAAAACCCTCGCTCCCCCCCCTTCCCCCATCAGTTAGCCTGTTAGCATCCGGGCTCGCGACCTCAACTTTATGCCGTTCTAACAGAGCAAATCTCCGTTAATTTTCCACCAGATGATTCACTGAGTGAGGGGTGATTAAACTCGTATACCGTGGTCATCCCGTCGCTGTCCGTTTTTTGCCTTTTCGTGGCCCTTCCTCCTTCACTGTAATAGCGACTCGTTGCGGCAGCCATCTTGTCCCGAGTACAGCTTTTTAAAATGGGAGCGGAAAGACGGCGGCGCCACCGAGGACAAAGTGCGAAGCGGAAAACCAGGCGCGAGCTGAGCGCAAGAGCACCACGTCCGAGGAGGCGGGACTTGGAGTGTTGCGACTCCTCCCCCGGCGCGTTTTCATTGGCTTGGAGTAACGATCCGACCACGCCCATTCCGACAGCTCCTGAGGTAACCCGAGACATGGTGAAAAGTGTTTAAGACGTGTAAAAATTCATGCAACGTGTTCAGGGGGACGTTTTACACGTGCGCCTGGTGAAAACACACGTTTGACCTTTTTTTTTGCTACTTTTTATACATTCAATCGTGTTGAATACCATTTTCTGCACATTTGAAGTAGTGATTTCTTTTTTCCTGTCTTTTATTTTCTTTTTTTTTTTTCTTTCTTTTTTTTTTTTACATATATTTTTAATGCAGACTAAATACCACAAAAGACGTTTCTGGGTAGAATGGGGTATATGCACGCTCACTTCCGCATCCTGACTAAGCCAGCTGCTACACTTCCGGCGCAGGGTATTTCACAACTGTATTAGCTTAGTCTATTCACTAATGTGTTTTTTACTCTGTCTCTCCAAGATTTGCCAGAAATGACCATCAACGACATTAGTTGTTTTTTCTCCAGTCGCTGTGTCATACGTCCACGAGCAAAAAGGAGAAGAAAAATGCCCGTTAATGCCTATTAATATCTATTAATTCCCAGAAGCGCATGAGGTGCTCATAGGAAGCAAATCTACAGAATACAATTATGATATGTTATGTCCTCTTCTAACAATGCATTACAGTTTTTGGTTCATTAAGTAATATCATGATTAGTGGAGCTATGTCTTACCTTGTGAAAAACTGTATGTTTTTGTCTGAGGCTGCAAAACGGTGAATGTCAAACTGCTGCTTCAAAGTGAGCTCCTCCACCTGTTTCCTCAGCCGCAGAATCTCCTCTCTGAGAGCCGCATTTTCCTCCAGA
>JAQMCW010000017.1:13032612-13044468 GCA_030068335.1 Chrysichthys cranchii | reverse complement strand
CCCCCCCCCCAGTCGATGACCCAGGGAGTACCTCAATCTCCTTACCGTCAAACCGACACGAGCCTAAAGCAATTAGGAGGGATTAGCATAGACCCCTCCACCCTATCGCCTTCTGTCCTTCGACCATTTATTCTTTCTTCAGGACGTTTGCAACACTGTTTTCTGTGGAACTGAAGCGACCTTGAGAAGAGCCTGTAGACATGTAGAATGTCTGAGTGCAGTCAGGTAGGTTCTAAAGTGAAGAAGAATGGGCTAGCAGTCGACAAAAGGTGCAAGTAATCAAAAAGTGAAGTGCCGAGACCTTTAAACCACCTCTAATGTGGACTATATGGTCGTATTCTTGTAGAATGAGGAATATATGTTCTTGCTGATTCTGTTAGCTAGAATTTTTGCTAGCAAGCTAATCACTGGGTTCCTGAATCTTTCCCCTGTTAGGTCTCAATACATTTAACAGAGATGGTTTAGTTAGAATTACATCTCAATTTGTGCTACCTGTATAACCTTTGTAATAGCTAGCCTGCCATGTAGACCTAGCTATGAATAAAGAATGGCTGTATCGCTACGTAGCTGGTGTATCGAGGTTTATCATGTTTACTGTTTTACAGGTTTAACCCCTACCTTTAATTTGTGTCCTTATTTAAATCACATTGTCCTTTTAGTTGACAAAAATAGCATAAAAATGTGTTTTCTCCCTCCAAGGTGGCTCCACATATCACTCTACACCTGATAGGCTAAGAGGGTTTTTTTTTTTTTTTTTGCTAATGTCTTTAACAACAAAGCAATTAGCTCTTTTTATTGGAAGCGGAGGAATTATGCAGTAAAAAAAAAAAAATCACCATTTTCCCATTTAAAGTAACACTTTCCTGTGATTTTACTACACCTCTGGTTTCCATCACAGCTCCCATTACAATGTTTTATTTCCACCAGTGCTTCAGATACCTTCCTCCTTTTTTTGGCCATTTCTTTTCCTCTTTGCAACCTGTTCTCTCCAACTCTTCCCTCCATCTTTCTTTTCTCTTCTTACCATTACCCTGCCTTTAATCGTTCGTCACGATATCTGTCTTTTTTTTTTTTTCCCCCCTCCATGTTGGAAAACATGAAATACAGCACACAAAAACAGAGAAACTCAGGCCTTCATCTACCATGCCCTCTCTCTTTTTTCCATTCCTCCTCCCCCCCAATCCAGCATGAGACTTTTCTAATCCTGTTCTGACCTGAATAAAGCCTTGCAGTGTGACTAGGGCTATGTGGTATGCAGTTATTACGTGTCTAATGAGTATGTGTAAAATGGACTCGCATTGTATTAATCCTGGAAAATGTTCCCAGTCGAACGCAAGGGACGACGTGCTGTTATAAATGCAATCAGAGCAACTTCTCAGTTCTCAGCTCGTGCTCTTGTCTGAGTGTTCTGCACCTACCTGTTGTGTTCACATGGAAAAATAGAAGTAGGACTTGCTGGGTGATGCGTGTTGTGATTTTTTAAGACGAGGATGGAGAAACACACTAACGTGGCTAATCTGGATAGATATAAGGGCACCTTTAAAAGAAAAAAAATTGCCCCAAGACGTCAAGTTAATTTAATCACATCTGGACAGGGCTTTAAGAGGGATAATTGCTCAGAGGACACTGGTCAGTCTTTGCAGCTCCTGTTTCATGTCAGCTATGTTGGCTAAATTAGCTTGCTATCTAAGAATTTAACAGACTTTACGGGCTATTAGCTAACATAGATTAACTAATTTACATTGCTTTAACAAACAAAGATGGTCAGGGGTTTGACTAAAATTTACATCAAGAAATAGCCAAATAACTCTAGGTCATGTTCTTACTAAGAAGTTGCCTGTAATCAACATGTTTAGCTAGCTAACATCGTTCAGCTGGTGAACGAGATTATGGCATCGGTTTAAGCAGGATCTTGGCTTTCAGTACCGTCCGCCATGTCCTCAGTGGTTTTTCTTGCCCACAAACAAAACAAAGTGGTAAGAATCAAAAGATTTGTAGCTTCTTGAAGGCCTGTGTTGTTGCAGGCTGGCCCACCACAGCAGACTAGCATTTCTTAGCCACTGACAGGATGCCAAGCCACAAGAATCTCAAGAAAGTAACACCATTTGAAAGTGTTTGTTTAGCCAAATAACCACTCTTTACAACCATGGTGAGCAGAAAAAGCATGTCCAAATGCGCAACACATCAAACCTTGAGACAGATGGGCAACAACAGCACAAGAGCACATCGCGTTCCACTTCAGTCGAACAAGAAGAGGAATCTGAGCCTACAGAGGCCACAGGCTCACCCGAAATGGACAGTTCATGGTTGGAAGGAACGTTGATGGAATTCGGTTCCTGTTGTGAAATGCAGATTGTCGAATCAGAACTTGCCTGCAGTGACATGAATCCATGGACCCAACCTGCTTTGAGTCAAAAGTTCAGGCTTGTGGTGGAGAAGGTGGTGTAATGGTGTGGAGAAGGTTTCCTTCGCACACTGGGCTGCTTGATATGATTCAGGCATTGTCTTCCCAGCGGTTCCGCAAACTATTGCACGAGGGAGAATCAAAAAGTAAAGGCAAAATAGCTTTAACGGCTTCACCAGAAGAAACTGTGAGAAATTTAACATGTCACTTTTCCACATAGTCCCCAGGCAAGATGACGCATTTGTCGTATCGTTCATCGAGCTCCTGGATTCCTGCAGTGAAGAAGTTTTTCTTCTGCTCCCGAAGCCAGGTGAGCCCCGCTTCCTTTACTTCACCATCAGAGGTGAATCTGCGACCGCACAGCGCCTCCTTCAGGGGGCTGAAGATGTGATAATGGGTCAGCACCAGATCCGGGCTGGAAGGAGGACGTGGGAGACGTCTGAATCCGAGCCGGTGCGCTGTCTCTATTGTCCCTGCTGCTGTATGAGGACGTGTGTTGTCATGGTGCAGCGAGACTGTTTTGGCCAGCGTTCCTCTTCTTTTGCTGCGTATTGCAGGTTTAAATTTATTTCGCAGCAATGCACAGGATTTTACACTGTTCACTGTTTGCCAAAAAACCCTTCAAAACAAAACAAAACAAAACAACAACTATGAGGTATGACTTCATAATCAAACTTGCCACTGGAATATTTCAGCTTCGAAGCATTCTTCCAGGGAATTTATGACCCAGGATGTGTTCACAGAAGAAAAACAACCCTATACCAGTGAACACCAGCAACAGAGTTGATCTGAATCCTAAACTAAATACGTTATTCATTTTAGACCACAATGGCACCAAGAAAACATGATGTTGTGACTGCAGGTTAACAGACTGACATTACAGCAGTGGTAAAGTGTGTACAGTATTAGAGCAGTATTTCCAGCCCTGGTCCTGAACCCGGGAGTAAGCAAACCTTATCCTTCTTATCAAAGCTCCTGTTCGGACATGCCCGAAATGAATTCATGAACTCATTAAAAAGCCTTCCTGAGGCTGGTCAGATGGGAGTGGACACATTGCAATGGTCATTAGAGGATCATGATTGGAGGGCTGAGTGGGCTGGAGCTGAAAGTCTTTTTTTCAGACACTGAACCTGAACCACTCATTTTTGGAGTTCACTGTAAACAGACTCTGCCAGATTTTTGCCCATTTCTGCTCCACAATGTATCTGAAGTGTCTGCTGATCTGCCAACTTCTGGCTATCCTGCTGGTGGGCGACAGCCTGGCATTGTCCTGTGTCCCCTGCCACATGGTGAGATGCCAAGACGATCACAGCTGCCCTGGAGGGAAGGTGTTAGGTGTATGTGGCTGCTGCCTTAAGTGCGCTAAGGTGAAGGATGAGAAATGCGGCGGGCCGTACGGTTTTGTTGGCATCTGTGACGAAGGCCTTGTATGCGTGAAAAGCAGCCAGGACAAGTTCACCAGTGAGGGAGTCTGTCAAGGTACTTACCTAATGATCACACGTGTTTATCTAATGATGGTTAATTACTAGCTGGCTAGCTTCCCATCTTCTAATTTTGTACAGTATTTCCTTTTAAATTCTGTAGAGCCACATCCGCTTGATGCCCAGCAAACACAGAACATTACAGTAACGTTAACATTCGGGTTCTCTTTGACCAGTTTTTTGGGGAACCATGTTAGAACATTCTGGGAACATTCTCTTAGCCAACATGCACAGCAATGTGGAATGGAAGTTATATTCCTGTAAATTAAAACTTTAGCGGAAAACCAAATTGGAATTAAAGAAAGATCTGGATTTGGTTGTTTTTATGAAGCAAAAGCGAATCGTGTCCGAATGTTTTTGGAACCGAAAACAATTGTTCCCAGAATGTTTCTGGCAGAAACAAGCTTATCCAACATGCTTCGTTGGACTACTGATTGGAAGGTCATGAGTTTAAGACTTGAGCAAGGCCCTTAGCCCTCACCTGCCCATCTGTGGAATTCAGATAAATGCTAGTTGCTCTGGATGAGGGCATCTGTCAAGTGCATGACATCATCGTAAATGGCTTGCGAACCAAAACTTTCTGAAACCAAAAATAAACATTACAGTACAGTAATTTGGCAGATGCCCTTATCCAGAGCGACTTACATTGATTTCATTTATACAACTGAGCATTTTGAGGGTAAGGGCCTTGCTCAAGGGTCCCAGCAGTGGCAGCTTGGCGGTGCTTGGATTTGAATTCCCAACCTTCCAATCAGTAGTCCAACGTCCTAACCTCCTGAGCTACCCCCATCCCCACACTGGCTGAAAGTCTCAGGAAACAGAATGTTTCAGGAACCAACAATTGCTGGCTGGGTAAGGAGTTGTCCTGTGATCCAGCTGGCTTGCTATCCGGCTAAAAGGACCAAGTATTCCAACGTGTACTGTTGTAAAACTGTTGTAAAAAAAGTCGAACGTAAAATGTTACCTAACCTCAAATGTTTTACTTTCTCCCCAGCCTTTTTTGGAATGGGAAAACTAAAACTAATCTCCCTCACACAAATGTTTCAATTTACAGAAGCGTTTATTGAGAAGCTGAAGCAGCTGAGGAAATGAAATCGAAGACGTGAGAGAGGGGCACGCCTGAGAGGATGAGAGAGACCACGGAAAAGGAATCATTTACGAACAGGATACCTGAGGATAATCCTGGACCTGCTTTTTCATTACGTTACTAACAAATGAGTCAATTCAACAAATGAATATGTTCTAATACTTTTTATCATTCTAATCTAACACCACTCACTATCAACTAACCCTGAGAGCGGCGCTAACTTTGTCGACGGAAATTTTCAGGAGAAGTATTCGCTGATGAGCTTTTATTTGACGACGTTATATAATGTAACATTTGACAACAAAAATGACGCTGAAATCTCTGTTCATTCTGCCCTGACGAGGAATAAAGAGGAGATGAAGTCGTTCCGAAGGACAACCTAGCTTACTTCTCAAGAGAGTTTTTATAGCCGGGAGAAAGATCCTTCAGCAATATTTTTTATATTTGGAAAATATTTGTAATATAATTACCTTTTATTCTATATCACCTTCTTAATATCTTAACCCTACCTACCTATATGAACCTAGCGTTCATCTTGTACAAAATGCCATCTTTACTCCATAACTAGCAAAACGGTAACTGAAGTCATGGCTAGCTAACTCCACAGAATTTCTGCATAGCAACACCACCACCACCACCAACGGTGTCTACAAAATCAATCAATCAATCAATCAATCAATCAATGAAAAAAAAACAAAAAACATTCCAGCAAGACCCCGCCTAATGTTTTGAAGCCACGGTGCACAAGTGTCCTGAAAGTGTCTGAGAAAATCAGGATTAAAACTTCGACTAAAATCAAAATCCATGATTTCCACCGACTAAATCATGACTAAAACCAAACAAAGAGACTAAAACCTGACTAAAATCTGACTTCAGAGTTCAGTGAG
The DNA here is from genome assembly GCA_030068335.1 of Chrysichthys cranchii. Lineage (NCBI taxonomy): Eukaryota > Metazoa > Chordata > Actinopteri > Siluriformes > Claroteidae > Chrysichthys > Chrysichthys cranchii. The sequence continues at coordinate 13,038,609 of JAQMCW010000017.1, read as the reverse complement.
CGACCAAAAACACATTTAAAATCCATGTCAAAATGAACACTGCTAGACGTAGCGTCTGCTGTATCCCAATCGCATTAGGCTGGTGTGACTGGATGACTATTTCATGCCTCTGTAATTTTTTAATAAACTGTTTTGTTTGGCATCCATTCCATGTGCTGTGTTTATCACGTTCGTTTGCTGACTTTCCTGAACACCGTCACTTCCTGAGTAGACGAAGAGTCCTCAAAACAGAGCCAGATCCTGGACACAAGACAACGACCTGGCAGTAAATAAAAGCCACGGTTCGCTGGACTGCCTGTTGAGAGTTTTATGTCGTTTAAATAACGTACTTACGTAAATAATAATAAATAATAATCATTCCTTTTGCGATAATGTTGCCGGGAGGACGAATGAAGTATGGCCCGGGGGGGTCATTTGAAAAGGAAGATCTAGAAACGATGTTTAAAAAAGTATCTGCTTCTAAAATCACTTTTACATGAAAAAGTTGGGAAACGGCGTGGCACGGTGGCTAATGCCGCCTCACAGCAAGAAGGTCCTGGGCTCAATAATGGGCGCCTCCCCGTGTCTGTGTGGGTTTCCTCTGGGTACTCCGGTTTCCTCCCAGAGTCCAAAGACATGCACATTTAGTAAACTGCCCATAGGTGGGAGTGTGTGTGTGTGTGTGTGTGTGTATGAACCTGAGTCCCGAGTTAGGGGAGGGCTGTTAGCTACGGAAATGTCAACCGAGCCCCGTGGGGGCCGCTTGACACCCTGTGTGCTGGATGGCATGAACACGACCTGATAAAGAGAGAGAGAGACAGACTGGGAAACAAAGCTGTTCGACTTGGAGTTGAAGGTCTTCGGTGTTTTCCTAAGAAATACTGAGAAAACACACTCATTTTGAGAGTTAGCTGTGACTCTGCTGGACTTCTTCCGTCTGTGCGCCAGAAGGTATGTGAAGTATCGGTCAGCTTCTGACCATCCTTCTGGTGAAGGAATGAATAAAATATCCCGGTTTCAGGAACCGTGGAGTAACTCCAGACTCCACCTGGAGATAACGTTGATATTCATTCATAGCACGGATTAAAGCGACTGATGATTCGAACAAGCGCTTGGGGGAAAACTGTTCTGTAGGGTTCCTTTCTCTCCAAACGGTGCGTGATCCTGACCTGATCTAGAACTGTGTTCAGTACACGTTCCTCACCGGGGATCATAAATGAAAGGAAAGCGACGGATGATGAGGGCATGTCTGGAAAAACCTAGGAACAATGAGAAATACATTTTAAAAAGTGCTTAATTTGCTTGCTGCATGCAGAAAGTGCGTTTGGGAAATTATTACGAAGCGTGGGTTGGCTGCCTGTACGTCAGTCGGAGCTTTGTTTTGGTACAAAAATCTGTTCAGGATTTTAGTTTGTACGCCGATTTGTTTGCTGTAGCAGAACTTACGATCAATTAACGCTGGAATGATCATCGATGATAAATTTACACGATCAGGATCACACGTTATTTCCCCAGTAATACTTTTTTTTGGTTGTTTGAAATCAGCTTCGCACAAGTTGATTAAACCACGACAACCATCTCATATATCGTTAGCATGCTATATTCCTGTGACATGAAGCTTTTCTGAGACCTTCAAAAAACAAACAAACAAACAAACAAACACCCCAAAAGGCCTTTGTGTAACATCTATTTATTACCACCATAGTATGAGAAATTTGGAAAATACAAAGATCAGCTTATTTAAATTTCTGAATAAGAAAAATAAACAGGAACATGAGGTTATACATGTGTATCACGAGAGAGAGAGAACGAAAGAGAGAGAGAGAGAGAGAGATAGAGAGAGCGAGAGAATCTACACGAAGAGAGCAAAAACACTCAACAAACTAAAGGTGACGATTTTTTTTGCTACAATTTGTTTGACAAATGCCGATCTGTGGAGGAAAAAACCCCCAAAACAAACTAAAAACAAAGAAGAAAGAATCAAACAAAAAAGAAACTCCAGGGTTGAGAAAGAGAGAGACAGAGAGAGAGAGAGAGGATTAGAAAGGCAGAAGAGAGAAATCAAGACTGAGAGAAGAGTGAAGGACGAGTGAAGAACAGTGAGAGTGGATGAGAGGCTGGTTTAGAGCGCCCCCCTGTGGCTGCCTGAAAGTTTGAACAGGAGGAGCAGGATCGGCAATCACCATGAACAAAGAAAAAATATATTATTATTATTAATAATAATAATACCAAAAAAAAAATTAATTAAAAAAAATCATTCAATTTTTTTGTAATTTTGCTTTTTTTTCCTTTTTTTTTTTGTCCCATAACAGTGGTAAAACAATTCATGACTATGCATCATAGAAAAAAAAAAAAGAAAAACAAAACAACCAAAAAAAAAAACAAAACAAAACACCATCAACAATAATAGTAATCATCAATATTATAAGCAACAACTTTATAACCAATAGATGCTGGTTTGCAGTTGAATACGATTTCTGCTTTGCTGATCCTGCGCGCACACACACACACACACACAGACACAGACACAGACAGCTGGGCCGGAGGGGAGGGATAGAAATGTGGGGGAAACACGCAAATAACCGGGCGACAGGGCGGGTCGGGGGTGTCTGAGGTGTTCAGGTAAGCAGTTTTCTGAAGTGCGTGTGGAGGAGATCAGTCGTGTGAGGGTTTCTGAGGGGTGTGTTATGTTTGTGTGTTATGGCAGGTAAGGGCAAGTAGATGTTAGTAATGTCTTTAAGGGGTGTACAAGGGTGTGAGGGAAGGTGCTCCGGGGCAGTTTTAGTAGCACCCTGCTGTGGAAGTTGCCGCTCCCCTTAAGCAGACTAACCCCAGATTCCACCTTCTCTCATGCTGTGTGTGTTCAAACCCCAAGCTTGGCAAGGGTGGACCTCGTTTACGCGCCGACTCTCATACATGTTTAAGTTTGCCTGCGTGTGTGTACGTGCGTGTATGTGTGTGTGTGGGATCAGAAGCGTCTGTTACATGCACATACAGGTACCCTACGCGTCAGTGAGACAGCACTAGTAGACTGAAACACATTGGCCTCCCCGTCGCAGATATTCTAAACTCTACCAAGAAAGAAGGGGAGAGACGAGTGGAGAGAGACAGAGACAGAGAGAGAGAGAGAGAGAGAGAGAGAGAGAGAGAGACAGAAAGGATGGAAGGAGCAGGACGCCGCGCGTCTAGGCGCGCTCTCCGCGGATACGGCGTGCCAGCTGAATGTCTTTGGGCATGATGGTGACGCGCTTGGCGTGGATGGCACACAGGTTGGTGTCCTCGAAAAGACCCACCAGGTACGCCTCGCTGGCCTCCTGCATTCACACACACACACACACACACAGATCAGAACAAAATACCTGGCAATATCCATCATATTGTATTATATGTGCTGAATGAAAAAGGGACACAGATTACATTTAAAGGGGCAGTCAGTGATTTTCATTCATTTTCTTAAAGACCAGTTGTTTTGAAACTCAAGATTCCCTTCAGCCTTCTATCTATCTAAATAAATCTAAATAAATAAATCCCGAAAAAGTTTAAATGCTAGGTCAAGTGGTAATACGACTGATCTAAAAACTCCATCATCTCGTTGTCCTGATTGGTTGATTTGAGGTCCCTTGTTTCCCCCCCCCCGGTGATTACAACACCGTACGCATCACAGTGTGCTGGAATATGACGTGAACCCCGTCAGAATATTTACACACAGCATAATGACTTTAAAAGCAGTGAAAGAGGTTAAACCGCCAATAAACCTACGCTGCTTTTGTGTTAATTCAACCCCAAGGTGCTCACTCTTTCCCACGCTCTTACACACCTGCAGGGCCCCGATGGCGGCGCTCTGGAAGCGCAGATCCGTTTTGAAGTCCTGAGCGATCTCTCTCACCAGACGCTGGAAGGGCAGCTTACGGATCAGCAGCTCGGTGGACTTCTGGTACCGACGGATCTCACGCAGAGCCACCGTACCGGGCCTGGACACGGATCATATATCACACTTCAATTAAAATACCTATCGACTACGGTGGAGACGTGCCTCTGAGCAAGTCATTAAAAAAAAAGAAGAAAAAAAGGGGGGGGGCAGCTGCTCAGACACCTGGCGGGTTTCTGTGGAGCGCCGGGTGTTAGAATTTAGTAAATCAAACAGCAGGGGTTAAAGCTGGTTAACGGGTGTTGATGAGAAATCTATCCACTGCGATCAAACCATCAGTAACAAGTGATCCACAGCAGCACAAAAAGTGCTCCGAGCAGCATTCTTTGGACCTCAGTAAAGCTCCGTGCTCAGCAAACAGCTCCTGTTATTTATTTTTGCTCACACACGTTTGTTATTGGTGTTATTTTCCTTTTCACAAAGAACTTCACAGCGTCTGGCTTCACAAAGCTTCATGTTTACCATGAGTGCCCTCTTGTGGATTTAAGCGACACGAGGCTAAATGAGACCTTTTCAAACTTTTCTTTTTAAATAGCTGCGTGTAGAAAAACAATGCACTAAATCTGTACATGCCTGCGGATCAACGAGAACAAGCTTTCTAACTGGATTCCTGATGTCAAGTCTAGATGAAGTCAGGGTAGTCACCTGTAGCGGTGAGGTTTCTTCACTCCTCCAGTAGAGGGCGCACTCTTACGGGCCGCTTTAGTGGCCAGCTGCTTACGAGGAGCTTTTCCTCCTGTGGATTTACGGGCAGTTTGCTTGGTACGGGCCATGCTTCCTCAAGCTGCTGCGGAGAGAAAAGGAAGAACAAACCGAGTCAGAACGGATCTGAAGAGGTTTTATAATGAACAGAGTGTGAAAAATACTCCGTCAGGACGCCACGCTTCCAACGTTGTGGATCGCTGAACCTCCACAAGGAACAGTATCGCTTCTCAGGTGTGCGAATAAAACAAAAACAAAAAAAAAAAAGCAATTATTAACGTTAATAAATATAGCTTAAAGAAAGCATGCGTTTAAAAGAGAATAAATAATGCTAAAATAATATCATAATTAATTAATTATTAATTCTAAAATAATAATAATAATAATAATAACATGGAAAAAATACATATGCAAATATCAACATTACGGTTTGATTAAAACATGCCCACTTATCACAGCTCATTAAATTTCAATTTATTTTTATGAATAATGATGATATCAGCCAAATAGTTAGAATTCCTGGAAAAAACAAAACAAACAAAAAACCCCCCAAGCAATTATTAACGTTAATAAATATAGTTTAAAGAAAGCAGGCATTTAAAAGATAATAAATAATGCTAAAATAATATAATTAATTATTTCATTAGTCTAAAATAATAATAATAATAATAATAATAATAATAATAAAAATAATATGCAAACCAACACTTCAGTTTGATTAAAACATGCCCACTTATCACAGCTCATTAAATTTCAATTTATTTTTTTTAGGAATAATGATGATATCAGCCAAATAGTTAGAATTCCTGGAAAAAAAACAAAAAACAAAACAAACAAAAAAAACCCTTATACATAATAATACAATAGTTTTTTTTAGTATTACACTTGTGTATAATGGACATTTAATTTGAAAATAATTTTTAAAAGTCATAAAAGTTGTTTTAATAAAAAACTACAAAATGCGAAAGGAAAATCTTCACCTTCAAAAAACAAACAAAACATTATTTTAATTATTCATTTTAACCTGTTTGTTTTAATATTTTTATTCACAATGCTAATGACAAACTTTCCTGAAAATAACACATTATTTCCAATCAATAAAATCCACCAGAAAGGTGTTTTTCACATAATAATCATAATAATAATAATAACTAAAATAAAAATTGTTATTATTATGTCTTGCCCATTAAACAATAAAAGTTTATATAAAAAGACCTCGAGTGACCAGAAGGTCTACGTGAACGCACGTGCGGTTTCCGGTCATGAATGTTATTTCAGGCAACTTCCTCTTCGCACGCGCAGAACGGAGACGGAGGAAAAGCGAGAGAGAGAGAGAGAGAGAGAGAGAGAGAGAGAGAGAGAGAGAGAGAGAGAGAGAGAGAGAGAGA
>JAQMCW010000017.1:12981851-12997101 GCA_030068335.1 Chrysichthys cranchii | reverse complement strand
CAACACTGCCCTCCAACACTGCCCTCCAACACTGCCTACTGCCCTCCAACACTGCCTACTGCCCTCCAACACTGCCCACTGCCCTCCAACACTGCCCACTGCCCTCCAACACTGCCTACTGCCCTCCAACACTGCCTACTGCCCTCCAACACTGCCCTCCAACACTGCCTACTGCCCTCCAACACCACCAACAGAACACTACCACCACCATTACTATTAAGTGGTATTACCACCAGTATACCACTAACACCGCCGTTACCATTACCAAACATTACCACTAACACCGTTACCAACAGCTGGAAGAAAAATGAACAGAAGAGTGAGGATGGGACTGACTTCTTTCTAGCCTAGATGCTTCCATGAATTCCTTCCTTCCTTCCCTCGCTCGCACGCACGCACCCCTCTTTTCTGATGCCATTTCTTTCTCCTCTGCTCATGGAGAGTGCCGTTCACACTGCTTGAAGGCTGTGGGGTTTTTTTTGTTTTTTTTTGTTGCTTTTCGTAGCTGGGGGGACAGAAGAACGCTAAAACTCTCCAACTCCACAAGATCGAAACAAGCCGGACGCTTTGGGAGCAAATGTCGCTTTAGTAGAGAAACGGAAATAAAGCGCACCCCACTTTACGCTGCGACGGCTGCTTATCGGGTTTAAACTAACGCAAACGTTGTGCTCGACTATTGACCTTTTTTTCTGTTTGTCTCCATTTGAACTGTGACCTGACCCTTGATCTTTTGTCGCTGCGCAGGGCGCTGCACCTGGCACTCATTCACGAGCAGTGGGAGTTTTGTCATCAGCTGCTGGAGCTCGTCACCCTCAACCCCACCTGGACACCTTACCTGGACATCCAGAACGACCTGGGACAGGTGAGTCAGCTCCGTTTCCCTCTTTACCTCTCTTAATCTCCATGTTATCATCATTTTTCCAGACTTCTCGTCTCTTTTTTTTGGTTATTTTTTGCGTGTGTGTGTGTGTGTGTCAGACGGCACTGCACATGGCCGTGATTGTGGGCCGTAGCGAGTGTGTGTGTGCGCTGCTGAGAGCCGGAGCGAGTGTGGAGCTGCAGGAGAGAGGAGGAAACACCGTGCTGCACCTGGCTGTGTGTGAGCTGCAGGCTGAGTGTGTGAGTGAGCTGAAGAGCTAGAGACACACTCTGCCCCAACACCACAAAATCTAAAACTATGCAGCTCCACACACACACACACACACACACACACACACACACACACACACACACACACAGCTAACTGTAGACATGCATACTGTGTTTTAAGAGAAACAGACTGGTCTAATATCCAGCTAAATAATTCTGTGTGTGTGTGTGTGTGTGTGTGTGTGTGTGTGTGTGTAGGAGTCAGCGCTCTGCACTTGGCTGTACAGAAGGGGAAGTGTGACATCATCAGCATGCTGTTAAAAGCCGGGGCAGACGTGAACCAGATGGTGAGAAACGACTCCAGGCAGCACTTTAACTCTGCGTTGCAATGATGATGATGTTTTAACGTCTCGGCGTCTTCCCGCGCGCAGGATCAGGGTTCGGGTCGCTCGCCGCTGCACTGGGCCGTGGAGTCTCAGAGCTGCGCAGTGGCGGAGCTGCTGATCCGGTGCGGCGCGAGCGTGGATCAGCGCTCGTACTCCGGACACACCCCGCTCTACTGCGCCCTCTACAGGCCCAGCGCACGCGTGCGGGAGCTGCTCCGGAGCGCCGGGGCGTCTGACGGTCACGACGACGAAGAGGAGGATGAGGACGATGATGAGGAGGAGGAGGAGGAAGAGGAGAAAGAGAGCGATGAGGTAGGGAGGGAGCTGCGAGCAGCATCGCGGTCATATTTGTTCACCGTTTTATTCGGAAGTCCAGCTAAATTGATGTCGCATTTAATCCGACGTGGTTTTTTTTGTTTGTTTGTTTGTTTGTTTGTTTTTTTTTATTACACCATATTTGCAAAGGAAGGGGTGGAGTTAAGACCTCTTGGGGGCGTGTCTAGGATGTGACTGACAGAAGGGATTTTATTTATTTATTTTTTATTTGATCGCATTGCTTTTCAACAATGTGTACATTCCCAAAATCCAAAAAACGCTTTGTTCTGGTGGGGGGCGGGGCTAATTTCAGGGCCAGAAAAAAAAAAATACAAATGCGTTCAATAATAAATTAATTGCAAAGTTGGGAATGGCAGATTTCCTAGATTTTAAAAATAGCATTCTAAAGAAAATCCACAGAAACATGACAATCTTTCTCTCTCTCTCTCTCTCTCTCTCTCTCTCTCTCTCTCTCTCTCTCTCCACATGTCTGACACAGGAGGAGTTTGATGATGTCATCATCAACGGACAACGAGTGCTGTAGCTGTCGAGACGCACATAACCGGGCTGAGTAGCGTCAGCTAGTGTGTGTGTGTGTGTGTGTGTGTGTGTGTGTGTGATTACTGGTACAGTTTTGACCGTCCTCCGCTGTACAGTTCAATGCTTACGGTTGAGTTTCCAGAGCAGTAAAACGTCTGAAGCTCAGACGGTCAGGACTGTGCGAGGAGCCGCTTCAGCGTTGTACCGTACGCTTTCAACCGCCAAAATCGAAACCTCCCGTGGTAGTGTATCTGTTCTTTACAGCTAAACCAGTGGCGAAGCAGTGGCAGCTCCTAGTGTCTTTTTATTTTATGTCTTTCTGTCCATCTCTCAGATCTCAGAAGTTCAGCTCAGAAACACTAAGAGGTAGTGTGTGTGTGTGTGTGTGTGTGTATGTGTGTTACGCATGTGTGTGTGTGTGTGTTGCGTGTGTCAGATGTGTTGTGGATGTTAGGGGAGGGGAAACAAAAAAAACCTACTACTTCAAAGAGCAGCGTAGCCTAAAATGGAGTGTGTGATTTTTCCAGAGTACGGGAAGCGCACCGCGTGATCTTCAAAAACCAAATGAAAGCTTAAAAGTTTTTAATCGGACGTCGATCGACAATCTGGCCTGACGATAAATAACGCAAAAAGATCGACAAAAAAACGCCACTTATTAAAGAATTAGACGTGGGCGTTGTGCTTTCTGGGGGTGGAAACTGGGAAGATTTTTTTTGTTTAATTTTTTTTTTGGATTGTAATTTTCGTCATTTTTACGTTTCTAATTATTTCGGTCACTGAAAAGTCTGGATGGGCAAATATTCAAGTGCGTCTCACTGTATATCAGAAAGAACCGGTATCATGAGCTGGAGATTTTTTTTTTTAATTATCCGAACTACTAAACTACTTGTTGCCTCATGCCCCACCTCCTGTCCGAGTCCGAGTCCAGCTTCATGATGATGTTTGTTTTTTTTTTTAAACATCATTTTCTCCCTTTTCTCCATTTTATTTTATTTATTTATTTTTTTTTTTTTTACAGATAACGGTGTGTGTGTGTGTGTGTGTGTGTGTGTGTTGTATAAACTCTTCAATTCCATTAGCGTTGTAGCTGCAGGACGAAAGACACCAGATTTCCCATCGATTGGAACAACGTGTGCTTTTGTTAGAGCTCCAAACAAAAATAGTCGCCATTAAATCACGAAACACGGATAATGATTTTTCTGGGCTTGTGGTTTAGTTGACGAGTGAAGAAGATTAGAGTAGGTCGGGGCATCAGGTTCCGTCTCAACATCGAGCAAGTTACTAATTATTCTCAGCTCATAACCACTTGATATTTCTCAGTTTCACTAGTTTTGCAACGATGAAGAACACTACCGTGAAACGAAATTGAAAGTCGTAGCGTCTATGTTTCAGCTTTCTCCATGTATAGATACAGTAAATAAAGCGAGAGGATATTCTAAGCGGTGGAGTTTATATATAATGATATGATATTTATAGTGTTTATGCCACGGCTTCGATGGTGAGCGTGTCTGTTTGATCGATTTGACTTTTAACAAGGTGTGTACAATGTAGCTGTATTTTTTTTTTTTTTTTTTTTTTTGATGGCGAAGAAGAAGAAGAGGAATAAAAATAACAAAAAGAGGAAAAAAATGCAAGTGTGTGATGAGAATTTTTTTCCTGTAGCTGTAGAAGAAGCTCACGTCGTTCTTGCGCAAGATAACAGACGCGAAAAGAGAGACACGAGTAAGAATGACGGACGGGACGAAAGGACGAGGCGTACGTAAGAAAGCGGACGGGAACCCGTAAGTTGGTTTGTGCTGATATGATAAATGGATTAAACAACTAGGTTTGTGAATGTATAGGAAGCAATTCTGGGCAAAACCACAGGATGAAAAGATGATTCGGCGATTTGCGGAATATAGAAACCTCTACGTGATGGTTCTGACTTTTTTTTTTTTTTTTTTTTTTTCTTTTTTTGGTAATTTTCCTCCGCCTTATATGTTGAAATGGGTGATGGTTGAAAATTATATCGTTCAGTGCTTTAAATGGAAAAATAAAAACAATGGCAAAAAAAAAAATCAATTTTGTCTCACTGCCTGTCTCTCTCTCTTTTGTCAATTTTATCGACGTGTTCATGATCTTCCTTTGCGTGCTACGTTTATGGCTGTCTGAACTGGATAATAACTGGATCAACAGCCGTCGTTCCTCCCCTGGGATTAAAACCCGGCTTGGCATCTTGATTGCGAATCGGCTATATTGCTGATTCAGCGATATTTATAGCAACGCCAGACGGGCGTGTTGATTAGCATGCTTCACGTTCCAGCTATTAGCAGCTTAGACAAAACAAAGACTCCAGGAAATGTTTGTTTGATATATACAATTAGGACCTATTGTAATATGACACGAGTGCTTTGTAGTATGATGAGTGCTTTGACATTTTAAAAGACAGACTGGATATATATTGTTTAAGATTTATTAAAGTACATATTTGGTTAAAATACAAGCAAAAAAGCTACAAATCTACATGTTAAATGTATGAATAACTACGTTATCTTGGTGAAAACCACACGAATGTTTGTACTTTGTTACTAAACTTTTACTTTTAAGGTATCATTTTGTTTTATGGTGGTATTCTTCTCTTGCTACACGATGTAGTTAGCGCCGTATCTATGCTCCACTGGACTGCAGGGTTGTCCTGGCCCTACCTCAGGAACACGTAAAAATCTGCTGGAGTAAACAAAGAATCGTGTAAAATGAGGTGTCTCCTTTGCTTCCCTCGAAGGCATGAAGTCCAAGGATTTTTAAAAAGGTACGTTTTTGCAAACATGCTAATGATACCTTTCTATATTTTACCCAGTTAGCATGCTTTCTTTGCTAATCCCAGGTTCGATTAGCATCAGGTCCAGTAACTAGCTAGGCAGCAAGTCAAATTCAACTTAACAGAAGTTGTTACATATTTACAGGATATTTTCCTTCAGATTAATTCATTAGCCATCAGCCGTGATGTTTTCCTTTTTCCTTTTAAATAACTGAATATGTTGAAAAGTCAGATTTCATCACAGTTTCTAGACTTTCACGACAGGACAACTTCTCAGTCCTTTTTCCAGCCCTGCTTATAGGTGACAGCTGACATGATGACGGTAAGTTTCTTAGCATGCTAATATGTATAGCTAAATGGACAAAGAAATGGCTTGATTTCTGGTTTGGAGGACCCTGGAACAGGGTGGCCTTTTATGAGAACATTCCAACGAGAACCCTACTGAGCAGCTAAGAACTCCTAAATATTCAAAGAACAATGACTGGTCCGGGGTATTGCCCCAGGACAAGTTATGTTTCAGCTCGATGCTGTCCTCAGGAGTACAGCGCTGTGATTTTCTCTGGTGAGCACAGCAATACAGAGGCTCCGACTCCAAACCCGGCGTATAGCGGCTCGGAGAACTTGGCCTGGAACCTGTAGATGAGCTCCATTATTTCTGAGACGGCATAGAAGGACACGGAGTTACCAGCGTAATCGAGATAGACGCCAATCCGTGAGGCCCTGGACACGCTTGGGACATCTTTATCCGTCTTGTTGTGCCATGCTGAGTATCCAGAGTCGGAACACAGGAGGCTCCAGGATCGGTCGTTGTAGCCGAGGAGGCTGTGCGAGTTCTTGCCTTTGCGGCTGATGCTTTTGTAGGTGATGCCAACAGAAAACTCGCCAGTCCACTCCACCTCCCAGTAATGACGGAAACCACTCAATGGCTCCGCGCACAAGACCTGGGGCAAACCCGACATGTTCCAGGGTCATAAAGCAGGACTTTCTTATGTAGTTTAATCAAGACATTCAAACTTTTAGCTTGAAAAACACAACACGGCGAACGAAACTTCAAACATGGACTTTGTATTTGTATAATTTAAAACCACCTCCAGGTAATTTGTAATAAAATAGCCAACATGAGATTCATGTTTACTTTACTTTACGTTTATAGAAGACAGTATATCCTCCTATCACCAGAGTCAAAAGAACAGAAAATGGCGGCTTAAGCGGAAATTTACACAAGATTATTGGTGATCGAGATTTCAATTATGGAGCTCCGGTTGAAAACATAGAAAGTAAATATCACACCACCAACCACAATCGGAAACACCTTCTTCCAACGATTGACTACACATAGCAAAAAAGACATAGAAATGTCGCCAAAATCCAAAGGAAATACCTGGCAAAAGCCGTCAAAGCGGTCTGGATGATCTGGGTAAAACTGGGCCATGCGCTTCCGAATGACCCTTCGGTTCCCGTTGGACAGGGCCAATTCCTTGTAGGCTGTATTGGGGTCAAAGGTAAGTCTCACTGTATCTAGGTGCCAAGAGAACATTTCAGAGATCCATGAGTATTTGTTTCCCCAGGTCTTCCTCATGGTCTTATTGGGACAATTTAAAAAAAAAAAAAAAAAAAAAAATCATTGAAATCCACCATCTTGCTTTTCAAGCACAGTTCCAAATAACAAACCTGAAGTATGCTAACTGTTTATTCCTAATATCAACATACAGCCAACATCTCTAACTTCCGTTTACATCCTTAATTCTATCACGATCGATCACATCGTCACAACTTACATCTCAGGAAGTCCGCACGAGTTTTAGGTTCCTGAAGATCAGTTTTCGTTGGTGTTGAGGAAACAATATCTAAAATAATAAATGTTGCCTATTAAAACAAATCTTAAACGATTAATGTTTCCAAGACGTCTAAAGAGAATGCTTAAAAAAAATAAATAAAGGGACATTGGTGTCATCTTACCTTTAAATTGACCACCAGTCCTGGGGATTACCACATACACTGGGATGTCGCTCACTATAGGTTGGGAGGGGGGACAAAAAGGTCATTTTTGATGACCGGCAAGAATACATACTGTATGTAATTAATGCTAGGTCACATATAGCAGTGTTTTCCAAATCAGTTCTTTGGGAACCCTTAGTTATACATATCACAAATCCCAAACCTCAGGAGAGTAGTATTTACAAGCAGAAAGGCAGCAAAATGTTTGGGGCTTTCGAAACCCTTGATATAACCCAGTGTTAGCATGCTGTATGATGGATCAGTCACCTTTTTTTGACAGGTTGTCCAGCTCTTTTTTGCAGATGTCATCCAGATGTTCCTTCATGTCAGTCACTGTTTTGGTAACCTCACTAAACGAGAACTCTTGGTTGATCATGACTTTGGGCACCATTGCCTCCGGGGCAATGCACATCACTGGAAAATTCTACAAAAGTGTCAATTGCACCAGTAATTAGTTGGTTTAAAACTTAATGCCATTTGGTGTTCAAGTCTTAATCCTCAGGTATTTCCCAATTGCTACCATGTGTAGTTAATGCCAGAGCCTCCTACTGCTTTTAATGTAGTGCGTTTCCAAATGTGTCCCATAGTTCGTCCCGGGATCTGTGCGTTCGCTTCTGAATTTGAAGACACACAGTATGTGTAGATCATTCAGGAACATGGTGGTTTACCTGTAGAAAATGGATGTTGTCTTCAGTCTCGAGTATATGCCGTAACTCTGCGTCTCGCCGCTGTAGCTCCACGATCTCCTGCTCCAGGCGCTCTACGTAGTTATCAGCCTGCAAATTTGTTCAGACTTCATTTTGCTTTAGACAGATTTAAGTGAGAGAACAACAGTGTAATCAGACTTTAAGAATGTTAATCTACCAAGTGTGTTAGCATTTAAAGTTTTTTAAGAGGTCCGTTCCATTAAGACTGGAATGATAATTCGAGGTGTTCAGGGATAGAACAAATAAGAACATAACAGAAAGGACAACCAAGCTTGGAAGTTCTACTGTTGAATGACTTGCCTGTGCCATGGCGGCGTGCAGGTTAGCTTGAATGAGCTGGCAAATCTCAGCATGCCAGCGCTCCACAGACTGCAGCATCTCGTTGAAGATCTTATCGCTGGCTGCTTGGGCACGGTGCGCATTACCCTATAATCAGGAGGCAGCAGGAAGCATTAGTTACCAATAAACGTTTACTAGTCTTTCCTCATGACACAGAGCACACCCCCTCACTCATCTTCTGCCACTTAATCCTGTTCGGGGGGAAGCTGGAGCCAATCCCAGCTGACTTTGGGCGAGAGGCGGGGTTACACCCTGGGCAGGGCGACAAACAGAGTCAGACAACTATTCACACTCACATTCATGCCTACGGGCAATTTAGAGTAGCCAGTTAGCTTAATCCCCTCTGTGCATGTCTTTGGACTGTGGGAGGAAACCGGAGTACCCGGAGGAAACCCACGCAGGCACGGGGAGAACATGCAAACTCCACACAGAAAGAAAGGCGCCCAGGTTCGACCCTGGGGATCGTACAGAGCACACCTTTTGTTGCTTATTAAGTTGCATCAAAAATATATTCCAGACCCCCGAAGTGTAAAATTGCTTTCCACAAGAATGACAGTTAACTAGAAATGTCGATAATATATTCCCAACAGGACCAATTATGAAGATGTTATTCGATTGGTAATAGTCCTGGACTCTGACTACCTACCTGACAGGATTTTATTTTTTTTTGGAACATGACTACATTATTGCTTTTGGTGGCATTAGGCAGTAAATTGGCTGAGCAATGCTCGCCACCAACAGATGGCAGCAATGGATAAATTAGCACTTGAAGGTGTAGTCCCTGAACTCACCTTGAGAACATCCACATTGTGTCTGAGGTCCTGTAGTTCCTTCATACGTTCCTGGATTACATGCTGGACTTCGGACTGGGTGACCACCAGCATTTTCTGAAGAATATGGACATCTGTGAGAACGTACTTTGTTCTGCTAAAAGCTCCTGATTTTGTTCATTTATGTATCTTCAGTAGGCTCTTTGTCGTGTTCAAGGTCATGGGGGAGCCAGATCATATCCCTGGATCACTGGGTGCAATATGGGAATGCACCCTGGATGGGATGCCAGTCCATCACAGGAGACCATGTACACACAGCGTGGACATATTCATTCCAACCAGTGAACCCAAAGGAAACTCATATGGCCCATGGGAGAACCTGCAAACCTCCCTACAAACAGTAACCCAAGCTCAGCATTGAACCAGGGACTATAGAACCAGTGATTGTGCTAAGATTGACAGGAATCCACTTAAAAAGACTATAAATAAACACCATTTTTATTTTGCCCAGTTAGCTCTATTGGGCAAATTTCATGAGCTGGACAAAACAAAACTGTACAGGGCCACACTGTGGCACACTGCTTCAAGAATATTCTTGATTCCTCAAATCAGCCTAACCCACAGGTCTCTTTGAAGTCTATTTGAATTATAATTGAATTATAATTTTTCGTTTTAACGATATTTTAAGACTACGGTATTTCTAATATTTTAATTGGACACTTTTAATAATCTTAGCGTGAACCTGCAATTTACTTCTGGCCAGCAAGTTTTGGCCAAACTGTATCTCAAAAGTCAGAGCTGTGTGTTTGTCTTTCAATAAATTTTGGATTCTATAAAACTGTCTTACTTGCTTCTCGGCGCGCTCGTCCTCGGCGCTAACCGTGTTGTGGCCACGGTGCTCCCTCACCGTGCACAGAACGCAGATACACATCTGATCCGATTTGCAGAACAGCTCCAGGCTCTTCTCATGCTGTGGGCAGATCTTACGATCTAAGTGCCCCATCTCATCGACCAGCTTGTGTCGCTTGAACGTAGCTGACTCATAGTGAGGCTTGATATGTGTCTCGCAATAGTACGCCAGACACACCAGGCACGACTTGACTGCCCTATTCCTTCGGCCCGTGCAGAAATCACACAGCGATTCCCTCTTCAGGTCTGGAAAGGGTGTCAAGGGTGAGTGACGTTCACGAGAACTAACGCTGGGCACGCTGCGGCGCAGGACAGGACGAGGAGTGAATGTCGCCCGACACTCTGGACAATTATACACACCCAGGTGGTCCGACTGGTCCCAGTAGATCTTGATACACTCCAGGCAAAATGTATCTCCACAAGGGATGGTGACGGGGTCCCGCAGTGCATCAGCACACAGACAACACATATAGGAGTCTGCCATGGTTTAGAGGAACTATTGGAAGGAAGGTAAAGGAAGGAGCACGAGGGGTGGTTTGAGGAAGACTCGAGGATCAGTACCTGTATTTATAGAGTCGCTCTTGGGTTGCTAAGCCAAACACAAAAATTCTGGAGTTAAATGTAAGACTTTGCTTGTATGTAAACAGAGATAGTAGCTCGATAACTGTGTTTACCCTGAGAGAGGTAATCATGGCTCACATTTCCAGGACGTTCCAAGATACCAGTATGGAAACCATCAGAAGATGAAATAAAAAAAGGTGTCACGATAAAGTGATACACACCTATGCGTGTTGGAAAACCGAAATTCGTCAGCTGTTCCTCTGTGGAACAAACTAACGCTGTTATATTAAAAACCTCCAGTCGAGTGTTTCCCAATTTGCTATGATGCTAACAGCACTTAACTATCCAGACAACCAAATGAAAAACGCTTGAAATGAATTGAATGTAACGTTCACGCTACTGAAACCCATAGTCCAAATGGGCCACCTATTTAGTGTCCTAGTTCTCCGAGTTATTAGGAATTACCCATGAGGTACAGACTCCTCATTAGCATAGTGGCTTGTACACGTTTATATCTCCTGCACACATTTCCTGCATACATTCAGTGGATAGATGTTCTCCCAAACCCTCGCCCCAGTGCATTTCAGCGTTTCTGTCCTCGAGTTTCATTTCGATCATGGGGGACTGGACCAGCACGGTGTCAACAACAAACACGTTCATGCAGGTAGGCGTCGACATAACGTGTCGTGCATCTCCCAGAGAGACAGTGAGTCCTGTTGGTCAAGGTCATCGGGTGGCTACGTTTCTTAACTTGCCTGTGCTTCTCAGGGAGCTAGGGCTACAACTTAATGACTTCTACATGATTCCACCTGCTAAGGAGCTCGATGCTCAGCCTGCAGACTTAACTTCAGGTGCTTGAGAGAGAAAAAGACCTGATACTTGGCGAACACCTTTACTCATATGACCTAAGATCTAAACATTGTTTCATGCAATTGTACACCTTTTTTCCCCAAGGCCATATTTTATTTTAGCGTGATCTGAGATAGGATCTGGAACAAGACCTCAGGATCACACCTTGCACCCTGGATCTGTGAGGGGGGCAACACTACAGTATGGTGCCATGCTGTCTACAGTTATAGATAGCTACAATTCAGCTATGAAATGGCCAATGAGTGTACATCTTAACATCTATATAAAATCTACAGTTTTACATTACATACTTTAAGCACGTTCTTAATCTCTTCATTCGGACCATGGTGAGGTTCTCAGCGTTGTCAGTAATGGCCACAAGAGGGCATTATATGGTTTCTGGACTCGGAGCTTGCAAGGGACGATGTTTAAAGCTCACGTTTCATGTTGGCTCTTGCCAGAAATAGTTTGCACAAAAACGCTTTGTAATACAAAGACTTGGTTTTGTCATGAGCGCCCGTGATTTTGAAAGTCTTGTTAACTCGCATTACATGGTCCCTGACTATGGCTTGGTCTATACAGAGGCCATACCCAGAAGATGCCATGGAGTTGCTGATTCAAAACAACAACAGCAACAGCAACAACCCTCTTATTGTATGTTTTAGCTTTGTAACTGATGATTTGTAAATGCAGCCCAAAAGTAGCATAGGAGTAAAGAAGTGGATTAGAATTTTCTGTTCTAGTATCAGATCTCTGATTGTGGATTTGGACGGTATAAAACGGTCGTTGCTCTTACATATCATTACTTCTAACAGGAATCGAGCCTAAATGGCTTTGCAGCCATGCAAAAATGCGCTCAAATGTGTACTGATATGCTGTGCAGATGCAAACACGTGGATTTCACCAACAGACGCCCAGTCGAACCATCTGCCGAGTTTTGTGCTGGGTCCCGTGGTTTCACCCATTATTTATCATTCTGGCAAATGAATTCGGTTCCACTCGGACTATTTCCATTACTTCCATTACTGAAGTACAGAAGGAACAGTGTATCTGTCCAACCGCTTTAAATGTTTCCTGATTTTCTGTTCTTCCTCTGTGGTTTCATTTATTCTTTCAGTCATCAAGCATGAGACTCAGCAGTCTTAAAAAAAAAAATCAATAACAGATTGCGAGAAATTTCTCTCAGGAACCTTGTACCCAAACGTCCTGCAACGGAGGTGCTCAAACTGAAACCAGAGAGGGGAATGAAGTGAAAGTAGTCATCTGGTTTTCAGTAGATCTCAGGTTACTGTGGCACAGGGAGAGTCTAGAAATGCCTGCTTTCCTTTTTCTAGCCGGTAGCAAGTAATATGACGCTTGAAATTGGTAAATCGATCTTTGACATGCACTTGGCGTAATGCGCTATTAGCACGTGAAGTAGTATCTAAACCACAGCAAAGAGCTGAGAAGGCTTCGGGGTCGAACCAAGGATCTGGGATATGAACTCACAACCATGTGTCAACATGGAAACCTGAACTTGAAGCCTGAACTTCTCAGCTTGCATGGAGAAACTGTAATACACAGGTGGGACGGCAAGCATTCTTGTGTGGGTTTCCTCCAGGTTCCTCATGTTCCTCCTGCTTCCCAATATGCTACTACAGTAGTTGGACTGGGTACACTCAATTGAATGAAAGGGCATCCCATCCAGGTTGTATTCCCGCCTCACACCTAGTGTTACTGAGATTTACTCCAGATCCACCATGACCTTAAGCAGGACAAAGTGCTTTTTCACTTCATTTCCCTTCCTGGTTTCAGTTTGAGCCTCTGCTCTGCTTCTTGCAAACTCATTGGGGCAAATCATTGTTCCCAGATAATGTTGAATAAATTTATTCCCAATCTGTTATTCATTTTTTTGAGGAAGTGTGAGCCAGTCTAAATACGGTTGTGTAAAAAAAAAATATAAAAACAAAAAAAAAAAAACAATGAGAAAAGCTGTTTTTTTTTGTTTTTTTTTTGTGGTGGCTTTATGAATTTGTGAGGCAAGGTTGTGTTGCTAGACGGGCAGAAGCAAGGACAACCTCCATGATCGCTGCATTTTGCAGGTTTTACTGTATTTTGCCTTTGTGAAGTCAAGTCAAGACTTGTTTCATGGCCTTCCAATCACATGGAGATGTGCTGAGATACTGAACATCAGGATGGGGCTCACGGTCCCAAAGCAAGCAGGATAATCCATGGCGAATGTGCATAAAGTTCAAGTCATCCAAACAGTGTGATGAGTGGTTTGCAGAGTCAGCGCTTTCTTCCTATCCTTCCTTCGTTTTTTTTTTTCCCCCAATAAACTCATTTATCCATTCATTCATCTTCAGTAACCACAAAAAACCATTTCTGTGGACCCTTTTGTTCAAATTCTGAGCTGTTTGTTTTCCATCAGTCGCGAGATGTGTGTTTGGTTCTCAGCTGGGCCGATGAGGCAAGAACCTTATGGGATCGATTTTCAGGATAAATGGAAGCACAGACACAGCAGGCCACGATAACATGAACGCAGGGATGGTTACTGATTTGGTCAATGTACACGTGCAGGGCCTTGGATGCTAACAAGGCGTTAATCGAATTAAAACGTAGAGGAAGGTTTCGTTAAAGTATTCCATCTAAAGTCGTAGTCAGAACGTTTCAGGAGTCGAAAGAGTCGACTCTTATTGATGAGCCGAGTCAAATTTATCCGACTCATTGAACACATGCACAAAAATACCCAAAAACATTCCTGGTACGTCTTCTTCTTCCTAGCGTTAGTCGTCACAGGCCATCCTGGCAGTGTGACATCCATGGAAACACCCCAACTGACGTGTCGCTATGTCTGACGTTGGCGCACCCACACACAGGCAATTTAGGGTAGCCAATCCGCCTAATGAGCATATCTTTGGACTGTAGGAGGAAACCGGAGTACCCAGAGGAAACCCACACAGAAAGGCACCCGTGCCAAACTCAGGGCTCGAACCCCCAGACCTTCTCGCTGTGAGGCGACAGTGCTATCCACTCAGCCACCTTGCCGCCCTATTTATTTCTGGTACATACTCCAACCTAAAACTAATTCGGTTGTTTCAGATTTCTTATCTAACCAGCAGACTGACCACATCGTCTTTATTGAGATAGAGCAAAGAACGAGGCAATTATATGCATCCCGGGGAATGCTTGAGTTTGGAGGGAACAAATAGTATTTATTATTTAAAATTTTTTTTTTTTTTTTTAAGTTTTACAAGTGGTATTAAGGAAAGATCAACTTTGGTGTAAACGTTACGCAATAACTAGCAGATTCTTCTTCTTCTTCTTTTTATCCGAAATGATGCAACCACAGCTCGGCCTTTGCACTTAATGTTTTCTCGAGTTACGCGTCCAAGGCTTGTGAATTTGCATGCCGCCTGAAGCATTTAAGATTTTTCCTCATGTTCCTCAGGGAAAATTAAAAAAAAAACAAAATGCCATAAAAAGGGACGGAGAGTTAACTAAAGAGCAGCACAAAATAAAATAGTGTTTTCATGCTAGTGTCTGTAAGCTTTTATCATGCACTGTATTTTCTTCTAACCTCTGTTCTATCTTT
This sequence comes from Chrysichthys cranchii, assembly GCA_030068335.1. Lineage (NCBI taxonomy): Eukaryota > Metazoa > Chordata > Actinopteri > Siluriformes > Claroteidae > Chrysichthys > Chrysichthys cranchii. The sequence continues at coordinate 12,982,267 of JAQMCW010000017.1, read as the reverse complement.
TACCATTGGTGTGTGTGTGTGTGTGTGTGTGTACATAACAATTTGGTGTGCCGGTTTTAATGGCTGACTAGGGTATGGCAGCAGAGAGAAAGATGGAGAGACAATGAGACAAGCAAACAGACAGTGCACGCAGAAGGAAGGGGAAAAAATCATGCAAAAAATTAAGAAGAAAATCGAGACCCTGAGGACGAACAGATGCATCGAGAAGCGCAGGAGGAGAGAAGGATGGTGAGGGAGACCAAAAAAAAAAAGAAAGAATGAGACAGTGACCATGATGTCATGCTTTGTGCTGGGCTGTGCCTTGTCTCCGCCTCCTTCTCATTCTCTGGGTTACGTCATAGCAAACACACACACACACACACACACACACACACACACACACACACACACACACACACACACACACACACACACAC
>JAQMCW010000017.1:12953997-12968795 GCA_030068335.1 Chrysichthys cranchii | reverse complement strand
TTACTCTCACTACCATTTCCACTTTCTTGGGACCCAGAATGAAGCTTATAGAGCAAAAATGCAGAGAAACACAACGGGAAAATGCGTCGAACACGTTCACACCACGAGTGCTTGACCGGAACCTTAGGTTTGTGGTGTGAAGCGTGGGTCGGCTGTCTGTACGCCAGTCGAGGCTTTCTTCATTGGTCAGGACAAAATCTATTTGGGAATTTAGTTCGGACATCGATTTGTTCGCCATTCCATGCGTTTGCGAGCCGAGGGTCCGTTGTATACAAATTATATAAATGAAATGAAATTCATGTACAAGGTAGGAAATCTGATGAAATTTGATATTTATACGTGTACCCTCATAAATTGTTTTCTTCATAGGTATCCCATCATCCATCACCCTATCCTGTCTCTAATAAGGACCAATCCTGCATCAGTGGAAAATGGAAAATCTAATTAAAAAAAAAAAAAAATGGCCTCCTTTTATATTAATTTAAGACAGTAAATATTTTTGCAGCTGGTGGATCCAATAAAGAATGCACAATATAACCATATTTTCTAATAAATAAATACATCTATGAATCCTCATAAATACTATACATGGTCAAAAGTATGTGCAAACCTGACCATCACACCCATAAGCGATTTCTGAACGGCTCATTCCAGATTGATCCGCCCTCCGCTGTTATTATAAGCGCCACTCCTCTGGGAAGGCTTTCCACTAGATTTTGGCACATGGGGATGTGTGCTCATTCAGCTACGAGAGCATTGGAGAAGTCAGGTGCTGATGTTGGGATGTCATGTGCTTTCAACTTTGAGGCAACAGTTTGGGGAAGGGTCACATGTTGGTGTCCGGAAACTTTTGGCCATGTAGTGCATCGCGTGTTGTTTTTCTCATGATCTACTGCAACATTACCTCACAGGTAGGCCTACACCTGAAAATACAAAATATTTTAGCTTTAAACCAAGATCAGTCCAAAACTGAGCAGAGCTGATTCAAAGAGCTCTGTTGACTTACTTCATGTGTGATCAGACAAGGAACATTACACATTAATACCTAGTAGAAATGATTAGAAAACTCTAATACTTTAGGGATAGATAGATAGATAGATAGATAGATAGATAGACAGACAGACTGACTGACTGACTGACTTCTGGCAAGAGGCAGGGTACACCCTGGGCCGGTCACCAACCTATCACAGGGCTAAATACACTGATGGACACCCATTCACACTCATGTTCACACCTTTGGGCAGTTTAGAGAATCCATCTGCAAGTCTTTGGCCTGGGGGAGGAATCCCATACAGGTGGCCCCGGTTGACCGGCAGGTTCGAACCCAGAACCTGCAAGCTGTGATGCTTATGTGTCCACAAACTTTGGCCAATATATAGTGTAGTGTACAGGCCTTAAAACCTATCTGCAAAAGGCTGCTGTGGATATAGCCTTTCATTCTAACCAGGAAGGAGCGGCGCCTGATACTGATTCAAGACTGACTCAAGGCTAATATGAAGGGATTAAATGGGGGGTGTAATCAGGTGCGGCTCCTGGATGTTTCGAATGAAAACCTGCAGCCCCACCGCCTCTTTGCGGATAAACTAGAAGGCAGAATAACCTATGTCTTCCCACGCGTTTTCTGAAAAAAAACAAAACTGTGTCCTGCATGATGATCGATTAGCACTTGATTAGCACTTGATTAGCAACCTGCCCACCGGCCAAGCAAGAAAGCATTCCAATAAATGTGGAAAAAAATGATGCAGCATGAAAGTTGATTTTTTTTGTTTTGTTTTGTTTTTGCATACCTGGAGAATCTTCAATCCAGTATTTGACTCCTTGTTACCCCGGGGTATTAAGATGGTGGTATATATAGCACATTACTAATTTATTATTGGTTATTCATCTTCTGGTGCTTAATTGCGTGTGTTTGGGAACTGGAGCCAATCTGAGCTGAGTTTGGGGGGGCGAGAGGCGGGGTTACACCCTGGGCAGGTTACCAATCCACCGCAGGGCGACACACACAGACACAGAGACAGACCACCATTCACACTCACATTCACACCTACACCCAATTGAGAGTAGCCAATCACCCTAATCCCCCCTGTGCATGTCTTTGGACTGTGGGAGGAAACCGGAGTACCCGCAGGAAACCCACGCGGACACGGGGAGCGCACGCCTAACACAGAAGGGTGCCCAGGTTGGCCCCGCCCCAGGGATCGACCCCAGGATCGAACCTTCTTCCTGTGAAGACCCAGTGCGCCCCAGCACACCCAACGGCACGCCGGTACGCCCCACGTTCCCCGGCGTAGGTTCATAAGAAACACGGGCCTTACGCTCTACTGCACAAAAAGTTGAATCCGATTTGGCGTGCGAACAAGGTGCAAGCCACGCCCCCACGGTGCCACCTCCTCATGTGACGTGGGGACACGGGACAGGGGTAGTTCAGCAGTGAAGACGGCGGAATCCAAGCACCGCTAAGCTGCCACTGCTGGGTCCGTGAGCAAGGCCCTTATCCAGGAGTTGTATAAATGAGATAGATGCAAGTCGCTCTGGATGAGGGCGTCTGCCAAATGACACTAACGTCATGTCGTGCGCTAATATGCAAAAAAAATTATAAAATAAATAAATAAATAAATAAGTTTCCGGGGGGGGGGGCACAATGACTTCAACTACATTACCACATCAAGCAGTGCATATAAAGTGTGTGTGTGTGTGTGTGTTTTGCCGGCTTGTAGTGTTGTTCCTGCGCCACAGGGCGAGTCTCTCTAACTCTGCGTGTGAAAGCAGGCAGAGAGGAGGGGAGCTGATCCGGGTGGAGGGCCGCCATTACCGGGGAAGCAAGAAAAGCCCACTTTCTCTCTTACACACACACACACACACACACCACCCCTGCGCTCATACACGCTCCCCCACATTTCCCTGCCGTTTGGGAATTCTGTACTTATTACCCAGACACCCCGACACGAAGCTCTATTCTGGGATTTATGGGAATGTCAGCGGCGCGCGCGCTCGCCGCATTAGGATGAAAGCAGCGCGTGCTTATTAACGGCTTCAGCAACAAAGGACATCATGATTGATCAGGAGAACCGCGGGGCAGCCGGAGGACGCCGACCAGGATGGGATTTTCATCCCCGGGCGGCCGAATAAGCCATAGAAATCCAGCAGTAATCGGTGCCTCTGTCGGCCCTGCGTGGATTTCGGGAAGTCGGAACCGAGCCCAGCCTGAGGAGGAGCCCAGCACCGAGCCGTGCTACTGCTACTGCTGCTGCTGCTGCTGTGGGGGGTTTAACCCTGAGGAGAGGAGCTGCTTTCCTCCGAGGAGAACACATTTGTACACATTTTCACACATCTGTAAGATATCCAGGTTTCATTTTGGAGCAAAAAAAAAAACCCAAAACGTGTAAAAGATACAGCATCGGTTGGATTAATAATAATAATAATAATAATAATAATAATAATAATAATAATAATAATAAAGCCGTCTCACCGGCCTGGACGTTCTCGGAGGACCGGATATACCAAAAAAATCCTGCTGGGATTTCTCCTGACAGAAAAAAAATGCGTTTATTAATAATAATAATAATAATAATAATAATAATAATAATAATAATAATAATAATAATAGCCACCGCTAACACCCTGCCTGAAAAGTCCCACACGGACTCGGTGGTGTTTTTTAAAAAAAAATTTTTATCTTTTTAAAAATATATTTATATATAATAAAAGCATTTTAGGACATTTTATGGATAAATATGTGTGTGTGTGTGTGTAGGTAGGTGTAGTCCACACGACGACACAAGGGAGCTCTTTATACGGCTGGAAGTGTCGGAATTGTTGTCATGGAGCTTCACAGGGTCCAAAAACACTGGAAGTGAACGGGGGCTAGTCTGGGAAGGTGTGTCACCCCGTCTCCCGGTGCTCTTTCAGGCGTCCAGATTTGTCTCCCCTGATGTCTTTTGGCAAACACGCAATGCCTGGGGCATTGTCTCCGAACCTGGGACAACTCTTTTCGGTGTATATGTATAAATATATATATATATATACATACATGTTTGTGTATTTATATGTGCTAAGTAAGTGTTAGCTTAAAAAATGAAGGGAGACGGCGTATTCGGCTAGCTAGCATGCTAGGTGGAGTGATTGTTCACATCACATGCATTAGCCTATGACAAAACCACCTAGCCTGGGAGCTGGAGACGTTTGGGATGATTTAAAGAGTCGATTCGACATTTTTAGGACGCTTCCGAACCGTTAATGTGTGTGAAGATTAGCGTTAGGTGTTTATTATCTAGGCGTTATCGTGTTATTTGTTTGTTTGTTTGTTTATTTATTTATTTGTTACATGTTCAGACTTGAGGTCCTCAGTCAGTCAGAGCGCTTTCTGCCATGATGCAGGGGACTCCTTTATCTGTAAAAAAAAAACCAAAAAAAAAACCTTTTGCACAGATTTATTTCATGAGCATGATTTAACGTTACGTGTTCGGTAATATTATGCGTGCTTGCTTATTTATTTGTTTGTTTGTTTGTTTGTTTGTTTGTTTTACAGCCGTGGTGCTTTTTATTCCTGAAATTTCCTCCGAGCTAACATAGCAGGTCCGAGTGGGTGATATTTATCATCCTGCTTATTATTATTGAGTTATTCATTCAGATTGGGATTAAAGACATTGAGTACTTAAAGAAAAGTAATAAAGCTAAACAAATTCTTAAAAAAAAAAAAAAAAAAAAAAAAAAACCTTAAAAATGTGTTAAATCGAGTACATTTGAAAACAGTGGGTTGTGACTTCTCGGCTTCATGGCCCCCGCTTTTGGGACCCACTGCTTCAGAGAGTATAGCAAAATATTACTATATTATTATAATATGACACTTAAGATTTTCATCACGCACATGCGTGCGCACATGCTTACAGTTCCAACAAAGCAGTAAGGCCGAATTCTGACTAATTTAAACAGCGGAATCAGGTCTGTATAAAGTGTAATTAGTATCTAAACGAAGAACTGAAACAGCCGCTACTTCTCAGGGAACTGAAACTTTCTGGACGTACGTAAAAGTCCTTGTTATTTTGCGCAGCAACAAAGCGGTTATTGGCTTTAAAAAATTGCTGAGGGTGCCTGTATGATTTCAGAAATCTGGACAATTTTTCATCACCGAACTTGTATCATAATGGATCAAAATATGTTTAGAATGAAACGTCGGTGGGGTCCTTAGTTATTTGTCTGTTAATATGTCAGTTAATGCTGCGTTCTTGTTACACCCAGGAGAAGTTAGGGGCCGGGCTGGGCCGTGCTGAGCGGGAAGTTGACGGTGCAGTTACAACAGAGAAAAAAACTGAAGCTAGCTCAGATAAATTGTCAGATTATCCTCCTAGCAAGCACCTAATGGACTTAATATAATATTCTCATCTGCAGAACATTCTGCTCAGAAATCAGGAAAGCGTTCATGGATAGCTCGATTAAACTGGTAAATATTTCACTAAAACATAACATTTTGTTTAACGAGGCCTTGAATGTATCCTGGATTTGAAACTGAATGTAAGTAATTGGATTCCAAGGAAGCAATATCCATTATATTTAGATCTATCCGTTTATATTTCATATGCGTTTTTTTCCCCCGCAGCAGGATGCTTTCCATAGCGTGTTACTTTTAATAGCATCTTACTACCTTTTTGAGCAGTGACCACATTTTTATAATGGATATTCAGTCAGTTCAGTTTTTTTTTTTTTTTTAAACCCAGCCCTCGTGGTGTCATTGCTGTAATGCAAATCTTGAAAATTAGCTGATTAGCTTCCAAACTCACATTTTCCGGTTATGCAGTTCTCCAGTTTCAATCCTGTCTAACAACACTGTGTATAAACATATAAAAAAGGAACAATATTTGGGTAAATTAAGGTAGTGCCTAGTAGGCCTACATTTCTAAAGTTCTAGGATGAAATGCTATTTTATGACTAGTAGTAAAACTAAGTGAGCAACTTGGTATAAGTAGATTATAATTGATCCTCTAAGTTTGTTGATAATCAGTAGTTCCATTTATATATATATATATATTGGAGCAGACAGTAATTACAACTCTCTTTCTTTTCTTTCTTTCAGGATGGACATCAGTAAAGAACAACTCCTCTGAAACATTTGATATTTACTCTCAAGCCACTCCCACCTGATTTTCACCTTTGTTTCTGTACCCTACGTTCTATAATATGGGCAAGAAGCACACCATTAAAATTAGTCGGATGTAAAGCCAGGGGAAACACACTGCAGCAGATATGATTGAATAATTCTGTGGTTAAACGCGCTAAAGAGTGAACCCTGTGTTAACCCTTACGGCATGGCAAGATGAGTGCCTGCAAACGATGATGGCTAAAAAGCAAGATTCACGGGTGCCTACCTACAACTTGGTTGTAGTCGGTCTCTCAGGCACTGAGAAAGAGAAGGGCCCATGCGGAGTTGGCAAGTCTTGCCTTTGTAATCGCTTTGTCCGCCCTAGTGCCGATGACTTTCACCTTGACCACACGTCTGTGTTGAGTACCAGTGATTTCGGTGGCCGGGTTGTCAACAATGACCATTTCCTGTTCTGGGGAGAGGTGGAGCGAGTCCTGGAAGATGGCACTGAGTGTAGGATGCACGTGGTGGAGCAGACTGAGTTTATTGATGACCAGACCTTTCAGCCACACCGTAGCACAGCTTTACAGCCTTACATCAAAAGAGCTGCCTCCACAAAACTGGCATCTGCTGAAAAACTCATGTACTTTTGTACAGACCAGTTGGGCCTGGAACAGGACTTTGAGCAAAAACAAATGCCTGAGGGAAAGCTGCAGGTAGACGGATTTCTTCTCTGCGTTGACGTGAGTCGAGGGATGAACCGCAGCTTTGACGATCAAATGAAATTTGTTACCAACCTGTATAATCAGCTAGGTAAAACTAAAAAGCCCGTCGTGCTGGTTCTCACGAAGTGTGACGAAGGAGTTGAGCGATACATAAAGGACTCTCATACGTTTGCCATCAACAAGAAGAACTTGCAAGTTGTTGAGACATCAGCTCGATCTAATGTCAATGTGGACTTAGCGTTCCTTACTCTCATTCAACTCATTGATAAGGGAAGGGGCAAGCATAAGATTATACCTTATTTTGAGGCTTTAAAGCATCAGAGTCAAATAATTGCCACTGCAAAAGATCGATATGAATGGTTGGTCAACCACATCGTGAAGAATCACAACGAGACCTGGCCTGTTATCAGCCGACGTATGCAGTCGTCACCAGAATACAAGGAGTATGTCTTTTTAGAAGGTACAGCTAAAGCTAAAAAGCTTTTTCAGCAGCACGTTCATCGGCTTAAACAGGAGCACATTGAGAGACGTCGCAAAGCGTATTTGAGTGCTCTCCCGCTGGCCTTGAGTTCCTTAGTGTCTGAACTGGCTGAAATCGAGCATTTAAGCTGGTCTGGGGTGCAGAAGGTACTGGAGTCCAAAAAGGACTTTGACCACTGGTTTGTTGTGCTGGAGGATGCCCCGTGGGAGGACACCCCACATCTTGACAATATGGAAGATGAACGCATACCCTTTGATGTGCTGGATACAACTGCTGCAGAAATCATATTTGACGCACATCTTGAACATTTGCGAAATGAGTGCAAGCGTGCCGAGATGCGGCATGAATTTAAGATGAAGCTGGCATCCTCACCCTTTGTCACCCCTGGCAAACCGTGGGAAGAGGCACGGAGCTTCATAATGAACGAAGACTTCTATCAGTGGTTGGAGGAGCCAGAATACTTGGATATCTACAATAGGCACCAAAAGGTGATCATAGACAGGGCGAAGGAGGACTTCCAGGAACTTCTGCTGGAGTATTCTGAGCTCTTTTATGAACTTGAAGTGGACGCTAAGCCAAGTAAAGAAAAGATGGGCGCAATTCAGGAAGCACTGGGAGAAGAGCAGCGATTCAAAGCATTACAGAAACTGCAGGCAGAAAGAGATGCCTTAGTATTAAAGCACATCCATTTCGTTTATCACCCAACCAAGGATACTTGCCCAAGCTGCCCATACTGTATAGACAACAAGATCGAGCAAATATTAGCCTCGTGCTTCCCTATGCGCTATCCTTCTTTTGGAAAGTCTCACATGCATGAAAGCAAAGCGGAAAGGATTAATTTAGTCATTCTGGGAAAAGACGGTTTAGCAAGAGAGTTGGCTAACGAGATTCGGGCCATGTGTGCCAATGACGACTACTATGTGCTCGAAGGCAGAATGTATGAGCTAATACTCAGACCTATTGAGGGTAATGTTAGACTTCCCGTGAACTCCTTCCATACAGCTACATTCACACCTCATGGGTGCCTGTGTTTGTACAATTCCAAGGAGTCTTTGTCTTATGTTCTAGAAAGCATTGAGAAGTTGCGTGAGTCCACACTTGGAAGAAGGGATCATCACATAGCTCAGCTTCCTTTGTCTCTCTTGTTAGTCACTAAGAGGGGTGTAGGAGCTTTGAGTGACCTCGGTGGAGAGACGGCCCAAATCTTAATCACGCAGGGTCAGCAGGTAGCCATGAAACTGCAGTGTGAATTTTTGGAGCCGGCATCCCCTGGTTCAGGCTACGGGAGGAATGTGAATGAGAAACAGATAAACCAAGTACTGAAAGGTTTGTTAGACACAAGAAGGAATACTCTATTTCGTAGCGGTTCCCCGTCTTCACCCCCTTTGCCTCCTAGTATCAGAGACCTGCAGCAAGACCAGAATCCAGAGGCAGACTTGCGTATTGTCATGTGTCTAATGTGTGGAGATTCCTACGACGTAGACCAACTTCTTTCTCCCTTCTTACTGCCTCAGCATTGCAGGCCAACCAATTCCAGTGGTAATTCAGTGGTGCTTGAGCAGACAGTTGGGGACGCTAGGCTAACAATAGAGCTATCCTTACTGTCATATCATGCTTCTTTTACCACGCGCAAGAGTCGGCTGGTACATGGCTACGTCGGCGTTTACTCTGCTCGCCGCAAAGCCTCGTTGGAGACCTTGTGTGCCTTACTATGTGAGGTTCCAGACATTGTTCCAGTTCAGCTGCTAGCTGTGGGAGAAACAGAGACAGAGCTGACAGACTCTGAGTCTGCACGAGAGCTGCTGGTCCAGGGTGAAGAACTGGCCCATGAAATTGAGGGTCATTTTGCTAGTGTGGTCTGTGGACCAGGTGGAGTTGTGGGAGGCCTGCACAGAATAGACCTTCTACAGTCTTTCTTCATGGAGGTAGCAGAGAAAAAGACGCTTGTCGAGGCAAGTCACGTGTATGATAATGCTGCAGAGGCCTGTAGCACAAACGAGAATGTGCACTCACCTCATTGTGGTTCCCCTAGCCCTGTAACAATGCTGTTAGATTATGAAGAGGACATGGAAGCTTCACCGCCTTATTTTGATGGCACCCTCAGCTCTCATAGCGGATTCAAGCTCCCTGATTTGGACTCGGGTGACACGTTCTCGGTCATCTCTGAACTCAGTACTTTTGAGAACAAGTTGAACAACAAAGTCCCCTTACATATGAGGTCCAAACCCAGTGTAACGTTTGACTTCCGAAAGCACAACTTCAACCCCTACATGGACTCTAGCCATCGGCGGTCTCTTACCTCCAACGTCACCTGGCCTCCCTGTGGGGATGGGCTTTATGATCCATCTGACTACGCTGAGCCAATGGATGCTGTTTCCAAGCCTCGGGCCAGCCATGAGGAGAGTATATATTCAGTGCCACATGACAGCACACAGGGTAAGATCATCACCATACGGAACTCCAACAGAATGCACTCCAACGGAGGTGTGAATGGCTCGGACAGCGAAGGAGATGGAAGCTCTTTGGAGCGGCGCAGGAAGTTTTCTTCTGCAGTAGTAAAACCACGATTGTACCGGGATCGATCCAAGCGCCTAGGCAAGTTCAGCAGCTTCCGCACCAGTTTCTCCATTGGGAGTGATGATGAGTTCGGAGGTCTTCCAAAGACAAAGGAGGATGATGTGACAGTTTTGAAAGGAGAGTCCCTGATTGAGGAAGGGGATGATAAGAAAAGGAACATTCTGAGGAGCCTTCGTCGACCAGGCAAAGTAATTACATTACACACTGCTTTTTCTGTACTCTACCTGGTTTTAAACACACTCCAGCCCAGAATCCGGAGGTGTAATTTACTCAACCCAATTTTCTCTCTTTGCTCACTTTCCACAGAAAACCAGGCTAAAGCCTCGACACTCAATCTCCAAGCCTCTGGAGAGTACTTACTTTGGGGTACCATTAATTAATGTTGTGTCGCCTGACAGACCCATCCCAGTGTTCATCGACAAATGTATCCGCTTCATTGAGGCCACAGGTAACACATACTCAAGCATTTGAGAGCCATATTTTTCAGATAAAGTTCTACACAAGGGAGCAGCTTATGAAAAACTTACAGTGTAAGGCCAAAGGTTTGTGGGCACCTGACCATCACACCCATATGTGGTTCTTCCCCAAATTGTCGAAAGCACACAAATGTATCAAATGCCTTTCTAAGAGGCCCACACCTGTCCCAGCATGACCATGCCCCTGTGCACAAAGCCAGCTCCGCGAAAACACGGTTAGCCAAGGCTGGAGTGGAAGAACTCGAGTGGCGTGTGAAAAAGCTCTGACCTCATCGATCTTTGGGATAACGTGGAATGCAGACCGTGCTCCAGAGCTCCACAAAATGTTGAACGTTCTGTGAAAGCGCATGACTGTCATGGTCAGGTATCTACAAACCTCTGGCTGTATGGACTATCTTTGTATTGTTTTTGACCAAGAAACAATAATGAAGAGTCAGTTGTCAGAAGAAGCCTTTATTTGTTACATATAATTTACAGCATAGTGAAATCCTTTCCATCATATATGCCAGCTAGTTGGGGATAGAACACAGGGTCAGCCATCATTGAGTCAACTTGCATGGACAGAGAGGGTGACACGTTAGCTTTTCCTCTTGGGCTGTCTGTGCGGTATGAGAGCACGGTTAAACGAAACAAAAACAGACACTCCAAGCATGCAGAATCAAGGAACCCAAGCCAAAACCAGGGACAATAAGAGCACAAGAAATCCACTGCCTCTTTGATACGCAGCGTACCGGAGATAAGTGTGCTCGATGCTCGCAACCTTCGACGCCAGTCACTGTTTCCTGCAAACTTTTCATTTACCTGCTTGCTTCATAATTACGACAGGAAATGACTGTGCATTCATTGTCGTCGTCTTTGCTCATTTGTCAGATTCTTCGTGCTTGTAGTGTCTGTTTTGCTCAGTTTAGCTAGTTATCTGTGCTCTTGTAAGAGAAAAAGTCAGACACAGAGTTAACAGTCTGGCGCTTCAGCTTGTCATGCCCGTGAACCGCTAATATGCCTGAGCCAAAAACCCCACTCCTCCGCACAGTCCTCAGTTTCAAAGTGCCCGCGTCAAACCCTTGTATTACGGCTAACTGGAGGATTCTTTCGTTTCAGTGCACCTAGCCAACAAAGACCTGCTTGCGACTTAAAAGGCACAGTAGGAAAGTGGCCAGTTTTTCTTTAGATTTTGACAATATAAAGCACGTCGTTGCATCCAGGGACAGGGCAAAAAAGATTCGCCTTGCTTTTTTTTTTTTTTTTTTTTTTTTTTTTTTTTTTTTTTTTAAATTTGGGTTTCGTTATTTCCCACTGCACCAGTAATTACTGGTGCTGTGACTAATAAGCTAATGTGAAATAATGTAGGACTTCCAAGCCAGCCAACCAACCTCATGGTGTCACATCCTATGACAAGACAAGATGACCCTTCACTTGTGTGAAAAATCAAATTTTTTAGATTTCTTATTATTTTGAAATACAGTTTCACTGAGGGTTTTAAACCATTAAGGATGTTTAAAATGGGAACCCATCTCATCAGTGGTGGTTCTAAGGGGGGGTCCAAAAGGTCCCAGTGCCCATGTAAAACTGTCCCTGGCCCCTGTTGTGGCCCCTGCACTCAAATTAATTTCTTACGATGATAGGAGTAGACGCAAATGGTGGAACTAAGTTAACTTATGTTTCAGCCTGGACACCTTTGAGTGATACACCCACTCACGGGGTATGGATGTATTGCTTTAAGGCCGCCGGGCAGAACTCTGTTTATGTTCGGTGTTGCTTGACAGTAACGCGAATTCCGAAAACTGGTTGTGAAAGGAAGGGTTGCTGGATGTCGAGCAAGGATGGCAAAGGTACACAAAGCAATTTAATTTCTTAACAATAATTGTTGCAGATCTGACCATTGTTGTTCACTCCAATAATGAAACTAACTTTTGTTGATTTAACATGGTTTGATTTGTTTATTTAAGCTAAGTGAGATGTAGCCTAGCCTATGCATTCCTCTCCGGTGTAACGACAGTGTCGCAGCAAGAATCTGCTAAAAAAAATGGTGCTAATGTTATACGACAGAATGTTTACCGCGGGTTACAGATGGATGGGAAAGAATAGCAGAAGCCCTCAAATCCTGCTGCACATCCACTGAGTGTTAAACACACAACACTCCGAGAAGTGAATCCTCATCTTGTGTAGAAAGATGTTTCAACATGTTGCCGTTGCTTCCAGTCTTACTTGAAATTATCTCTTGTCAAACATTACAACTAGCACTTTGGTTTTTAAATGTGCGCCTGTTTTTTTGTGCCAAAAAATGTCTGTACAAATACCAAAAAAAAAAAAAAAAAAAAAAAAAAATCTCCTTGGACACAAAAGTGTCTTTGTTCGGAGCAAACAAACAAACAAAAACACCTCATTGTCCGTAAGACTAAAATGTATTTATCATGTGTAATGTAAATGTACTTATGTTCTAAAGACACAGAAGTAAAAGGTTTTAACGCTTTAATATTATCTTTTTCTTTTTTGGCATGGGTCAACAGTGGCCCCACCTTCCAACCGCCAGTAAAATTGGTCTAGACCCACCACGGCGTCTTATCTAATTATGCTAAGTGTAGGACTAAGCTAGGACTTCATGTGCACTTTAAGCCTGTTGGTGCTGGGGTTCGGACGCCAACCTTCTGATCATCAGCAACCGAGATCCTTGAGCCACCACTGTCCTCTTAGCCAAAACTATGTGACGCAATAGTCACTGAAACTGAAATGAAGAAAATGTGAATCACTAATCTTGGAGGCCTCTGGTTTTGTCACATGACCTAGCACACTAGGGGTGTGATTTCTGTAAAAATCATCAGTCAGGAAATTTGTTGCTAATAATTGTACATCCCTATATGGTGCAATGCTTCCTTCCCCTTTTTCTTTTTCTTTTTCTCGTTCCCTCAACGCATACTTTTACTGTTAACTATCCTAAAAACATACCCACTTAAAATAAACCGACAGATCTAGTGAAGGGTTCTTGTTTTAGGAATGGATGCTGACACAAGCATTTTATACACAAGTTGTCATGGGTCACATGTTCCTCTCTCTGTGTCTCTCAGGGTTGACTACAGAGGGACTGTATAGAGTGAGTGGAAACAAGTCGGAGATGGAGAGCATGCAGCGACAGTTTGAACAGGGTAAAATTATAATGATGTTTATCTCCTTCAAGCTGTTTAATAAAGTTTTTTCGGTTGTTTGGTGAGGCGGTACTCACGTGCAAGTCAGTTAACACTTAATTATTTAGCCTTCTCGTGCGGACATTCTGCGTACACTTGTATATTTGCATACAGAAGCAATAATGAGTCAAATTCTCATTAGTAGATCAATGCAGAGATGATTTCTTTCCAGTTATTAAAGTGACTCAATGGAAAAGACCTGTCTTTGCAATTAATTTCGTTTTTATTTCCCCCCATAGACCATGACCTGGACCTGGTAGAGAAGGACTTTCCAGTGAACACAGTAGCTGGAGCTTTAAAGAGCTTTTTCTCTGAGCTGCCTGATCCATTGGTCCCATACAGTCTCCAAGTTGAGCTTGTGGAAGCTTTCAGTAAGATTTGTTAACCCTTTCTCACATTACACTGGCCACTCACATTATACTTAGTTGCTCCAAGTCTGTCATACCATTAGTCAGGACATTGTTTTCCTGCGAAGAGTAGCGTGACTCTTACCCCATTCTCACAGACACTGTACAGATACTGTAATGGTGTCGTGTGGGAATATGAGCAAACCGCTAATCAATCCACTTTAAATCAGTTCCACTTGTTTAAATTTTGAGTCTGATTTCTTCTTAAAAAAAAAAAAAAGCCTATTAATATCTCTTACTGACATGAAAATAGAATAACCGAATGCACATGCGTGAAAGCATCTGTTTTTCCAATTTTTCCCCAATGAGGAGAGAGCACATGTGGCCACATGTGGACGCCTAGAGAAGCGCTGAAGCCGGAGTTTTTTGTTGTTGTTTTTTTTTTTAAATGCAGCTGCTCCAGGTGCTCCGAGTTGAAAATCCATGAACTCTTCAGAATGGGCTCCGGTGTCGTCATTGCTGCTTCTTTTCAGAGAACAAGTCATATAGCAGTTAGTGACGATATGTTTTCAAGATACAGTGGAAGCTCTGGTCACATGACGCAATTTGCTCGCGACCTGAATCAGTGTTTCCCATTGAAATGAATGTAAATACAATTAATGTGTTTCTGCCCTCAGAACATGTTTTTAAAGTGTATTATGGGTTTATGTGGCAATAAAAAATAGGATAAAATTAAAATCACCTTAATTATAGAAAAATAAAACTACACGTTCCCTTTGCGGTGGAGACGTAGTCGCTGGCGTAGGTGGAGGGTGGCGGAGGGATATGGTGGCGCTTCTCATGTTTTGCGATTATTTCTGTCTTTGTTTCAACTGTTATACGCTTAGGCTTCTTACTCTCACTACCATTTCCACTTTCTTGGGACCCGTAATGAAGC
>JAQMCW010000017.1:12916258-12932703 GCA_030068335.1 Chrysichthys cranchii | reverse complement strand
AAACATAGGCCTTAACAGACCCCTCCCCCCACGTCTCAGGAAAAGGCTCAGCAGCTAAAGCTGCCGAATACGCAAACACTACCAACATTCCACCCAAATAAATTAGAAACAGTATTAAGCCGATTAATGACCCACCATGATTAATTAAAACCCCACAGCCAACCCCTGCCGCCACAGCCAAGCCCAAAGCAGCAAAATAAGGAGCAGGATTAGAAGCAACCCCCACCAACCCGATCACCAAACCAAACAATAATAAATCATAAAAATACATCATAATTCTTGCCCGGACTTTAACCAGAACTAATGACTTGAAAACCCATCGTTGTTATTCAACTACAAGAACCTAATGGTAATCCGAAAAACCCACCCGCTTTTCAAAATTCTAAACAACGCACTAGTTGATCTCCCTGCCCCTTCCAACATCTCCGCATGATGGAACTTTGGATCTCTCCTACTACTATGTCTTATAGTACAGATCCTAACAGGCCTCTTCTTGGCCATACACTACACATCAGATATCTCAACCGCCTTCTCATCCGTCGCCCACATTTGCCGAGACGTAAACTACGGATGAACCATTCGAAACCTACACGCCAACGGGGCCTCTTTCTTCTTTATCTGTCTTTATCTACACGTAGGCCGAGGCCTATACTACGGCTCATACTTGTTCAAAGAGACTTGAAACATTGGGGTAGTCCTATTCCTACTTGTAATAATAACCGCCTTCGTCGGCTATGTCCTGCCCTGAGGACAAATATCTTTTTGAGGCGCCACAGTAATTACAAACCTCATGTCAGCTGTGCCATATGTAGGGGACGCCCTAGTACAATGAATCTGAGGGGGCTTCTCAGTTGATAACGCAACACTCACTCGATTCTTTACATTCCACTTCCTTCTCCCCTTCGCAGTTGTAGCCGCCACAGTAATACATGCCCTATTTTTACATGAAACAGGCTCCAACAACCCCACTGGCCTAAACTCAGACGCAGATAAAATTTCCTTCCACCCATATTTCTCATACAAAGACGCCCTGGGGTTTATTATTTTACTCGCAGCACTCACATCCCTGGCCCTATTCTCCCCAAACCTCCTCGGAGACCCAGAAAACTTCACCCCTGCTAATCCTCTAGTAACGCCACCCCACATTAAACCAGAATGATACTTCCTATTCGCATACGCCATCCTTCGGTCCATTCCGAATAAACTTGGCGGAGTCCTCGCCCTACTATTCTCAATATTAATCCTCATAGTGGTGCCATTACTCCACACCTCCAAACAACGAAGCATAACATTCCGACCCCTAACCCAATTCCTCTTTTGAACACTAATTGCAGACGTCTTCATCCTAACCTGAATCGGAGGAATGCCCGTCGAACACCCATTCATTATCATTGGGCAAATTGCCTCCGCCCTATACTTCCTACTATTCCTCATTTTAATACCACTAGCAGGTGTATTAGAAAACAAACTTATGAACTTCAATTGCCCTAGTAGCTTAATCCCAAAGCGCCGGTCTTGTAACCCGGAGACTAAAGGTTAAAATCCTTTCTAGCGCCAGAAAAGAGAGATTTTAACTCCCACCCCTAACTCCCAAAGCTAGGATTCTAAACTAAACTATTTTCTGATTAACCTAAAAATGTCGACATACATTTCGTTGTTATGGTATAGTACATAATATGCATAATCTGGCACCATGGTTTAGTATATATTATGCATAATTTTACATTATGTTTTAATTCATTACATTAAACAGTACTATCTTCAAAATAAGCAAGTAATTTCATGACACACTTATAGCGTCATCCACTAGAACTCACTTCGACACGAAGAAACTGCTCATCTAACACTCAGATACATTCCACATATCCTCTGGCATATCAACAGTCATAGCATCATAAAAGATTAATGTAGTAAGAAACCATCAACCTTTGATAACTTAATGCCCTATCTCCTTGATAGGTCAGGGACAATAATTGTGGGGGTCACACAACTTGCACTATTACTTGCATCTGGTTCCTATTTCAGGGCCATCAACATCTTATTACTCATAACTTGTTTTTACAGACATCGCCTAATGGTGTTGAAATTTACTAGCAGAAACCCACAAGCCAGAGGCACCATCAAATGGCATCTGGTTCTCTTTTTTTAGGATCACTTTCATTTTGCCCATTTCATGCATTAGCCCAACGTTCAATCAAGGTGGTACATTAAGGAAATACATGAGATGCGTTCTTGAATTACATTAACTCTTTCCAGCACATTTTCACTATCTAGTGCATACCCTATGGAGTCTTCCTCATAATTCCCTATTATTGCCCCCCCCTTTCGTTCGAGCCTCGCGCGCGTTAAACCCCCCTTACCCCCCACGCCCTACGAATCCTGTTTTTTCCTGTCAAACCCCTAAACCAGGTAAGGCTCGATTGGCGTGCTTTCAACGAGTGATGATATGTTGATATATAGTGTTAAAAATTTGTAACAATATATAGCTAGTGTAGCTTAAGACAAAGCATAACACTGAAGATGTTAAGATGAACCCTAGAAAGTTCCACAGGCACAAAGGCTTGGTCCTGACTTTACCATCAACTCTAACCCAACTTATACATGCAAGCATCCGCGCCCCTGTGAGAATGCCCTCAACCCCCCTCTCGGGGGTGAGGAGCGGGTATCAGGCACACCCCTCCGCCCAAGACGCCTTGCTATGCCACACCCCCAAGGGAAATCAGCAGTAATAAACATTAAGCCATAAGTGAAAGCTTGACTTAGTTAGGGTTAGCAGGGCCGGTAAAATTCGTGCCAGCCACCGCGGTTATACGAAAGACCCAAGTTGATGCCTACGGCGTAAAGGGTGGTTAAGGAACTAACAAAATAAAACCAAAGGTCTTCTAAGCTGTCATACGCATCGCGAAGATACGAAGCCCAAACACGAAGGTAGTTTTAGCCAAATTTTAAACCTGACCCCACGAAAGCTAAGAAACAAACTGGGATTAGATACCCCACTATGCTTAGCCTTAAACCCAGATGCACTATTACACACACATCCGCCCGGGTACTACAAGCACAGCTTAAAACCCAAAGGACTTGGCGGTGTCTCAGACCCACCTAGAGGAGCCTGTTCTAGAACCGATAATCCTCGTTAAACCTCACCACTTCTTGTCTTATCCGCCTATATACCGCCGTCGTCAGCTTACCTTGTGAAAGCCCCAGCAGTAAGCAAAATTGGCAAACCCAAAAACGTCAGGTCGAGGTGTAGCGTATGAAGTGGGAAGAAATGGGCTACATTCTCTAATAATAGATTATTACGAATAGCACCCTGAAATAAGTGCCTAAAGGTGGATTTAGCAGTAAAAAGCAAAGAGAGAGTCCTTTTGAACCAGGCTCTGAGACGCGCACACACCGCCCGTCACCCTCCCCCACAAATAACAACACAATTCATAATAATACAACACAAAACAAGGGGAGGCAAGTCGTAACATGGTAAGTATACCGGAAGGTGTACTTGGAATAATCAGGACGTGGCTGAGACAGCCAAGCATCTCCCTTACACCGAGAAGACATCCATGCAAATTGGATCGCCCTGAGCTAAAAATCTAGCTTAACTACAAAATTAATCATAACAACAGTTAAAAAATTAACACAACCACAACCGTCTAACTAAAACATTCTACCGCCCTAGTATGTGAGACAGAAAAGGCTTAACCATAAGCTATAATAAAAGTACCGCAAGGGAAAGATGAAAGAGAAATGAAACAAAGCATTAAAGCACAACAAAGCAGAGATTAATGCTCGTACCTTTTGCATCATGATTTAGCCAGCCACCCTGAGCAAAGTGTACTTTAGTTCGAGACCCCGAAACTAAGTGAGCTACCCCGAGGCAGCCTATCAATTAGGGCCAACCCGTCTCTGTGGCAAAAGAGTGGGAAGACCTCCGGGTAGGGGTGACAGACCTACCGAACTTAGTTATAGCTGGTTGCCTAGGAAATAAATAAAAGTTTAGCCTCGCACTCCTTATCTCACTTACCAATAAATAATAAGACCTAAAGAAAAATGCGAGAGTTAGTCAAAAGAGGTACAGCTCTTTTGAAAAAGGACACAACCTTGTCGGGCGGTTAAAGATTATATTAAACAAGATATGTCGCCTCAGTGGGCCTAAAAGCAGCCACCTGAACAGAAAGCGTTAAAGCTCAAGCGAGCCAAAATTTATTATTCTAATACCTCATCTAAAACCCCCAATACTACTAGGCCACTCCATGTCTACATGGAAGAGATACTGCTAAAATGAGTAATAAGAAGGCACCCCCTTCTCCCTGTCCACGTGTATGCTAAACTGGACCCCCCACTAGCAATTACCGAACCCAACCAAAGAGGGAAGTGTGGCCAAATTAAAAACCAAGAAATAACCACAAAATTACATTAATCGTTAACCCCACACAGGAGGACACAAGGGAAAGACTAAAAAAAGAGGAAGGAACTCGGCAAACACAAGCCTCGCCTGTTTACCAAAAACATCGCCTCCTGCAACCCCAACGTATAGGAGGTCTTGCCTGCCCAGTGATAAATTAAACGGCCGCGGTATTCTGACCGTGCGAAGGTAGCGCAATCACTTGTCCTTTAAATGAGGACCCGTATGAATGGTGGAACGAGGGCTTAACTGTCTCCCCCTTTAAGTCAATGAAATTGATCTACCCGTGCAGAAGCGGGTATAGCCATACAAGACGAGAAGACCCTTTGGAGCTTAAGATAAAAACTAATTATGTTAAGAGCTACAAAATTTAGACTAAACCAAATAAATAATAGTATAATATCTTCGGTTGGGGCGACCACGGGAGAAAAACAAGCTCCCATGCGGACTGGGTTTATATCCTAAAACTAAGAGGGACACCTCTAAGTCGCAGAACATCTGACCATAATTGATCCGGCCCACAAAGCCGACCAACGAACCTAGTTACCCTAGGGATAACAGCGCAATCCTCTTCCAGAGTCCATATCGACAAGAGGGTTTACGACCTCGATGTTGGATCAGGACATCCTAATGGTGCAGCCGCTATTAAGGGTTCGTTTGTTCAACGATTAAAGTCCTACGTGATCTGAGTTCAGACCGGAGTAATCCAGGTCAGTTTCTATCTGTAATGCTATTTTTCCTAGTACGAAAGGACCGGAAAAAGGAGGCCCCTATTCACAACACGCCTCACCCCCACTAAATGATACCAACTAAATTCAATAAGGGAGGGCATAACCATTAAATCAAGACTAGATTATTAAGATGGCAGAGCCCGGTAATTGCGAAAGGCCTAAGCCCTTTCCTCCGGAGGTTCAAATCCTCCTCTTAATTATGATTACCACTATCACCATCCACCTAATTAACCCACTAGCCTATATCGTCCCCGTACTATTAGCCGTTGCCTTTCTGACCCTAATTGAACGAAAAGTTCTAGGTTATATACAACTACGAAAAGGCCCAAACGTAGTAGGACCATATGGACTCCTACAACCTATTGCAGACGGGGTTAAATTATTCATCAAAGAACCAATCCGGCCATCAACATCTTCCCCAATCTTATTTTTAACAACACCAATACTTGCCCTAACTCTGGCCCTTACACTATGAGCGCCTATACCCCTCCCACACCCAGTAATTGATCTCAACCTAGGCATACTATTTATTCTTGCCCTATCCAGCCTGGCAGTATACTCCATCCTGGGCTCGGGCTGAGCATCAAACTCAAAGTATGCCCTAATTGGAGCCCTTCGGGCAGTTGCCCAAACCATTTCATATGAAGTCAGCCTAGGATTAATTCTCCTCTCCACCATTATCTTCACGGGAGGCTTTACACTACAAATATTTAACGCAGCCCAAGAAACAATCTGATTGCTAATCCCGGCATGGCCCCTCGCTGCCATATGATATATCTCCACCCTCGCTGAGACTAACCGGGCACCATTTGACCTGACAGAAGGAGAATCAGAGCTAGTATCAGGCTTCAACGTCGAATATGCTGGAGGGCCCTTCACACTATTCTTTCTGGCCGAATACGCCAACATTATCTTAATAAATACACTATCAACAATTCTATTCCTAGGCGCAACACACATCCCAACTATCCCAGAACTAACTTCAACCAATATTATATTCAAAGCCGCTATACTTTCAATAGTCTTTCTATGAATCCGAGCATCTTATCCGCGGTTCCGCTACGACCAGTTAATACACCTGGTATGAAAAAACTTCTTACCCATAACACTAGCCCTTATTCTATGACACACAGCTCTACCAATTGCACTAGCAGGACTGCCACCCCAGCTATAATGGAGTCGTGCCCGAATGCTCAAGGACCACTTTGATAGAGTGATTAACGGAGGCTAAAATCCTCCCGACTCCTTAGAAAGAAGGGACTCGAACCCATGTCCTGGAGATCAAAACCCCAAGTGCTTCCATTACACCACTTTCTAGTAAGATAAGCTAATTAAGCTTTTGGGCCCATACCCCAAAAACGTAGGTTAAAATCCTTCTCTTACCAATGAACCCCTATATTACCACAATTCTATTATCAAGCCTGGGCCTAGGCACAACCATCACCTTCATAAGCTCTCACTGGCTCCTAGCCTGAATGGGCCTAGAAATTAACACACTAGCAATTCTTCCACTAATAGCCCAACAACACCACCCCCGGGCAGTAGAAGCCACCACTAAATATTTTTTAGCCCAAGCCACCGCAGCAGCCACAATTTTATTTGCTAGCACAATCAATGCATGATCAACAGGAGAATGAGACATTAACCACCTAACAAACCCAACAGCAACAACCCTGGCAATAATAGCCCTTGCATTAAAAGTAGGCCTAGCACCTGTACACTTCTGAATGCCTCCCGTCATACAAGGGCTAGACCTCTCAACAGGCCTAATTATAGCCACATGACAAAAACTAGCCCCATTCGCACTAATTATTCAAACAACACCAACAACAAACCCACAGCTTATCACCGCATTGGGTGTTATGTCAGTCTTCATTGGGGGCTGAGGGGGGCTAAACCAAACACAATTACGAAAAATCCTAGCCTACTCATCCATCGCCCACCTCGGCTGAATGGTCATCATTGCACAACTTAAGCCACAACTAACAATTCTAGCCCTAACTATATACATTATTATAACAGCCGCAACATTCATGACATTTAAATTTGCAACTGCCACAAAAATTAATATACTATCAATAAGTTGATCTAAAGCCCCAATCATTACAACAACTGCAGCCCTTGCACTCCTATCCCTAGGAGGCCTCCCACCGTTATCCGGATTTATACCAAAATGATTAATTCTACAAGAACTAACAGCACAAGGTCTCCCCATCCCCGCAACCATTATAGCCCTTAGTGCACTTTTAAGTCTTTATTTTTACCTACGACTATGTTACGCCATAACCCTTACTATCTCCCCCAACACAAACAATGCTTCAGCCCCATGACGCGCTCAAAATACACAAAACACAATTCCCCTGGCCACCTCCATATCCCTAACACTACTTCTTCTACCACTTGTCCCCCTAGCCCAAGCACTCATTAACTAGAGACTTAGGATAACATTAGACCAAAAGCCTTCAAAGCTTTAAGTAGGAGTGAAAATCTCCTAGCCTCTGTAAGACTTGCAGGACTTTATCCCACATCTTCTAAATGCAACTCAGACACTTTAATTAAGCTAAAGCCTTACTAGATGAGAAGGCCTCGATCCTACAAACTCCTAGTTAACAGCTAGGCGCCCAAACCAGCGGGCATTCATCTACTCTCCCCGCCTGTCTAAGCCACCAAGGCGGGGAAAGCCCCGGCAGGAAATAAGCCTGCTTCTCCGGGTTTGCAATCCGGAATGTTAAACACCACAGGGCTGTGGTAAAAAAAGGATTTGAACCTTTGTTCATGGAGCTACAATCCACCGCCTAACGCTCGGCCATTCTACCTGTGACAATCACACGCTGATTTTTCTCAACTAACCATAAAGATATTGGCACCCTTTACCTTGTGTTTGGTGCCTGGGCCGGAATGGTGGGCACAGCCTTAAGCCTCTTAATCCGGGCCGAACTAGCTCAGCCCGGAGCATTTCTTGGTGATGATCAAATTTACAACGTTATCGTTACCGCCCACGCCTTCGTAATAATTTTCTTTATAGTAATACCAATTATGATTGGTGGATTTGGAAACTGATTAATTCCACTAATAATTGGCGCACCCGACATGGCATTTCCACGAATAAATAATATAAGCTTCTGATTACTTCCCCCCTCCTTTCTACTACTTCTTGCATCGTCAGGAGTAGAAGCTGGGGCCGGAACCGGATGAACTGTTTACCCACCCCTAGCTGGAAACCTCGCACACGCAGGGGCCTCCGTAGACCTAACAATCTTTTCACTTCATTTAGCAGGGGTTTCATCAATCCTCGGGGCTATTAATTTTATTACAACTATTATTAATATGAAACCCCCAGCCATCTCACAGTATCAAACACCCTTATTTATTTGGGCCGTTCTAATTACCGCCGTGCTTCTACTCTTGTCCCTGCCAGTACTAGCTGCCGGAATTACAATACTACTAACAGACCGAAACCTAAACACAACATTTTTTGATCCTGCAGGAGGAGGAGATCCTATCCTGTACCAACACTTATTTTGATTTTTTGGTCACCCAGAAGTATATATTTTAATTTTACCCGGCTTTGGAATAGTATCACATATTGTGGCATACTACTCAGGCAAAAAAGAGCCATTCGGCTACATGGGCATGGTTTGGGCCATAATAGCCATTGGGCTTCTAGGGTTTATCGTATGGGCCCACCACATATTTACAGTGGGCATAGACGTAGACACCCGAGCATACTTTACATCGGCTACAATAATCATTGCCATCCCAACCGGAGTAAAAGTCTTTAGCTGACTAGCAACACTACACGGAGGCACAATTAAATGAGAGACCCCGATGCTCTGGGCCCTAGGTTTCATTTTCCTATTCACTGTCGGAGGCTTAACCGGGATCGTACTGGCCAACTCTTCCCTTGACATTGTTTTACACGACACCTATTATGTAGTAGCCCACTTCCACTATGTCTTATCAATAGGAGCCGTCTTTGCCATCATAGGGGGCTTTGTCCACTGATTCCCTCTTTTCACCGGCTATACAATACATGAAACTTGAACAAAAATTCACTTTGGTACAATATTTGTGGGAGTCAACCTCACCTTTTTCCCACAACACTTCCTAGGCTTAGCCGGAATGCCACGCCGATACTCAGATTACCCAGATGCTTACTCCTTATGAAATATTATTTCATCAATCGGATCCCTAATCTCCCTAGTGGCAGTCGTAATGTTCCTCTTCATCTTATGAGAGGCATTTACTGCTAAACGAGAAGTTCTCTCAGTAGAACTAACACCCACAAATGCGGAGTGGCTGCACGGATGTCCTCCCCCGTATCACACATTTGAAGAGCCAGCTTTCGTACAAGTACGAACACATTAACGAGAAAGGAAGGAGTCGAACCCCCATAAACTAGTTTCAAGCCAGTCGCATAACCGCTCTGCCACTTTCTTTAATAAAATGCTAGTAAAAACATTACCCTGCCTTGTCAAGGCAAAATTGTAGGTTAAACCCCTGCGCATTTTAAGCCCTACAGCTTAATGGCACATCCCTCACAACTAGGATTCCAAGACGCGGCCTCCCCTGTAATAGAAGAGCTTCTACATTTCCACGACCACGCTTTAATAATTGTTTTCTTAATTAGCACCTTAGTCTTATACATTATTGTTTTGATAGTAACAACGAAACTTACAAACAAATATATTTTAGATTCTCAAGAAATTGAAATCATTTGAACAATTCTCCCAGCAATTATTCTCATTACAATTGCCCTTCCCTCGTTACGAATTCTTTATCTAATAGACGAAGTAAATGACCCACACCTAACCGTGAAAGCCGTAGGACATCAATGATACTGAAGCTATGAGTACACAGACTACGAAGACCTTGCTTTTGACTCGTATATAATCCCAACCCAAGATCTGGCCCCCGGCCAATTCCGCCTCCTAGAGACGGATCACCGAATAGTAATTCCAATAGAATCTCCAGTCCGAGTCTTAGTATCAGCCGAAGACGTTCTACACTCCTGGGCCGTTCCATCACTTGGCATTAAAATAGATGCCGTGCCCGGACGATTAAACCAAACATCTTTTATTACCTCTCGCCCAGGTGTATTCTATGGGCAGTGTTCCGAGATCTGCGGCGCCAACCACAGCTTTATACCTATTGTAGTAGAAGCCGTCCCACTAGAACACTTCGAAAACTGATCCTCCACAATACTTGAAGACGCCTCATTAGAAAGCTGAATAGGGATTAGCGTTAGCCTTTTAAGCTAAAGATAGGTGGCCCCCAACCACCTCTAATGATATGCCCCAATTAAATCCCAGCCCATGACTTGCAATCCTCCTATTCTCCTGACTAGTTTTCCTAACAGTAATTCCAAACAAAGTATTAAAACACTCCTTCACTAATGAGGCCACAACACTAAGTGCTAAAAAACCCACATTACACACCTGAAGCTGACCATGGCATTAAACCTTTTTGACCAGTTTATAAGCCCCACACACCTCGGTATTCCCCTTATCGCCATTGCACTAACCCTTCCGTGAATCTTAATCCCTGCCCCGACCGCCCGCTATTTAAACAATCGCTTAGTCTCGCTACAGGGTTGATTCATTAAAACTTTTACACAACAATTACTAACCCCAATTAATCAAGGGGGACACAAATGAGCTATAATCCTAACTTCTTTAATGCTTTTTATCCTCACACTAAATATGCTCGGACTATTACCATATACATTCACACCAACAACCCAACTATCATTAAATATAGGACTAGCAGTCCCACTTTGACTAGCCACCGTTATTATTGGATTACGAAACCAACCCACCGCAGCATTCGGTCACCTTCTGCCAGAAGGAACCCCAACACCTCTTATTCCAATCCTAATTGTAATCGAAACAATTAGCCTATTCATTCGACCCCTTGCATTAGGAGTACGACTTACAGCGAACCTCACAGCAGGTCACCTGTTGATTCAACTAATCTCAATAGCAACAATTAGCCTTGCCTCATCCATAACAACAGTAGCTGCACTTACCGCCATCCTGCTTGTTTTACTGACTCTGTTAGAAGTAGCCGTTGCCTTCATTCAAGCCTATGTCTTTGTACTTTTATTAAGCCTATATCTACAAGAAAACGTTTAATGGCCCACCAAGCACATGCATATCACATGGTCGACCCAAGCCCATGGCCCCTAACAGGGGCAGTAGCCGCTCTCCTAATAACATCAGGCCTAGCAATCTGATTTCACTTCCACTCAACAATTCTCTTAACACTAGGATTAATACTGCTACTCCTCACCATATATCAATGATGGCGTGACATCGTACGAGAAGGCACCTTCCAAGGACACCACACACCGCCTGTACAAAAAGGCCTACGATACGGAATGATTCTCTTTATTACCTCCGAAGTATTATTTTTCCTAGGCTTTTTCTGAGCCTTCTACCACTCTAGTCTTGCCCCCACCCCAGAACTTGGCGGATGCTGACCACCAACAGGTATCACAACACTAGACCCATTCGAGGTCCCACTCCTAAATACAGCCGTTCTCCTCGCATCCGGCGTCACAGTAACATGGTCTCACCACAGCCTGATAGAAGGAGAACGAAAACAGGCAATCCAATCACTAACCCTGACAGTATTATTAGGCCTGTACTTCACCGCCCTCCAAGCCATAGAATATTACGAAGCCCCATTCACCATTGCCGACGGCGTATATGGCTCTACCTTCTTCGTAGCAACAGGCTTCCACGGACTACATGTTATTATTGGCTCAACCTTCCTTGCAGTCTGCCTCCTACGACAAATCCAATACCACTTTACATCCGAACATCATTTCGGGTTTGAAGCAGCCGCCTGATACTGACACTTCGTAGACGTTGTATGATTATTCCTATACGTCTCTATTTACTGATGAGGCTCATATCTTTCTAGTATTAAAGTTAGTACACGTGACTTCCAATCACCTAGTCTTGGTTAAACCCCAAGGAAAGATAATGAACTTAATTATTACAATTATAATTATCACCGCCGCCCTATCTGTCATCTTAGCATTAGTATCATTCTGACTGCCCCAAATAAGCCCAGATGCAGAAAAACTTTCCCCCTACGAATGTGGTTTTGATCCACTAGGATCAGCACGCCTACCATTTTCCATTCGATTTTTTCTAATTGCTATCCTATTCTTACTATTTGACCTAGAAATTGCCCTCCTCCTCCCCCTACCATGGGGTAATCAACTATTAAATCCCACCACCACACTAATATGGGCCGCAACCGTACTAATCTTGCTCACCCTGGGCCTACTTTATGAGTGAGTTCAAGGAGGCCTAGAATGAGCCGAATAGGGTATTAGTCCAACAAAGACCTCTGATTTCGGCTCAGAAAATTACAGTTAAAATCTGTAATGCCCTTATGGTATCAACATACTTCAGCTTTACATCAGCATTTGCCCTAGGACTATTAGGACTAGCCTTCCACCGCACCCATCTTTTATCTGCCTTATTATGCTTAGAAGGCATAATACTATCCCTATTCATCGCCCTGGCCCTATGGGCACTACAACTAGAAATAACTGCCTTCTCCCCCGCGCCCATTCTTCTCCTAGCTTTCTCAGCCTGCGAAGCCAGTGCAGGATTAGCACTACTAGTTGCTACTGCCCGTACCCACGGAACGGACCGATTACAAGCCCTAAACCTCCTACAATGCTAAAAATTCTAATTCCAACAATTATGCTATTTCCCACAATCTGGCTCTCGCCCCAAAAATGATTATGAACAATTACAACATTTCAAAGCTTAATTATTGCCATGATAAGCCTTACCTGAATTAAATTACCAACAGAAACAGGCTGAATGGCCTCAAACACATATATAGCAACAGACCCGCTATCAACCCCGCTGCTAGTTTTAACCTGCTGACTATTGCCCTTGATAATCATTGCTAGCCAAAACCACATTAAAACTGAGCCCACCAACCGCCAACGAACCTACATTACCCTCCTAGCCTCACTACAAATATTCCTAATCATAGCATTCGGAGCAACAGAGATTATTATATTTTACGTAATATTTGAAGCAACCCTCATTCCAACATTAATTATTATTACACGCTGAGGCAACCAAACCGAGCGCCTGAACGCAGGAACATACTTTTTATTTTATACCCTAACAGGGTCTCTCCCACTACTAGTGGCCCTCCTCCTACTTCACCAAAACATAGGCACACTTTCAATACTTATTATTCAACACTTTTCCCCCCTGTGCCCCGGCTCATGGGGCGATAAAATCCTTTGAGCAGCCTGTCTTGTTGCCTTCCTAGTAAAAATGCCCCTATACGGAGTACACCTTTGACTACCAAAAGCCCACGTAGAAGCACCAGTTGCTGGGTCCATAGTTCTAGCAGCCATCCTACTTAAACTAGGGGGCTATGGCATAATACGAATAATAACTATCCTAGACCCAGTCTCTAAAAACATAGCATATCCAATCATTGTGTTAGCCCTATGAGGAGTAATTATAACCGGCTCAATTTGTTTACGACAAACAGACTTAAAATCACTAATCGCCTACTCATCCGTCAGCCACATGGGCCTGGTAGCAGGAGGAATCCTAATCCAAACCCCATGGGGCTTCACCGGAGCTCTTGTACTAATAATTGCCCATGGCCTGGTCTCCTCCGCACTATTTTGTCTAGCAAACACAACCTACGAACGAACACACAGCCGAACAATAATATTGGCTCGCGGCATACAAATTATCTTCCCATTGACAGCCACTTGATGGTTTATTTCAAATCTTGCAAACCTAGCATTACCGCCCCTCCCCAACCTCATAGGAGAATTAGTAATTATCACAGCCATATTTAATTGATCCCCATGAACTTTAATTATAACAGGAGGCGGAACCCTAATTACTGCGGCCTACTCCCTATATCTATTTCTTATAACACAACGAGGGCCAGTCCCAACACATATTGTTGGCCTCCAACCCTTCCACACACGAGAACACCTACTAATAACACTACACATCCTCCCAATCATCCTCCTCATCTCCAAACCAGAAATTATATGAGGCTGATGATATTGTAGGCATAGTTTAACTAAAACATTAGATTGTGATTCTAAAAATAGGGGTTAAACCCCCCTTACCCACCGAAAGAGGCAAGAAGCAATAAGAACTGCTAATTCTTACCCCCACAGTTAAACTCCGTGGCTCATTCAGCTTCTAAAGGATAATAGTTCATCCATTGGTCTTAGGAACCAAAAACTCTTGGTGCAACTCCAAGTAGCAGCTATGGCAAACATTATAACTACCACCCTACTACTAACCTTAACAACCCTAATTTTACCACTAATAATAACAATAAGTCCAAACCCCCTGCACCAAAACTGGGCCACCAAACATGCTAAAAATGCCGTATGTACCGCATTCTTTATTAGTATGGCTCCCCTAGTCATCTTCTTAGACCAAGGAACAGAAAATATCATCACCACCTGAAACTGAATAAATATCATAAACTTTGATATTAATATCAGTTTCAAATTCGACCACTACTCACTAATTTTCACACCAATTGCTTTATACGTAACATGGTCCATCCTAGAGTTCGCATCATGATATATACACTCCGACCCACAAATAAACCGATTCTTTAAATATCTACTGCTATTCTTAGTGGCCATAATTATTCTAGTTACCGCCAACAATCTATTCCAACTATTCATCGGATGAGAAGGCGTAGGAATTATATCTTTCCTCCTCATCGGCTGATGACACGGACGAGCCGACGCTAATACAGCAGCTCTACAAGCCGTTGTTTATAACCGAGTCGGAGATGTGGGCCTTATCCTCGCCATCGCCTGAATCGCAATAAACCTTAACTCCTGAGAAATTCCACAAATCTTCTCACTCTCAAAAGAATTTGACATAACAGTTCCGCTAATAGGAATCATTCTAGCCGCTACTGGAAAATCCGCACAATTTGGCCTACACCCATGACTTCCATCAGCAATAGAAGGCCCAACCCCCGTATCAGCACTGCTCCACTCAAGCACAATAGTAGTCGCAGGCATTTTCCTTCTTATCCGACTACACCCCCTCATAGAAACTAACCATTTCGCACTGACAACCTGCCTATGCTTAGGAGCCCTGACCACTCTATTTACAGCCGCATGTGCTTTAACCCAAAACGACATCAAAAAAATCGTAGCATTCTCAACATCAAGCCAACTCGGCCTAATGATAGTAACAATTGGCCTTAATCAGCCACAACTGGCCTTCCTACATATTTGCACCCACGCATTCTTCAAAGCAATGTTATTCCTCTGCTCAGGCTCTATTATTCACAGCCTAAATGACGAACAAGACATCCGAAAAATAGGAGGACTACACAAACTAATACCATTTACTTCATCCTGCCTAACTATCGGCAGCATAGCACTAACAGGCATGCCCTTTCTAACAGGCTTCTTCTCAAAAGATGCCATCATTGAAGCCATAAATACCTCCCACTTAAACGCCTGGGCCCTAATTCTAACACTAACCGCCACCTCCTTCACCGCAGTGTACAGTCTTCGCATCGTATTCTTCGTAATTATGGGCTCGCCACGATTCCTGCCCACCTCCCCTATTAATGAAAATGACCCCTCAATAACCGCCCCCATTGGACGACTGGCATGAGGAAGTATTATAGCAGGCCTAATCATTACAACCAATCTTATTCCGTCAAAAACACAAATCATAACTATACCCCTATCCCTAAAATTAGCCGCACTACTTGTAACAAGTATCGGACTAATTATTGCCTTAGCACTAGCCACAACAGCCTCTAAACAAGTTAAAATAATCCCAACCCTACAGCCACACAACTTCTCAAATATGTTGGGCTACTTCCCACCAATCATCCACCGCATTCTACCGAAACTCAACCTTATTTTAGGAAAAGGCGCCACTAAACTGGATCGCCAATGAATAGAAATAGGGCCAAAAGGCCTACACCCGCTACATCTTAGCATCTCATCAACACTCGATGCCCAAAATACTAACATTATTAAAACTTATTTAACCTTCTACTTAATTACCACAATCCTTATTATACTGCTAATACTTTAAACTGCCCGAAGAGCCCCACGACTTAGACCCCGAGTTAATTCCAGTACCACAAAAAGACACAATAATAATACCCATGCACATACAACCAACATCCCACCCCCCACAGAATATATTAAAGACACCCCACCGATATCCCCCCGCACCACAAAAAACTCTTTAACCTCATCCACAACTCACCCACTATAATCACCTCAAAAATACCACAACGCC
>JAQMCW010000017.1:12866433-12877615 GCA_030068335.1 Chrysichthys cranchii | reverse complement strand
TCATTGGATTTACATTCATTTCAATGGGAAACACTGATTCGGATCGCGAACAAATCGGGTCACAAACAGAGTCTCGGAACGGATTAAGTTCGTGAGCCGAGGGTCCACCGTACAAGAACATGCCTCCTCAATGGGCCGAATATTTTCCAGTCGTCATGGTGACTGTACTATTCCTGGGTATTTCCAAAACTGCTGAAAATATTAAAAGTTAAAATACCATGAAAATGTTCCAATTAAACAGGAAATTTTCCGTCAAGGGCCCCCGTTTTCGGGATTACACAAGATCCGGAGCTTTGATAGGAATGTTTTTACATCGATTTGAAACGTTGATTAGCATCATTACGGGCTGCTAATTAAGAATCGCGCGCCAGACTTTCGTATAATTTTCTTAACGCTCGTGCGGCTATTTGTGCTACTTCACTCAGACGTATAACCTAGCCTACCATAATCCAATACTGGCGATTAGTTCTCATTTACAAAACTGGACGCCATCTTTAATTACACCCATCTTCCTGGAGTGCTAAAGCAAAGCATCCTAGCTTGAACAAACACACCACCAGATTGGTTTTTATCTTCCTTGCTCATCGTTCTCCAGGTCACACCTGAGGAAATTGGAATAAATAAATAAATAAATAAATAAATACAACAGCCCATCTTATAAATTCCCCTCATTCACAGGTTTTATGATATTTCGGTAAAATGAGAATTTTATATTACACACAGGAGCGCGCAGGCTGTGAACTAACTAGCGTTTGCCAAGCAAATACTGTGAGAGCTTTTACCGCTAATTATGTATACACAGTCCAACATGGCGCCTGAGGAAATTAGCCATGATTGGACGTCACTGCCCAGTAGCCAGGTGTGTTTAACGTTTATTGCTCATTCTAGCAGAAACAGAAGTATGTACCAGGGGGGTCATAAACATCAGAAAGTCCTATGTCAGGGGTGAAACGATATCAGAAAAATACGATCAGACGGAATCCAATTACAACTCAGTTTTATCCGATTACAACATCCAGTGGTAGACTTTTTTGTTATAGTGGTGGTTCGCAAATGTTTTGTAGCCAGGGACAACTCGGATCGTAAAAATTTATTCCGTCTCAATTTCAGTGGGGTTTTTTTTGTTTTTTTTTAAATAGAGCTTCTATAACCGTATCACCAACAGAATACATTAGATCGGAATCGACTTTGGTGCTTGGACCCCTAAATCACCACTGAAAGAAAGACAGACAGACAGAAAGAAAGACAGACAGACAGACACCCTGGCTCTACGTCAGAAGTCCATGAGGTTCCCAGAAACCTGATTTCCATCTTTCATTCTTTCTCTCCTTCTTATAAACAATTTGAGTCTGCCCTGAAAAAAATAATATTTTTCATTATTATTATTATGCTAACAGAATACACTATTTCTTGGTCCTCTTGCTATACTTGATATGTCCAAGTCAAGACAGTATTGGGTTCACTGTTCTTCCAAGCAAAAAAAAAAAGAAAAGAAAAAACCCTACGAACAACCTCAACACGCCCCGTTTAATTAGCCGCTCACTTTATTATTTACGAATGGAAATAGCATACGGGCATGAGCGCAAGGTAAACACGGCACGTGGACGCCTGCAGCTCGTCACCGGCTCTCCGGCAGTGGCGCATGTGCGCTATTCACACGTATAATGTCAGTTGGCTCTGAACCTCTGGCGTGTTAGGACAGAGCTGCTTATGCCCTCAGAGCTGTTGTTTTTTTTCCACGCACTCCACAGAGATATGGTTTTTATCACGCACAGGGATCGTAACACGGGTTATAAGGAACCCAAAGGTTAGTATCCACTGGGAAATTTCCGTCTTCGACCTTCCACTGGAAATATCACCGAGATATAATATTTTCGAATACTTTGGCCGAGATGTGCGAATTTCACGACGTGGGACGAGGAAATGGTTGCCTGTACACTTTCCAACACTGGCAGGACGACAGACAGACAGTCTTCGAAAATGGTAAGTGTCGACTTAGGGGTTTTGGTTTTTTTAATCCCCTCAAAAATCTTTTTTTTGCAGTCGTTAAATCAATTCGAGCCAAAACCCTGGAGTGTATCCTATGCACCAGGTATTTATTGTTGATATGCATCCAAGAAAGGTTCAAAACTGAACTTTTTAGGTTTAAAAAAAAAAAAAACACTGGTGACCGGACGGGTATCCTTAAGAGTAAGGCGTTGGGTCACCTTGACACTGAGGTGTACCTTTATAAGAAAATGTACATGGTTTAGAATTAATTTGGAAAATAAAGTACCTTTCCACCACATTTGTACTCACATGGGGGGGTCCTAAATAGTATCTCTTCCTTTTCTCCAAGTATTAAAATTTACCCAGTAAGGTTACTTTTTAAAGTATTACGCCACCTCGTAGTGCACTTTTAAAGCTTTTCAAACTCGAAACAATTGTTATGATCCACTTACGTATCTCGAATCATTTTTAATGACGTACTCTAACTACTGTGCTCCCAGATAATAATAATAATAATAATAATAATAATAATAATAATAATAATAATAATAACATTAAATATTGAAAAGATCAGCAACAACGAAGGGTACAGTTAAAGTCCAGTTTTTTTCTGAAAGTTTGTCTTCTGATCAGCCTAACAAAGATAAAACTGGAAAAATAAAATTTTAACAAAATCATACTCCGTGTTTGTTCCTGGTTCAAGGTAGAGTTTTAGTCAAATATGAAATAGATGACTATTACGATGCCTTTGTCAAGACTGCTTGGCATGCGAACTAAAAACAAAAAAGGGAAATGGTATTAAAAGCATTTTATTCACAGGACAAGCCTGTCTCCGAAAGAACAGCACACATGAATCATGGGAGAATGTTTGAAATGGCATTAGCTACAACACGGCCGTGGCGGCACAGAAGACAAATTAACCATCACCGTGGAGTATCAACCCAGACACACTCTATTCCGGTTAAATAAACCAAACACGGCCAAGGGATAACTGACCCCCTTCAGTCTCTACTTTCAGGAACGTGCGTGCCTTTGAGCGACGACGCGGCAAAACCAATTTAGGAAAATGACTACCGTAACAAAATCATTGATTGCACGGGTTTCATTTTTTGTCACTTTTCTCGTGACGAATCTCCCTGAAACGTTGAAACATTTCCAGCAAAATCTTTGCACTAACGTCATGATTTTAACCCCACTGGACGCGAGTTTGTGGCAAAACACAGCCGTCAAACATACGTTGCGTACCCGGTGGAGAAAAAACGTCACCAGCAAGTGTGCAGCTTATTTCCCACAGATGTGCCTAGTTATTAAAAGGCAACTTATCTTAAAGCAAATGTGGCCAGGTTAATACACACCCAAGTCAACATGGTCCTGAGTACAACAAACATACAGGGTAAACAGAAGATGCCTCATATTCTTAATGAGCTTCGCCAAATTAATCTGGCAGACGGCCAAAAAAAAAAAAGGCAGCAAAAGGACACGGATCTGGGATTTTTTTTGATAACGAAGTGTTGAGCAACCGAAGTGGCAATCAGATGCTTATCTAGAATGAGGTGATAACGTGCAGGGGCTGGGTATATTGGGCGCCAAAGGATTTCACGCGAGCGAGCTCTGTACGTCAACACTGACATCCATGTAAGCCTGCGATAATTAGGACAGGGTCCTGCTGTGCAAGTTTTTCCCAACAGTTTACTTGAGATTAAGCACGCTGAGCTAAACTGTTCTTTGTTAAGTTAGGGTTTAAATGTAAATACATAAGTAATTAGCCAACGCTAGCGTAGGAGGTTTTGATGGGAGCTCGAAGGTTGTGTTCAGGTTCCAGCACTGTCAGTGTCCCCTCGTTACCCGGCTGCTCCAAGATCCCTCGCTTGAACCGTGTTGTATTCTACCTCACGTGTAAGCCCCTTTATATAAATGTCTATGAATGGGTGGATATCAAGACCTCAAGCAGAGAGGACCAATGCTCTGACTTCAGAGTGGTCCTGGTGAGCCTTTACGAGTTCCCAGTTTTACTGCACTTAACATTAAACTTACCTGTATCCTTTTTTTCTTTTCTTTCCCCCATCAGACGCATGACAGACGACCACGTTTTCAGAACGCCGGTGACGCCAAAACCTGTCCGGCGTAATACTCCTGAAGAATGAGCCTTTGCCTCAATAACTTCATGTCGCATCTTGGGTGGAAACATGAACCACACCTACGAATCCCAGGCATCCAACATGACGGTAGATCTAGATCCACTGGGGGGTCATCAGCCTTGGGAAGTCGTCCTGATCGTTCTTGTGACAGGCACGCTCTCGTTCATCACCATCTTGGGTAACCTGTTGGTGCTCGTCTCATTCCGGCTCAACCGGCATCTAAGAACCATCAGCAACTACTATCTCTTGAGTTTGGCAGTGGCTGATTTAATCTTGGGGACTGTGTCGATGAACCTCTACACAGCCAATATCATAATGGGACGCTGGATGTTGGGAAAACTAGCATGCGATCTCTGGCTCTCCTTAGACTATGTAGCTAGCAATGCATCTGTTATGAACCTTCTAGTAATCAGCTTCGACAGGTACTTTTCTGTAACACGACCACTGACGTATCGGACTAAACGGACACGTGGAAGAGCTGCAGTGTTGATCACACTGGCGTGGGTGGTCTCATTTATTTTGTGGGCCCCTGCAATCTTGTTTTGGCCCGATTCAAAAGAAAAATCGGAGGGCAAGGTGGACTGCTCTATACCCTTTCTAAAAGTACCATCTTTAACCTTTGGAACAGCCATAGCTGCTTTCTACCTCCCTGTCAGCATCATGATCATTCTATACTGGAGAATTTACTGGGA
The DNA here is from genome assembly GCA_030068335.1 of Chrysichthys cranchii. NCBI lineage: Eukaryota > Metazoa > Chordata > Actinopteri > Siluriformes > Claroteidae > Chrysichthys > Chrysichthys cranchii. The sequence goes on along the minus strand of JAQMCW010000017.1, from coordinate 12,872,796 downwards.
GATTGAGAACAGAGCAAAGGGGCTTGCCAAGTTTGTTGGGTCTGTTGATAGCAGCCAGAGTAGCTCAGTGAAGGTACCAAACAAGAGGTCCAGCAGTACTCGAAGCAGTCTCAGTTGCTCCATTGAGACATATCCCAGAAAGGCCCCAGAGCTTGCCAGGAAAACATCAGTTGGGTGCTTTCCTGCGAGACAAAAGCAACTTCCAGGAAATCGATCCATGCTGCCACCACCAAGTGAAATCAGTGACAGGGAGGTGTGCAGCAGCGGCAGCTGGAACAACGAAGATGACGACGACAAAGATGCTGCGACGTCTTCGACAAGTGAGGAAGAGCAAAAACAAGTCCACAAAGCAACGACGTCGTCCAGGTCAAATCCTGAAGCGATCAAGCTGAAGGATCTGCAAGCCACATCAGAGTATCGGCGGGAAATTCCAGCCTTAGCTAATCAAGTTGCGGATCCATTACCCAGCCAACCCTGCAAGTATCTATCATTGAAAATGAACAGACTGCTGGACCTCAGCTTCCAGAAGCAGCCCAAAACCAAACGGCGACTCAACATGATCATTCGAGAAAAGAAAGCAGCCCGGACGTTGAGCGCCATCTTACTGGCTTTCATCCTGACGTGGACTCCGTACAACATTATGGTCTTGGCTTCCATTTCGTACAACATCCCTGAAAAGCTGTGGCATCTGGGGTACTGGTTGTGCTACGTCAACAGCACCGTTAACCCCATGTGCTACGCTCTCTGTAACGAGTCCTTCCGAGCCACCTTCAAAGCACTGCTACTTTGTCGCCGTGGAGACGCCCAAAAGTGGCAAACGAGTCAACATAGCCGCCAGACTTCCATGAGGCCGAATAAATCATGTAGTACGGTATGACGTACAAACCATGTCTGGGTAGGAAACCCAAACATAAAAAGGACCTGGAGTTGGCGTCTGAATCTGCCACCTCAGAGGGTTGCACTGACTGGCTGGACATCAGTAGTCCTTCAAGATTTAAAAAAAAAATTGGCAGTAAAAAAAATTCCTTGGCCTCAACATGAAGAGCCAATGCACCGAACAACGTTATGACTTCTGGACAGATATACGTAACAGGGAACATTTGGACAACCCTGACGCACTGACTGCTAAGTTATATATTTTTTGCCCGACTTCTTTCCTCAAACATCTTACCGAATATCTGCCTTGTGTCCTGCCTCAGCTGTGTACCATTGAAAACAGAGGGATGGGAAAAGATGACTAAAATACCACCCCTCCCTGTGTTTCCTACACACGGCCCCTTTGAACAACGCAGCTCCACACCGAGAAGATTTTTTCCGACGGTGGTACTGCTCTGGCTGCACTACAGCTCCTTCCATGTTATGAACTCACAAGGAGAACTGTGATACAAAGATTATTTAAGAATTTAACAGAATTGTATGTTATGGGTATGTTGTACCACACACCGACGATATAAAAACTCATACATAGAGTCACGATCTAAGAAGAGTGTTTGCACGTCATAATAAACGAGAATTAACCACAGGGCTATGACGACTGATCTAACGACTCGATGACATTTTTATTGAAAAATGGGGGCAAAATTGATTATCCATTAGCTAGTGAAACATACTGTGGCAGCACTGCACCACCTGACTTCATTCCAATTGGCTTACAACTAGTTAACTGGGTAATAACTGCTCTTGAATATATCGCGATATATAGAGAAATGTCTGGACACGCGATCATCACACTCGTAGGTTCTTGGTGTACGTTCCCGTTCCAGATTTCTTCCCCCTGTGTTTACTGTTCTAATGCGCTCCACTCTTCTCTGAAGCTTCCCACTAGATGTTGGAGCCTGCCTGTGGGACAACGATCGTGGTATGTCGAGGAGACTCCAGTTTCAGTTCTTGTTCATCCCAAAGGTGTCCAGTGGGGTTGAGGTCAGGGCTCTGCACACTTCCTCCAGTCCTACCTTAACACACCATGTACTCATGGAACAGGTCATGTTGGAACAGGTTTGGGTCTATGAGTTCCAGTGAAATTAAATCTTTGAGGAAACAGTTTGGGCAAGGCCAACTTACCGGTGTGGTGATAAGTTGCGGATAAAAAAAAAAAAGAGGTTTAAATCATTTGTTTTGGTTTACTGGTGTGTGTTTTTGTTTTTTTTGTATTTAGTACAGTATTTTGCAATTGAAGGATCTGATTTCTGACGAAAAAGAAAAACCCTACAGAATGTAACGTTGTGATATATAAAAACAAGAAGGAATAAACCTATTTTTCTCTCTCAAATCCAACAGACCTACAGTTAAGTGTACATGTCAACGTCGTACGGTGATAAATATAATACTCAGTGCTAAATAGGTTTTATTTTTCTTGGAGGAGGGGAAAAAAAAAAGTTAGGATTTGTACCACAAAACAAAACATTCCATCATAAATCAAACCGCTTAAAAACAAAAACAATTGACAAAACAAACAAACAAAGAAAAAAAAAGAAAAAACCCAAAAATTTAATGGCCACTGTTTGGAAGAAAAGTAGAAGAAAAAAAAAGAAAAAAAAGTTAAAACAGCTATATGAACAAAAAATTGTTACCTTTGTTTACTGTGTTAATAATGGTTAGTTGACTACTGACAAAACAGCAGAACTAAATATTACAGAAAGCACCACCCCCCCCACCACCACCACCCACCCCAAAAACAAACAAACAAAAAAAAAACCCTGTAATGTTGAGTGCAACGAGAGTCGAGCGTAAGCGCAAGTGTACTTTGATAAGGTGGTACCAGGTAAACATGCATATGGTTAACAGTTCTAACTGTAAATGACACTAGGATACGGTCAAAGTGACAGGTGCTGGAAGCAATACTCCGAGTACTGCGGGCTGACTAGGTAACCGTCTTGACAAATAACGCCGTCCTCTGAACAGACGGCGCACGATTTTGTCCATTTTTCGTTCCTTTAGAAATCAGGCCATATTGCATTTCATGCTAAACAGTGCGTCAGTACCGGATTAGCTAGTTCTGACAAAAAGAAATCGACAAGAAACCAACCTGAGTTGCGAGCTGTTATTCTCAAAAATCCACGAATCTCACGTGAATATAATATAATATAATATAATATAACGCTTTTACTCGATTATAAGCCACAATGTCTCCTGAGCCGTCTTATACACTAATACACTACGTTTAATTTTATTAGATCCTTGAACAACGAAGTGATACTCATTTTTTTTTCTCGAAGAATCACAAAAAAAAAAAAAAACCCAAACAAACGAAAAAAGGGACGACGATCATCAATGAGCCCTGCGACGACGACGGCGGTGGCGAAGCGGACGCGTATTGATGGCACCGGCGAGTGACGCTCGCGAAGTAAAGAAACGGGCTTAACACCGCTCAAAATAATAACCAATCACTTCTTAGAATCTCACTTTTAAATACATCACACTTTTATATGCTTTACAAATATATAAATATACAAAAAAAAAAAAAAAACGCTACCGTTTGTCTCATTACGAACAAGCATGCTGATTGGTTTCAACTATTACTGTTGCGGTTAGGGACATAACCGGTACGGAGAGCAGTCTCTAGGACGACGTGGGACATTTCGAGTGCCTGAAGGACGCGTCGACGGACGAACCCGAGTCGTATCGTCTCCCAGTGGATTGGTAGATTGCTCAGGTTTGGGTTAGTCACTTACTGCTATCGGTATTATTATAACTGTTTATCTGCAGTTTAGGATTAATAGTTGAAAACAAAAAGCAGTGGGTAGGTTAAAACTTGGAACTGTGTAACAGTCATATTGGAATTAAACCTGCCAAGGGGAGGGACTCGTTTTCTGGGGGGGGGGGGGTTGCTTGTTTTGTTTTTTTCTTTGCTAGCCTCTTTCATTTATCCATTCATCCCTCCCTTTCCTTGGGTCAATAGGTTAACTACGTTTCCCTTTTCCGGTTCCCAGGATCTCTTTCTCACTGTCTTCCCTCACTCACTGAGTGGTAAAACCCTGGGAACCGAGGCCGCGGAAGCGGTGCTGTGCGGCGGGCGCATCACGACGGGGGCGCGTTCTGGTTCTGGTATATTGAGGCCTTCTCTTTCAGCAGGTCCAAACACAAATGGCAGCTCCAGCTTCCTGTGGGGCGGACAGAGAATGCCAGGGTTAATTCCGTGTGCGTGATGCCTACGGGAAGCTGGCAAAAGGCGCTGTGCGGTGCGCGTGGTGTTACCTTCGGGAGGCTCCGACATGGGCGGGGTGAGGCAGTACATGTGATAACCTCGGTCACAGTCATCGCAAAATAGCAGCTGGTCCTGTGGACGAGCGGGAAATTCCAGATTATCAACAACACACCTGGAGAATTAACATGGTACGTACTAAACGATCAAATTTGTCTGGGGGAAGGGAAAAAAAAACACCACAAGAATGTGTGAGGATGCTGTAGATGGACATTCTTACAAAGTCGGGCCACTTAAAAAAAAAAAAAAACAAGTAGCCTGCTTGCTAATCAAGTTATTGTGGAAGCTTGTTTCCGCCAATGAAACTTATTTATTTATTTTTGCCGTCTGCAAGTCAAAAACTTGAAATTTCAAGTTAATTATCTTGAAATTTTGACTTACTAACTTGAAATTTAAGTTAAATATCTCGGAATTTCGACTTACTAACTTGAACTTTTGAGTTATTATCTCGGAATTTCGACTTAGCCCCGTCAGTCAGGAAATGACGACTACTACAACAAGGAAGTGATGTACCTTCACGGAGCTTCCTGATTGGCAGAGCTAAGTCGAAAATTTAAATTAGGTATCTCAAAATTTCCATTCATTAAGTAAGAATTTCGAGTCAGTAAGTTGGGAATTTCGAATCAGTCAAAATTTGGAGTCAGTAAGTCAAAATTTTCAGTCAGTAAGTTGGAATTTCGAGTCAGTCAAAATTTCGAGTCAGTAAGATGGGAATTTCGAGTCAGTAAGACGGAAATTTCGAGTCAGTAAGACGGAAATTTCGAGTCAGTAAGACGGAAATTTCGAGTCAGTAAGTCTTATGCACTTACGGACTGCATAAACATTTTTTCAGTGGCAGAAACAAACTTCCGCAAGTTACTGTTCACTTCTCCACAATTTATTTCACAACATCACCACCTGTACGGCACCCCAACTCAAGAAAAGATGGGGGGGGAGAAAAAAAAAAGAAAAAAAAAGAAAAAAAAAAACACTCCTTGCTGGCGGGCTGCCGCAGCTAAATAATCAACAACATGCACAACAGGTGTTTTATCCTTCTTACAACACAGCAAGCACAGTTTTTTTTTTTTTTTACTAAATGGAAACATCTCACGATTTTTATCCGTTTATAATTACGCTTTAAGATCGTGGAGCGTCTGTGAAACGAGTTAGTTTCTGTTCTCCTAAACTGTTTGCATTAATTACAAAAAAAACCCTCAAAGCGCCACGCACTATTACAAACCTCTGGCAATAGAGACTCCTTCCAAAGATGAAAACTTCACCAAATCAACAATTATCTAAAATAACACTGATTATGAAGCTTGGGATTATCCCGAGTCCCTATGAACGAGCCGTTACTATGGAAACCATAACGGTCACGTGTGTTTGTGTGGCTGGTAGAGCAAACGTACGTCGTTCTCTGACGTCCCGCACATGTTGCAGCACTTGCACTCGATGCACTGCCAGCGGTACGTCTTCACCGCCGCCATCATCACTGGGGTGAACTGCAGACACGAGGGATGACCTGAAGAAAAACAGGCAAGAGAGAGAGACAAAATATATATACATATATATCATCCGATGAGCACCAGTTTTCTGAATTATTCTGCGTTTGTATCCTGCGCTGTAGGCTTTCGTACCCGAGCGGCCACAGTCGGAGCAGGACACCAGCTCTTCCGACTGGCCGGTTTTCTGGTTCATGTTGGAATCACCCAGACAGAAATCGCAGTAGTTGTTAGGCAGGGCCAAACCATCAGGGCCCTTCTTAGGGGCTGTTAGACAGATACATAAAATAACAGTCAGAAAATACACTTTACATTCATGAGTGCACACGTGCACGCGTTATCGCAGTCCAATCCTCTTAATATGTCGGTTTTTGTCCTGTTAAAAGTAATCGCACCTCAATCCTGTACTGGGATAGACTCTATTACGCATCCTAACATCCCACAGCGTCCGTTCTAGACCCGGTAACGATATGACAAAACGTTGAAACGTTATGGTGATAAATTATGTCACGATACGCTTTTATCTTGGCAGCTAACGTTTTGTGTCATGAAATGTCCGTTTGTTTTTTTTACTTAAATAATAAACCCAAATAGCAAGATGTTATTGTACTATCCTGAATCTTTAACTTTTTAAAACACTTCCAGATTTTTCCACCTTTTCGATATTACAGTACATGTATA
>JAQMCW010000017.1:12855122-12865531 GCA_030068335.1 Chrysichthys cranchii | reverse complement strand
CCCCCCCCCCCCCCCCCCCCCCCCCCCCCCCCCCCCCCCCCCCCCCCCCGCGGCAACGTTCCTGGTTTCTATTCCTTTCCTCTGTGCTATAGGAACAGCAGTCTGAGTCACAAACACTCTCTCTCACACCTCATGCTTCCTCTAATACCGTGCTTTTTTTTAGTCATGCCTTGCTACAATTAGTTCAGTCACTCTATTCTCATTCCGTTCCTTTCATACAATTAATATCATTCTTATCACACACACACACACACACACACACACCTCTAAATCAACCATGCGTTATTTCATCACACTCATGAACAACCTCTTAAACTCCAAGGACCCACATGTTCTGCAATAAGTGAGGCGTCACATCAAAGCTGCGAGTTTCTACTTTACTTCCAGTAAAGTCGATCAGAATCCACCAGTTACGTTTGTACAATGTCAATCCGTACCCTGGAGGATGAGAGGTTCAACTTCAGCTTAGCGCGAGATGCAAGGAAATACAGGGGCTTGCATATATATTCACCCCCCGACACACACACCCGGGAAGCAGAGGGCAATGCGCGATCAGCGTGATGCTCCCAGCACCATGCTTCACGCTCGCAGCAATGCCGCTCTAACAGCGGTCGCTTCGGTTCTAGGTTGTAACGCGAGAAAACGGGGGTGGGGTGGGGGGGTTGATTGAATACTTATACAAGCTGCTGCACTGGAGTGCTAAAACAGGCGCAGTTCTTTGAAGCAGTCGGTCAAAAAGACACAAACACACACACACACACACACACACACACAGAATTAGGTCTAACGCCAGACAAAGAAAAGAACAAAAGCAGAGGTGGGAGTTCAGTCTAAGCACAGGAATGAAGAAGGAAGAGGGAGGTGTGATGAGTGACTGCACAAAGAGGGAGCAGGTTGCAAAAAAAAAAAGGGGGGGGGGGGCGAGAGAGAGAGTGAGTGAGAGAGACATAAAAGCAATTACGATAAGCGCAAGTTCCTTTGAATTACAGGACCTGATTTGGAGAAGCCTCAACAAAGCCTTCAACCTGCGAGCTCATGCCAGACGCTCGTTACCGCAGGACTCAGAGATGTCAGTTGGGGAATGTAATGGTTCCACTTCTGTGGAACCAGCGCGAAAATCGTGCCAAGGGCGTTTCCTCTCTGAACGAGCGGACAATCGCTGCGCAAATCAAAGCCTGCTCTCGGGCCAGTTTTATTTATTTATTTATTTATTTGGTGTACAATATTTCGATGTGCTGTTACTAGGAAATCAGTATTTATTACTTCCCTCCAACGGCATGTTGGGATGTACGCTATTCGTTTTCATCCACAGCAACCAAAGTTGTTGTTTTGTTTTGTTTTTTTAATCAAAGCCTAACACTGTACACGTCATCACTTTACGATCATGTCACTACTGTCGAAGTCCTACGTGACGTCATACCCTCACCATACATTTTTTTGCAGCTTTACAGCTCCGTCACAGGTATTCCAATCACGATAAACGTTTAAATCGGCAAGCGAACACATCCCATGTTTATCACGTGGCCTAGCTAGCGCATGTCGTGGACGTAAATATGTTTCCAAGTGTTTATTTGAAACTCGCGGCTTTGTGGAATTCTTCACATCATCCAAACATGTCCAATTTTTCATTATTCGTTTTTTTCTTCGTTAAGGTTCAGGCTAAATTACTTTTTTTTTTAATTTATTATTTTTTTTTATTCGTTTGTAGTTACGTTTAGCGTTTACTGCCTCGGACGTGCGTGAACGGAATCCGTTCCGGGTTCCACGCGGCTGCAGTCATAACGCTTGCAAACGTCATTCCTGCGCCGCTCGCTGACCTTAACGCAAGATTAATGCTTAAGGAGTCCGTTCTCAGTATTTGTTTTTTTCCCTCCACAGCCTGGCTGGAGTCACGTGTTTATCTGAAACTAGAGCGTTTATAATTACGCGGTTTCATAACAAACTTGTAGCAGACATATGATAACTGAACGTACCTTTACGACCTGTTCTTTCTGACGTCAGAAAACATGAGACCCCGACTGCACACCCTGACTTAGAATTATTATTATTATTATTATTATTATTATTATTAATGAGTGCAGGTGATGGAGAAAAAAAAAAACAAAAAAGATATGATTCATTCACAAGTAAATAAGCGGGCAGCGAAGGGCAGGGGGGAGAAGCGGGGACAGGAAGTGAGACAGAATGAGAGAGGGAGAAAAATATACCTCGTTCAGAAGTTTTTGAAATATGCTTTTGTTTGAAAGTGTCTAAAAGAGAAAAAGAGAGAGAGAGAGAGAGAGAGAGAGAGAGAAAGAGAGAGAGAGAGAACGAGGAAGAGAACAGACAGACTCACAGAGTGACACTGAGAATCAGGAAAATAAAGAGAAGTCTGTGCGGCCGAGGACGAAGGGAAACAGGAACGTCAGCGCAGCCTCGCGGCGTGCTTCCGCGGACACGGAGGAGATGAACAGACGGTCCCGAGTTTAAAAAAATTAATTACCGTAATTAAATTAATTAAATAAAAAAATCCACAGTGTTCCTGTAACCGAAAGTGTCCCTTTATGTGGATTTAATTACAAACATTGGGATTTAAAAAAATGCATTAAAGGAGATCTGGAGCTTGTTCTGAATACGTGACGGAGGAGCTTGTTGGTGTGTGTTACCGTTAAATTACACAAAATAAAAATAAAGAGAGCGACGACGGGACGGCCGCCACCTGGAGGAGAGAAAAAAAACAAACAGAAACAGGAAGCTGACTCCTCCTCTACACAAATTAAACACCAATCCTTGTCTCATGTGTTTTGCTCTGAACTACATTTACCAAAATATTGTGTGTGCGTGTGTGTGAGAGAGACTCACTGTCGCAGGCGTACGGTTTGTCCCGATCCTCGAGAGCTGCCGCCGCCGCGTCCAGCTTCTTCCGAGCGCTGCCGACGCCCCGTCCCTAAACACACGGAGGCCACGGTTAACCGTCAGACATCTGAGGCGTCTCGGTATACGATAAATAACGTGCGTCGTGCTTCCTGGACTGCGCCACAAGTGAGAAACATAAACCAGGTCTACCTTTCCCTTGCCTTTTCCACGTCTCTTCGGCGTATCCTCCTCATAATCTTCATCATCCAGGTCGTCCATGAAGTCGTCAGGTTCTACAATTCTCTACACACACACACACACACACACACACACACACACACACACACGGTGAACCCGAGAAGCAGAGGAGGTGCACGCGTCTACAGGCTTCTGGCATGGTGCAGGGCCGTTGCTTCGTGTCTCCACTTCCTGTTTGAGACTTCAGCGTCTTCACCGCGCGCGAAGATCAAACACTTGTGGGTTTGCGCGTGGTAACCATAGCGACAGCATATTTGGCAAGCGCTCAAGCTGGAGACCGCGCTGCTGTTTTGAACCCAACAAAAAGCAGGACGGGGTGGAAACGACGACGTCACGTCACGGGGCATTAAAGACGACGCACGGTGCGTGTGGCGACGCGTTCCTCCAGGCCTTTTTTTTTTTCAGTATTCCCACACCGTGTTTTCGTAAACACTACGTGTTCATTGTCTCTTGTGTAAATATGATCTACACTGTACTGTATTTTATATATTATTAACATTTTACTCCATTTTAATTCATGTTTATATTTTCTAATACCGGGGAAACCCACAAAAACAATTCGATATTTTCTAAATAAAAATCTGGGGATCGCCGGGGACGTGACATGTGAACCATGATATAGCGGGGGATTACTGTACAACTACTACTACTACTACTACTAATAATAATAATAGTAATAATTTTAAAAAAAAAAGAAGACAAAGCAAGCTAGCTCATTTCCTCTTCGCCTCCCGCTGCCAGATTCACGTTTTTTCGACGTACAGCGGAATATTCCGAGCGCTGTCTGAACGATAGCGAAACAATTATGGAAACTGATCCTGAATCGCAGACGACGCGAGACGACGACCTTCTCATCCGTGTAAAATTGCAAAGAAATAGAAGAAGAAGAAAAAAAAGCAGAGGTTTAAATATCGTACACGAAACGTTGTACAGGTTCGCCGTTCGGCTCGTAAAAACAAACAAACACACTTGTACACGCGTGATCTCTCAGAAAAAGGAAAAAAAAAATCGGACAGGTTAAATAAACAAAGTCTGATCATGATGAGCTCCACGGCAACGCCTGACGTTGTTACCTGGGAACAGTCGGCTAAAATGCCTGCTTTACGCCGCCGAGCAACTGGCGTCATCGGAAGCGCCCTTTGTAAGCATTCTATCACAGTTGGTCCATCACGTCTCAAGTCTCGACGCTTTCAGTCGCGGTACATATCCAATCACGTGATCAGCTCGCGCTCTCTCTGCACGTTTGAACTCTACGTGTGGTGCCCACTGGGACCTCTGGTGTTCAAACAGTGCAAGTGCAAGGAAAAGGAAGCCGATCTGCCCGACAGTGTATCGGGTCACGGGGTATTTTCACACGCCCGGTCGACTATCAGGCTCTAGTTAAGGTCTTGCAGAAAAAAAGCGCGAAGGGGCGGAGAGATCGCGGGATGAGCTTTGTGTTACCTTCCTCGCTCTGGTGGCAGGGTTGAGTCCTGTGCTCGCGTACTCGTTGTGCGCAGGCTCCTCGTCGTTCGGCCTGAGCTCCGACGCCGACCTCTTCTCCAGCGGCTCTCCGCGTAGCAGGGCCTCCAGGCTGCTGCTGCCGTCGCTGGACACGAGCATGTCCTTCTTCAGACCCAGGTCCAACTCTACACACACACACACACACACACACACACACAATTCTGCTCAATGGATGAACGTGTAACGTGGACGCACTCCACTCCCTGTGCGCCGGAGCTCCTGAGCGAGTACCTGACTTCAGAGAGGGGAACGCCAGACGAGGGTCTTCCGGAGGATGAGCTCTCCTTTTCTTCCTCCAGCGGCGGGCGGGGTATGTGTATAACTGCCCGGGAGCCACACCTTCACACATACACACACATACCCGGGGGAAAGAAACAAAAAAAGAGAGAGAGAGAAAGAGAGCGAGACTGTCATACACACACAATGTTCATTTTGTGTGTGTGTGTGTGTGTGTGTGTGTGCACAAGTGTGTGTGTTTTTCTACCTGGTCCTCGGTGTCTCTTCTCCATCCAGATGTAGCAGTTGCTCTGGGCGACGCCGGTCTGCGAGTCGAGAAAGGGCATCCTCACACTCCTCTCTGCGCACAGACGGGCGTTATAGTTATGGCACTGCTCCAGAGCGTCTCTGTAGTACTGCTCTCCCAGTCTACACACACACACACACACACACACACACACAATCAATGCTGGGGTGTATGCGATTGACATTTCTAGAACGCCCTCCTGAAATCCGATTAACTCAGCCCCTCCTTGTGTGTGTGTGTGTGTGTGTGTGTGTGTGTGACAACACGGACGAGGAGTTTCGTCAACACCTTTTGTGAGAGAGGCTGATCAGTAGCAGGAGGTGGAGCAGCCGCCCGGCCCTTTCACTGTGTGTGCGTGTGTGTGTATGTGAGAGCGAGATCCTGACAGCAGGAGGTGGCACTCTGTTGCCGAGCAGCCACTACGAGGCAGATGGCACTCCTGAGAAGGCCGAACAAGGGACAGAAGAGACGACGATGCTGCGAAGAACGAAGAGGAACGTCATCTCATCAAGAAGCGATGACGCCGCAAGCCAGGAATGCCACGATGTTCCCGAATTCTCCTCCGATAACAAAATCAGATCTCTTAAGTATTGACTGGGACGGACACCCTCTGAGCACCAAAGCCTGCCGTCTGCGCACTTCTCTCCAAAGGTTGTCTGCGGAGGGCGTGGGTTGTACCGAGGGAAGGCGCTCGCTGGGTGAACACAGCTCTTACAGCTTCCTAGTAAAAATAACACGCTGACCAGCGACGGGACGGGCACAGTGGGCGCCTGACGTTGAGTCGGGAACGGGACCCATTTCAGGTGGAAGATCGGTGTCAAGCGGTTGCGGGGTAGAGACCCGGGCTCAGACCCGCACAGATGTCTGATGCACCTGGTTCCTGCTGAAGAAGAGGAGAGGGGAGGAAACTACACGACCAATCAGCATCAAATGCCTTTCATAAAGCGACCGCAAATACGACGGGGGCAAAAGCCTCGAGTCTGGACGGACGCCTCGGTGCTTACGAGCTTTAACCTCCTAAGGCCCCACTGTCCTCATATGAGGACATCACATTTTCTCCCAATTATATTGTGCATATCTCCTTGTAAGATCCTCATATGAGGACCATGGGGTATTACTGTTTTGCCAAACCTCTTCCTGTTTGGAGACAATGATCAAGTTCAATAGTTGTCAGTTGCTAAATAGCAGAAACAGTGAGAAGAATGGACAAGGCATGGACATTAGAGTTTGGGCCTCAGGAGGTTAAGAGACAAATGTAAGTTGCGCTGGATACGGGTGTCTGCCAAATGCCATAAACGTAAATGTAGCATTTCCAGCTCCAGGCTTCCCAGTTGGACTCCTGTTACTATCTGTGTGGTTTTTTGCAGCCTTGAGTTTCTTCCAAGTTCTCAGGTTCTCCTTCAACCTCTCAAAAACATTCCACTTGGTGGACTGGTTAGGAGTGTGTGAATGTGTGTGAACATGTAGTGTCACCCTGTAGTGGACTGGCATCCCATGCAGGGTGAATTCCTTGTACTGGCCTTGTGCCCAGTGTTCCTGGGATCGACTCCGGATCCACCTCGACCTTGACCGGGATAAGGCCGTTGCTAAAAATGAGTGAGAGGGAAGTGGACACTTTAAGTATCTCCCGACATTTTTTTTTAACTGTAAACACTGGTAGGGCAAATGTTTGTCTAAGACAGGAGTAGTTAACTAACGTTTGTCCATAAGATTTCTTGCTTACCGTTGGCCAGATAAGCGACGAGCATGACAGAATGGTGTCAACAGTTATCTTTTGAAGTTTACTGTTAGTTAAATCTTCGGGTCACCAACGATTTAAAACAAGTGTTGCTATTTGAGAGATGTAAGTCGATGTTCCATATATTTGCTCACCTTTCTAAATGTTCTGCACTTGTAGAGCTCCATTTATCTCCTTAAAGTTATTATTGCACAAACAGGAAGCGCAACAAGCACCACTGGGGTGGGAATCGTCCTGGACGCAGTTGATGACAAAATTGCTCAAGGTCACCTTTTTATTTTTACATCAAGCTGGGTTCATTTAGAAACACTCCACGGCTGCCAAGGTCTTATTTTATAGCACAAAATCCGAATGAAATGCAATACATTTCTGGAAACAAAGGCAAAGTATAAGAGCAGACAGCATGTCTATGACGTACAGAGCCACTTCAAGGTGAAGATACACTGCAATACTTCAGTATCTCACTCACTCGCTCATCATCTGCCGCTTAATCCTGTTCACCCTGGGCAGGTCACCAATCCAGCGCAGGGCGACACACAGAAACAGACAACCATTCACACTCACATTCACACCTACGGGTAATTTAGAGTCGCCAGTTAGCCTAATCCCCTCTGTGTATGTCTTTGGACTGTGGGAGGAAACCCGAGCACCCAGAGGAAACCCACACAGACACGGGGAGAACATGCAAACTCCACACAGAAAGGCATCCAAGTCGACCGCGGGGATCGAACCCAGGACCTTCAACCATCACACCACCGTACCGCCCAGTACTTCAGTATCTGGAAAGTAGAATCATGGAGTGGATAATATCAGTACATCAGAAATGTGTGCACACCATGGTGACCTGTTCCTGTTCCACTGCCTGAATTTATGCTCTAGTTTTTGTGTTTTTTTTTTTCTGGTTACATTTTATTTATTTATTTATTTTTGAGATCGTTGGGAGATGGGTTGGAAGTTCTCCAGACAGTAGCCCACAGCATAAGTCAAGTGCAATAGTACTCTCATTAACGTCACTCTTGAATCTATGATTCTCATGATCTTCCTCTTATAATATCCACTTCTGTGTACAGCAAAGACATTACTTTACAGTCATTTGGCAGACGCCCTTATCCAGAGTGACTTACATTTTTATGTCATTTCTACAACTGAGCAGTTGAGGTTAAGGGCCTTGCTCAAGAACCCAACAGTGGCAGCTTGGCGGTGCTTGGGTTTGAACTGGTGACCTTCCGATCAGTAGTCCAACATCTTAACTCCCTGAGCTACCCCCTGCCCTGGGTCCTGGGTTATTTTATGGTTAAAGTGCTCTAGGGGACGGTTCCGAGACTAAGTCATCCTGAGTGTCCAAAAAAATAAAAAAATAAAAAGAGTTTTAATGATTGCTCAGCTGGTGATTTACACACCAGTAGCGTGCATACACCAAAGATACAGAAGAGAAATAAACCAAAGGCGCCAGAGATTGTTTTGATAAAAAAAAAAAAGGGCAGTAAGTGTGTGTGTGTGTGTGTGTGTGTGTGTGTGTGTGTGTGTGTGTGTCCTCTTCCCCCTCCAGCCCCTCTGACCCTTTGGCACTGGCCAAGCAAACAGAGTCTGCACGCAACGCCGCGCCACTGTGAATGATTAACGCGGTGAGTGCGCGCGGCTCATTGCGGCAGGAGCGCGGCTGGGAGTGCGCGCGAGGCGGGGTGCGACCCGGGCACTGGGGGAAAGGTGGACAGGACAGGAGAGGACAGACAGGACAGGACAGGACAGACAGGAGAGGACAGACAGGACAGACAGGACAGGACAGGACAGACAGGAGAGGACAGACAGGACAGGACAGGACAGGACAGACAGGACAGGACAGGACAGGACAGACAGGACAGGACAGGACAGGACAGGACAGGACAGGACAGGACAGACAGGACAGGACAGGACAGGAGAGGGTGCACACAGGCAGAAGCAGCAGGGTATTGTGTTGACCACACGGCTCGCTCCCATGTCCCACACGGCTCCTCTCCTCCCTGGAGAACACCTCCCCTGCGTCTTTCTGTCTCCTTCTGGGTGCTGTTTTCTGCGCGTTCCCCTTCTGCACCTCTCTCTCTCTCTCTCTCTCTCTCTCAGGCCCAGCACCTCGGTCTCTGACAGGGAGATGGATGGCACAGATAGCGCTTCCGCACGCAACCATTGTTACGCAGCGCGAGAGCGAGGCGCTCTCACGCAACACCCGCAACGCTAATGAGCACAGTGCTGAGTCGCTCTCAGGAGTCGACTCTTTGGGTTTCCTTTCTTTTCTTTTGTTTTTGTTTTTGTGACCAATTGGAGCTGACTTAAAGATTCACCCAAAATCACCCAAAGAGGGGTTTTCTGTTTTGGGCAAATACATAATAATAATAATAATAATAATAATAATAATAATAATAATAATAATAATAATAATAATAAGAGCAAAAACAATAATAACAACAATAACAGTAACAATAATAATACAAACAACAACAATAACAACTACAACTACAACAACAACAACAATGATAATCATAATACTAACAACAGTAACAACAACAGCAACTACAACAACAATAATAATACTAACAACAAGAACAACAGCAACTACAAGAACCGCAACAACAACAATACTAAACAATAATAACAACAGCAACTATAAGAACAGTAATGGCAACAACAACAACAACAACAACAATACAAACAACAGCAATAATAATAACAACAACAATAACAACGACAACAACAACAATAACAACAACAACAACAACAGCAATAATAATAATAATAATAATAATAATAATAATAATAATAATAATAATGTCACAGAAGTCACCTGTGTCATGGAAGAGCTCAAATGTTATTCCTGTGATGGATTTTTTTTGCATTATGTGTCAGTAGTTTTTTATTTTGTCTGTTTTTGATTTCAAAGTTTATGTAACCTTCTAATGGTTTGCTTTCTTGGCCAGGTCTCTATCGAAACGGAGATTATAATCTCAAGAGACTTCCTGGTCAAATAAAGGTTCAATAAATAAATAACTAAATAAACGGATCATGTGAAAAAGAGTTATTCGTGTGTGAAAATCAAATCTGCACGATGAAGATGAAGGTGATCTGTCTTTCCAGGTAAAAGATATAAAAACCTCACTTGTGTGTGTGTGTGTGTGTGTGTGTGTGTGTGTGTGTGTGTGTGTGTGAAGCATGAAGCCTTAATATTACGAAAGCACAAAAGTTAAAAAATGCACAGAATTATCAATAATGTGTCAAAACCATACATATAAAAGCAACAATATTGCTTATTATGCATTGTTTATTTTAAAATTCACCCTTGACTAATACATGCTAAAATAAAACTAAATAAAATGATCATCATAATGCATTAACTATCATCCCATAAAGAAAGTAAACATTTCATATGTATTAAAGTCCTGATCCTAGAACTGTGCACAGGTACACACCAAAATAGGGGGGTATAATAATAATATTTATTTATTCTTTATTCGTCTTCTGCCGCTTAATCCTGTTCAGGGTCGCGGGGGGAAGCTGGCGCCAATCCCAGCTGACATCGGG
>JAQMCW010000017.1:12835008-12848029 GCA_030068335.1 Chrysichthys cranchii | reverse complement strand
TGAGTGAAGGAGGCGTGGCCTCAGGGTCTAGTTGAAGGAGGCATGGCCTCTGTGACTGTCAGTTCCAATGAAGGAGGCGTACTTGAGGTCTGGAAATACAGTGTGTTTACCGGTCAGCAGAGTAGAATGATGTGTTCATACGGAAAGAGTGAGTGTGTGCGTGTGTGTGTCTCAGAGTGGAACTACACAGAGATATAACTCACATACCTCCAGAATTAAGTCATTTCTCTCAAGTTACATCAGTGATCCATCAGCGATAATGTGTGTGTGTGCGTGCGTAATGGCCCTCTTCAGTGTCACTCAGCGTGACTACTATGAAACTTCTACATGTAAGCTATGTGTTCACACACACACACACACACACACACACACACACACCGAAACTAACAAATATCAAGTGTGTTTATATTGGACAACAACTGAACTGTGCAGTTTTGTAGGCAAACATGCAAAAAAACAAAAAAGTCTCTCTCTCACACACACACACACACACACACACACACACACACACACACACACACACACACACACAGAGTAGCAAAAGTTCTGTGTGTGTGTGTTACGATGTCCCACAAGTTTTCTACCAACTGTCTCACTGTGGTTAATCTGCTATCAGTGTATGAGCAGAGTGTGTGTATGTGAACTATGTGATGTGCTTTGACTACAGAAAGTGTGTGAACATGGTGTAACTGATGAGGTGTGTGTGTGTGTGAGACCATGTGTGGTTAGACCTGAGTGGGTACACTCTCTGCGAACTTGATGTCTGATTAGGGGTGCGGCAGTTTGTGTGTGTGTGTGTGTGTGTGTGTAAGCTGACAGATGCTGGTATACAGGATACAGGATGACACCAGCTATAGTTTGTGTGTGTGTGTGTGTGTGTGTGTGTGGAGAGGCTGCAGTGTGCTGACTCACTGAACTGAGAAGATAATGAACAACAGATGAACAGAGAGAGAGAGAGAGAGAGAGAGAGAGAGAGATGCATAAGGGAAAACAAATGTATCAGAAAGAGAGACACATTTGAAATCAGTGCCAGCACACACACGCACACACACACACACACACACACACACACACTGCGGTTTCTGTAAAAATTCATACTGACAAATGAGGCCTTTTACACCCTGGTTTTGTTTTTCCGTACACAACGAGCCGCTTTGTGTGTTTTTGTCTCATTTGTAGCCATCAGACGCATGATAAAGAGCATCAACCTCCCTCTGTGTGTGTGTGTGTGTTCCTGCCTCATTACAAATCGTGTGTAGTCTCTGGACGCTCCAGTATGAGATTTCTGACCATGACGTGCGTGTGCATCCCACACAGGTGGGCGTGTCTTCACGGTGTCCACACACTCGTCACGTGGAAGTGGGCGTGGCTTATACGCTGCACTTGACCTTCGGGACATGTCGTAGCATGTAGCTGCACCTGTGCTAGGAGCCCTGGATTGCACCTCACATGTCTGTAGAGAGCCACGAACCGCGTCAGGGTACGAATAAAGACGTAACATGGGACAAGCGCTGGACTTAGGATTAGCATAAAAGTAAAATAAAATAAAAGTATACGTCGGGTGAAAGCAACGCGGGAGAGTTCTGAACTCACCTGACGCTCGTGCGCGACTTTTGACCAATCCCACTCAGGGCAGTGTCGGGGGGAAAACAAACCCATACCCTGACTGACCTGTATGTGCACATGCTCGCCTGTCACTCACAGAAGCGCTGGAGGCGAAACTGAAGTGCGCCGGATTGTTATTCATTTCCTTCACCAGGACGTCCTGGTGTAACTGCTGACGTTTACTATGTTCGACACGGTTTAAAAGGCAGATCGGAACAGACGCCCTGATACTGGGGACTCCTTACCAAAAAAAAAAAAACCCACCGGTGAACCTGTGAAACCAACGCCTCCTCGCGTCCACCGCACGTGTCCAAGCGTCGTTGGAGAAACGATAACGCACGAGAACATGAGCAATAGCATACACCTGAGCTTCGCACACACCTGCACGAGGGGAAACCCCATCTGACCAATCAGAATCCGGAACTTGGGTTCTGCGGGTCTTCGGGCGCCGAGCACCGATGACTGATGTACACCTCATGCGCTTCTCTGAGGAACAGGAACTGGTCCAGACCAGCTGGAGTGTTGCCTCATCCCGTGTGTGTGTATGTGTTAAATAAACCTGCATGCTCAGGTGTAAATCTGAGCTTGCGTGTGTGTGTGTGTGTGTGTGTGTGTTTGTGTGTGTGTGTGTTTGAACCAGAACTGTCTACGAGCAGTGTTTCGCCTAAAGCTCTCAGTATTGTGTAGAGAACAAACGGTTAAAAACAAACTGATGAACGAAAAGACAGAGGGACATGTGTGTGTGTGTGTGTGTGTGTGTGCGTGCGTGCGTGCGTGTGTCCTCGTCCCCATGTCCTGGAGCCAAACAGCACTGTGAAGACGCCAACAGAAAAGACAGATAGACAGATAGATATGGTTGAGTGCAAAAGTTTACACCCCCCTCCATACTGTAGTGGAGATAGATAGAGAGAGAGAGAGAGAGAGAGAGAGAGAGAGAGAGAGAGAGTTTTCCACCCACCTTGCGCGTGCTCAGTCTGGGTTTTCAGGTTTTTCAGCTCCGTCCTAACAGCAGATGAGTCTCTCTTCCACCATCCCGCAGCAGGAGCCCCCTGTGTGTGTGTGTGTCTCTCTGTCTCCCTGTCTCTCTCTCTGTCTCTCTCGCTCTGGGTCTCTCTGTCTCCCTGTCTGTCTGTCTCTCTCTCTCTCTCTGTGTCTCTCTGTCTCTCTCTCGGTGTCTCTCTTTTCCCCCCTGCGTACTCTGATAGTTCCTCCTCCTCGCACGCTCCTCTGTGTGCTGATGCGGGAAAACTGGGGACGCTCTGCTTTAAGCTCGTGCCCCGCCCCCTTCTCTCTCTCTCTCTCTCTCTCTCTGTCTCTGGACTGGAGCCACTCTCAGGACGGGAAGTCAGCTGTCAGATAAATAAACAGAAAACAGTTTAAAAGGTGAAGAGATGAAGAGCACAGATTTAATATCATCCGACGTCCCGCGTGAGCACTGAACGTCCCTTTTTTTTAAGTTGTCTTTTTTTTTATATTTGTTGTCAAAACTGAGCGTTTACCACAACAATGGAAAATAAATAAATAAATAAATAAATAAATAAATAGATAGAATTCCGGCCGAACGATGAGGATGGCGCACCGCCGCTTCTGTCACGTCAGGATGCCGGTTCGAACACTAACACCGCAGCTAATTCTGATTTTCGAAACGTGCTGAATTCGACCTCACCACTTATGGCGAGGTCGTTGGAGTGAATAAACGTCCAGTGCTGCTTCGCACGACACAAAAACGGTTCGATGGGACCCCGGTGTGTAAACAAAAGTCTGGGTTGTTTGGGTGTCAAGTTTAGGACTGAATGTTTGTCTGATGTGGAGGGATACATGTCTCAAAGGGTTTGAGAAACAGGGTTAAGGACTTGTTTTACGCTAGCGAATGTGTGTGTGTGTGTGTGTGTGTGTGTGTGTGTGTGAGCACCGGAGAGCGTTAGCGGTAACGTTAACGTCTGCATCCGGTTAATTTTTCAATGGGTTTGTTTCCAAAGACTTCACCGTATTGACACTGCTGCGTCTCTCGATGACCACGAAGAGGAAGGAGGAAGTAAAGCCGTCAGGGTTAATCAACAACAACGCCAACAACGACGGCACGTGCCTGCTAACTCACAGCGTTCGCCTTCGAACTCTGAGGGTCTGTAGCGTGAAGCAGTAAGAGACGCAAGACATTTTTTTTTCATGGAATGAGCTGAATAGATGAGAGATCACAGTAGAGTAAATAATAACAGAAAAATGAATAATACGACGGAAGAGGAACAAAAGGGGGGTGTGGTGCGGTGTGGTGTGGTGGTTAGCACTGTTGCCTCACAGCAAGAAGGTCCTGGGTTCGATCCCTGGGGTCAACCTGGGCGCCTTTCTTTCTGTGTGGAGTTTGCATGTTCTCCCCGTGTCCGTGTGGGTTTCCTCCGGGTTCTCCGGTTTCCTCCCACAGTCCAAAGACACGCACAGAGGGGATTAGGCTGATTAGCGACTCTAAATTGGTCGTAGGTGTGAATGTGAGTGTGAATGGTTGTGATGTTATCGTCAGTATTATTCCTTTCACACATACACACACACACACACACAACAGAAAGCACAAGATATTTGAACATAAAGGGGGAAAAAAATTATTTTAGTAGAAGATTCTGGGGGAAAAAAATCCCAGGAAAGCTGAGTCTTCAGTGACACGGAGCAGGGACGTGAACGCTCCTGATTCCACACCAGGAATTCTCTCTCTCTCTCTCTGCACTTTTACTTCCTTGTTGCTGTTCATTCCAGTGTCACAGTGCTGCATTCACCCTTCACCCTGTCTGTGTGTATGTGTGTGTGTGTGTGTGTGTGTGTGTGTGCTCACTGACTCACCGTTAAACCCAAACTGTAACACACCCATTTCTGGCCCCGTGGGAAACATCCAACAGTGTCAGAAGGGCTGATTATGATTCAGTGTGTTTTTACATTTTTTCTGCTGCAGTAACACTCCATTTCCTGTACTTATAACACCTCACTACACACACACACACTTTCTCTGACACATAAAGCAATGTTCCATGTTTTTCGGGCAGGAAGGAAACTTCTGTTTTGTGTGTGTGTGTGTTGCAGAGAGCCAGAGTATTATATTTTAAATGCAATACATTGTGAAATCTCAGGGGGCGCCGAAACTTTTGCTCACATTTCGACGGTTGTGTAAAAAAAAAAAAAAAAAAAAAAAAAAAATTGTAAATTAATTAATTAAAAAAAACCCTGTCAAAGTGTGGAATTTCGCAGTGACACTCGTCTCCGCGGTGCTCGAAACGCGGACATGAATAACGACAAGGGGCTTCGGGTGTTACAGATGTTTAAAGCTTGTTGCGTCACGTCTACATCATCACACTCTTCCTGGCTGCGTGATCGAGTGTAACAGTCATGCCAAATGAGCGTCTACCAGCTCGGAGCTGATCTGATCCTTTGTTCCGACGTAGCCGAGTTGCGTAAAAGTGGAATCGAGGTCCTCTGTGAGCAAGGCACTACTCTGCGCGTCGACTTCCTCGGAACTGCTCGATGGAAAGTCTGTTTAACGCTTAAATCTTTCTGAGTCTGTGTTCTTAGGGCTAATGTGATGAATCGGCGCAGAAGTGTTTAGCTCCACACTAGCGCTATGAGGCTAACGCCTCCTGGTTAGCGTCGCGCAAACCACGCGTCTGTATCACGAGGATGCCCGGGTCGGGAGCACCACGAACAGCTTCACGAACCTACGACTCAGATCAGTACACTGGGACCTTGGTATTGGACGCTAATTGGTTCCAGAGGTGATGCTGAATACCAAGTTGTTTTCCCCCATAAGAAATAATGTAAATCAAAATAATCGGTTCCCTGCCTCGCCAAAATTCCCGATACTGTCCCTTATTTTTTGGACATTGCACTCATAATAAACAAGCCTATTAAACCTAAACATAAACTAACCCTATTAAACATTGTTTTGAATAAAATTTGAGATGGTAGATCTTGGAGTTTGATATTCTTCGGTGAGATCGGTCACGTGCACACCACTTTCAAATTTCGCCCCGATTTCTTTTGGACCCTCAGTGGTTGTTCTCAGGGCTTTTCTCTCGGCCCCAGTGCTGCCTGAACTCCCTTTCTTGCTAGACAAGGTTACCGTATTTAACCGTGAAACACTAAACAAAACACGCCTGGGGTTATGGAGCGGTCACGCACAGATGATGCATACACTACAGATGTGACGCTCGGTCTGATTCGGCTTTGTTTACGCCGGGCGTATGGAGTATGAAATGGTGGCCAAGTATTTCCTGTAAAGTCATTTTTAACAGTAAAAAAAAACACTAAAATACTTTACAAAACTGAGCCTTTTTGGAAGAAAATCACTTGGAATTAACATTTGGTCCGAATGTTTCTTCGAAATATTGGAATTTGTTCAAATCCGTGGAAATCGCAAAAAAACATGAAAACGCTTGTCGAGTCGAATACCGCGCCGACGCCGATTTCTGAGGGGAAAAAATTGCGTGGAATACCAATTTCGTCAAATATCGAGGACGTCGTATACCACGGTTCCGCTGTACTTTATTATTGCTTACGTCCAATTTCAGTTGGGATACTTTAGAGGCTTCAAAGGACGCTGATTGAAATACTTGGAAATCTTGGAAAATTGCAGCCTGAGAGTGATATTGGAAGACTTTATAGGACAAGAAATTATTTTTTTCATTCTTATCCTGCAAATCAAAGTCATCAGAGGTACCATATTCGGCCAGTGTTGGAAAAATGTTTTGTTTTTTTCCAACAACTGTATATGTGTATAAAATATATATATACGTGTGTGTATATATATATATATATATATAAGAACAATGCAATATATAATCTTAAAGGAACATTTCGCCAGGATGGGAGAAATCCACATGGTCCTACGACCTCACAGAGCGGCACGGGGCGCCATTTTGGTGTCCGTTGAAGTTCCCGAATACAATTCTTTGCCCCCTAAAGGGTTAAAACTGTGACATGAGCTCCAAATAATTCGTTACACGGAGTCCGTTTGGGCGTGGTTATATTTAAACAGTCACGTGTGTGTGTGTGTGTGTGCGTGTTATGCAGGGTCGGGGGTTTGAGTGTGGGACGAGTTACATAATTTACACAAAGCTGTAGCTGTCGAATGTCAAATATCACGTTGCGCCAAGACAGCCTTTAAAAAAAAAAAAACTAAAATAAAACAAACACGTCTTGGCAAATCCGACTCCCTGGTGGATTATCCCATTCCCACTTTGATCGCTTTGGCGATATTCGATGTGTTTAAAACGGTCTTACTGATACATCACAGCGCTATTCCCTTTAAGGTCACAGATAACCTTTGCTCTAGTCAGTGCTAGTCATTTGCATTTTTAAATCTTTTCTTATTTAATACAGTGAGTTAAAGGCAGGGTCGCTTTTATCATCTGTAAAACAATGGCTCTGTTCGAGAGCGCTTTGTAAAACACCGATAAAGTGCAATTAGCGTGATAAGAAACGACAATCTGAGCTCAGGTCTGTCTGTTTGTCTTCCTTATTACCGGCGCTAACGGCTCGCCTGTCACTGGGAGCCTGAATGACAAAGAGCTGATAAGAAGCGGAACGGGTTTGGTGGCTTCAAAGCCACGCTGCAATCGTTTCATACTGCACAAGAGACGTGTTAGCAACATGATATGACGCAGGAGACGTGAGAGGTGAGAGGTGAGAGATGAGAGAGTCACCTCACGGCAGACAGGATTTACAGCAATTATATGGAAACGGTATGGAAGAGAAAAAGTTCCAGTCTAGAACCCTTCAGGGTAGTCCTCGTGAGATACGTGAAACACTCAAAGAGTGGTGAAATCTTCCACGCTTGTTGGAATCATTACCATATTCGGTTGCTCAAGAACAATATTTATGTCCAACGCATCACTCATCGACCTGATAATATGATTTGTTCTCGATTTCCCAGAGAACTCATCACCTACGCCCCTCCCCCAGTCCAAAAGCAGTTCTTGGGGGTAATAGTCACCAACGTGACTCAGGTGCATGAGCTCAAAGTGTCAGGGGAACCCGTGACAAGTGTCGTCATTCCAACATCGCTCTTCTGTCAGACGGTTATGTAATCCGGGACCTGAAAATACCAACCTAATGACTAAGTAAGCGCATGCATAGGAACCTTTTGTGGAACCACTGACCCAAGAACAGACACACAACAAATACAAAACAGATTTTAGGTCCCACCAGACCCATTTCCACGCCGGGAAATTCTTATTTTAGGTCCTACGAGGTGGTTTTTCACCTCCGAAGCCGAGGATATTTTCGGACACCCAGGACACGCTGCGAAACGCCTCAAGAGTTTTAGTCCTGCTGTCACGGTTCCAGCAAAGCAACGAGAAAATAAATCAGGAACTAATCCGGAACTGTGTACTTGTACTTGTTCAGGAGGATTTTCCAGAGCTCTGGAATCTTGGTGGACATCCACAGAATGTCCCCAAACAACAACAACTACATCGACAAAATTTCATTTTGCTTTCACAGGCTCTGACTTGTCAGACTCGTTCTGCCAAACTGTCAAACTTTGCCTGTTAAACATGTTAACACGCTAACAAACAGCCTCGTATAAATTTTTATTGCAAGTTGAACTCCGAGTCCCTGTCCGGCTCGGTGCCGTCGTGTGACGTTGTGTGGTTTAGAAGAAGACGACATGGTGCATTACTCAACCAGGATCTGGCCTGCTTTAGGCAACATGTGTTCAGCAGATCGCTGCAGTGGGGGATGAGATGACGACAGTGGTTTTGCTATGTGGGTTCAGGAAGAGGGTGCGTGTGTGTGGGGGTTAGCACCGATGACACACAGTTCCAAGTGTCTGGTTGATTAAACATCTAAAGTGACAGTCAGTCATCGGGTCACGTGTTGCACAACTCGAGGAGAAGGTTTGCAGCTGACCCTGGAGCTGACGCTAGCTGGAGGAGGTATGAGGAGGACCTCGTGAGCTCACGTTCCTCCCGCCTGAAGCAGGCTTGGCTGGAGACTTTGGAAGAAGGGAAATGCAAGGCTGTTTAGGGACCTTGTGTGTGTGTGTATGCAATCAATAGAGATCAGGACGGAGGCCAGCTGTCGTAACGTCGTTTCGCTGCCTTGTCCAAATCCGCTCCAGATGTGACGGAAAGGACCAGGACCAGCACCAGGTCCAGGCAGGCACTGGCTTGGCATGAGATTATAAAGCAAAGACAAATCTCACTCACCGTCTCAAATATGAGCTCGGCGTTGTGTCCATGGGTTGAATGGAATGGATGCTTTATTGACGCGCTCTGCAAACTGCTCTTCTGTTTCTAACAAGGGTTTCTCCTTCGTCCCAGCAATGTTTTTAAATTAAAGATCATATCCTAATCCAGATCCAGACAGCGTCACCGCATTCCACCCCCCGCACACACTCACTTCAGACGCGTCTCAGTGGGAAGCAGGAGCACCTAGGGGGAACTTCCGTGGAATTCTGGGGATCACTTACTTGAATTGTCAAACTGACCCCCCAAATCACATTACACCCCACCAGGTAAGAAGCGTGAGGTATGCGTGCTGCAGCAAAGCTCACACTCGCACCACTGACAGAGAAGTGACAGAAAGCAAGGTGTGTCTGGGCAGTGGCCGGCCCCCTGGTCTTTTTCCCTGAGGTCGAGATAAGAGCCAGCTCATCCTGCTTTGGGTTAACGCAAACATGACAAGTTTCCTGCTTCCTCCAGGCCCTGTTTCAAAAATCAATCATTGTGTGGTATAGAGGTGGCGTCATGTTTACAGATGTACCCTGAAGGCGTCCTACCACGTTATAGGAGTCCTGGGAAATGCAATCCTCTTCTCCCCTCCTCTTCACCACGAAAGGTGGTGAGTGGATGAGCTAGGACATGTTTAATGTTTGCAGCTTTACCTTTCCTGCATGAGCTTTAAGGATGCTATGGCTAACAACTGACAGCATGCGACAAACCATGCGGTGTTCCCCAAGTCCTGATGCTGCTTTCTATAAACCTGGGTGGAAAGGGTTTAAACCCTTATCAAACAAGCCTGACGAGAGGAAAAGCTCTTTCTATGTCTCCAAGATCCTGAGATTAAACACTGAAAGAGGGAGAGTTGGGTATTAACTATTGTTAGGGAAAAGAAAAGACAACAAAATGATGTCACCGAGTGAAAATCAGTCGTAGAACAAGCTTGGCGTCACTCGCATTAGCATCAGACTCAGGTAGGAGGCGTGGCCTACAGTTTAAGGTGGAATTAGAAGTGCTAAAGGTGATGATATAGATCACGTTTGCTTCGTACTTTTCAAGTTTATTTCAATCTACTGAGATTTAGTTTCTGTGATCCCGGAAGCTATGAACTTGGTCACGCTAGTTAGCTGGATTAGTGCTATTAGCATGTCAGGGCTGTTCTTCTACTAAGGGAGAAATTCCAACCTTATATCTGCTCAGTCCCGGGGGCAGTTTTTGGGATCCGAAGTGCAAAACCTGGCTCTCGAGCTCGTGCAAGCTGAAGCTAATGCTGCGTCTGAAACCGCAAGCATGAACATGCCGTTTTCACTTCGTTCCATTTTCAGAATAAAAAAGGGAAACCTGTGAGGAAAGCCACAACAGCAACAAGTTCACACACAACAAACAGTGTTATTGAATGCTGTTATTTTCATCACAATGTCGCAACAAAGCGAAAACAAAAACAAAACAAAGACAAAGTTCCTTGGGCTAATCTGACCATGCGAATTTTAATCCAAGAGATATGAAACACTATACAGTAATCCCCCGCTTTATCGCCGTTCGCATTTCACGTCCCCGGCTATTCGCGGATTTTTACTGAGAATGTAGCAAATTTTTTTGTGGATTTCCCCGGTATTCGTAAATATAAACATGAATTAAATATTAATAATGTATAAAATACAGTACAGTGTAGATCATATTTACACAAGAGACAAAGAACACGTAGCATTGTTTACGAAAACGCGGTGTGGGGATACTGAAAACAAAAAATGTCTGGAGGAACAAACCTGGCCAATCGGAATGCCCTGTTCATTTAACCTTGGTTGTGATTGGCTGCTGGCTACAATGCATACGGTTGGGGAGAACAACCAGCATTCCCTAACATCCCAGTTCTTCACCTGGAGCAGTACTCGCTATAAATGTGATGCTCACTAATGTTTTCTTTACGTGTTCAATTGTGTCTAGAAAGTGTTTAAAGAGTGTGGGAGGATCATTTAGGACTTAAAGTATTTTTTTTAAAAAAGCATTTAGGGGTGGCGTCTGCGTATCACGCATTTTCGTCTTTCGCGGAAAGTTTTTGACCATAACCCCCGCAAAAGACGAGGCTTTACTGTATAAAGAAATTACTCATCCGGTCAGAAGATTAGTTTGGAGTTGAGTCATTTATGTATGTCATTTACTAACGAATCAGTGCATTTGATCAGCTCTTTCATAAAGGCTACATGAACAGGAAATTAGCACTTCACGCTAGCAGTGGTTCTGAAATGGAGGCTAATTAGGTTTGTGACTGGTGTAAAGCTTTTCTCCACCACCTCACAGCATTATTCTTGCTTTAACTACTAATATTTACACATTAGTGGCTCACAGTAGCTGTACAAATAGCTATCAGGTAGAATAGGAACGTGGGGATTTTTTAAAAAACACCTCCTCATCTCACGGCGCCGGTATCACTAACGGTACCTGCTAACAGGGCGACGAGGCGAAAAGACAAACATGCAGGCTGTCGTTTTGCCCATTTTGGGGCTTGAAAATGACGGAAATTCCTAGTTCCAAGTTCTAGCTCTCCCGTTTCCAGGATAAATCAAATACAGAATAAGTTCTGGGCTCCTGGGTCGGATCTACGACCCGCACAAATTCTGTGGTTTTACATCCCTTTGTGCGTTTTCCATTAACAAGCTGATATTTTCAGGATTTGTGACACCCTGGAGCACAAGGGCAAGAAGAGGAACGTTCGAGATGTAAAAGTAGGAAGATGGGATTTGGGATCTGTAGGAAAAAGTCCCACGTTTTATCAACCGTTAGCGCTGCGTGTAGGGGCACAAAGAAGGTGTAAAAACAGACACATCTGTTCTGGAGTGCAGGCTATTTCCAATGCAGCGCTAGTCTCCAGACACACCTTTTTCCAGGGAAGTTGTGCAATGTGGAACAACCAGATGAGGACACGCGCAGCATTCTCCCTTATCAGATGTGGGCCACTGTGTGAAATAAAAGGGAATCATTGGGTATGCGGACAATCCTGGACTCGGTAGAGACTTGTTACTGTGAGATGTTTTCGTCTGGGAAGAAGAAAAACAGTAAATCTAACCTAAATAACCTGGCATTGCCTGCCTGCCTGCCTGCCTGCCTGACGGACGGACGGACGGACGGACGGAAGGAAGGACGGAAGGACGGAAGGGAAAATGGAAACAAACATGGGAATGTTTAAACAGCCAGTAAGAAAAAAAAAAGGCAGCAGTAAAATAGCTTACCTGATGATGATGACGGTACAGCTCAAGGTACGGCCTTGGAGTCAGTCCTTAATAGCTGACTTTATAACTCAATAAAGGTGTTGAATGGCTGACAGGACACCTGACTGATTAACCGTTTCAACATTACAGGTACAAAAAACAACAAAGAAGCAAAAAAAAAAAAAAAAAACCCCACAACAACCCAGAAATGTATCATTTGTTAAAGATCATTTTTCATTGAAAACAAAGACATTTTTCAAACTTTTGTTACACAGTGATCTTCACAACCCCATATTCAAGTAAACAGAAACATGACGTCCTTCGGGTTGTTGTTAACATTCCACCAGGCTCAAACACTTAAATATATCCCTAAAGTTCCATTAAAACCCGGCCCAGAAACATTTATGACACAAATGATTAACGCTCGCTAGACAACAAGCTTTTAATGCGCCCGAAAGCTGTGGCGTTTCTACGGGATCGGCATGTGTCTGAACTGGTCACTTTTGCCCAGAAAAAAAAGAAGAAAAAACAAACAGATCTCCGTGTTTATCTCTTTGTTTGAAATGTGCTGTTTATATGTCTAGCTTGCTAGCTGTCACTTCCTTCCTCCGCGAGAACTGATGTTGAAACAAGTTTAGACAGTGTAATTAGGAGCAGCGTCTCAAGCCGTGTATTCATTCAGCGTTCGACACGCAGCTTAAAACATGCTAATAATTAATTAATCAATTAATCAATTAATTAATTAATTAATTAATTAATTAAAATAACATTGGAGCCCAAAAACCCAAATTGCTTAAGAGATAACTGGCCTGATTTCAGAAGTATTTTGATACTCAATATTGATTTGGGGGCAGCGTGGTGGTGAGCACTGTCGCCTCACAGCAAGAAGGTCCTGGGTTCGATCCCCGGCGTCGACCTGGGCGCCTTTCTTTCAGTGTGGAGTTTGCATGTTCTCCCCGTGTCCGTGTGGGTTTCCTCCGGGTACTCTGGTTTCCTCCCACAGTCCAAAGA
>JAQMCW010000017.1:12800064-12813177 GCA_030068335.1 Chrysichthys cranchii | reverse complement strand
GTCGACTATTAAATTAGTTGTCGACGATTTTGATAGTCGACGTAATCGTGACTAGTCGACTAATCGTGGCAGCCCTACATCACAACTAAAGTTACTTTACCGTCACAAACTGGGACGTTGCAGGTACAGTTAAGTTACTGTTACGAACACTACACTTACGTCACTTTAACGCTGTTACAAAGATCGCAGTCGCATCGCTGTTACACTGTTGCAAATATTGCTGTTATGTCACGACCATTATTTGGAAAAACAGAGCTACGGTCATGTCACTGTTGCTAACATTAGCTGGAGTTACGTCACGGACACGGTTACAAACACAGCACAGTAAAGGTTCGGTCACTGACACTTTTACGAACATTGCAGTCAGTTACATCAGTGTTACAAACACCGGCGTTTCATCACTTTAGCACGGTTATGAATATCACAGTTGCACTTACATCACCGTTATGAACGTTACTGTTACGGTTTCGTCAGTGCGATGCCGTTGCTGATGTCACAGTTGCAATTAGGCCGATATAAGGGTTTTACGAATACAGCAGGTGGATTTCCATTGTTGCGAATCTTCATGACTACCTGTCTCAAAACAAGCGCGTTACCTGTCTCAGAGCCTCCTGGAGCCAGGCCTCCATATCGTTGGCATCGGTCTGGAACTGGTGGAACGCTACGGACTCCTTTAGGCGCTGCTCTCGCAAACGAGATGCCTAGTAGGACCAGCGAAAGATGAGATGGAGGACAACGGAAGGGGGAGAGAGACAGAAAGGGAAAGATGAGAGCATTACAGCAGGCTGTGAATTCATTCATTTATTAAGAAAGACCTGTAATTCATTCATTCATCCATCAGTCCACCCATCAAGCCTGACTCTCCATCCATCCATGCATTATAACGGCTAGCTTTCCATGCAGGTATCCATCATGTGTGACTCCCCATCCATCTGTCTCCTCCTCTCTCCCTTCTTCCTCACCTCCTCCAGTCGGTCCCACTGGGCTTTGATCTCTTTGATCCTCTCGGTGATCTCAGGCGCTCCACAGTGTCCCTCCTTTACTAGCTGCTCTCCGGAGGCGATGCTGTTCCCCAGCGGGCCGTAGCGGGCGGCCATCTCGTCCCGGAACGCCTCATGTTTGGAGAGGAGGCGCAGGGCAGAGGACAGGTCCTTCCCGCACTCCTCCGTCGCCATGATCTGCTCCTGTTCACGCATCCACGCGGCCTCCTCGCCAAGCTCCCACAGCAGCTGCCAGAGACGCCGCGAGTCCTCCAGCTGTGCCCGGCGCTCGGCAGCCAGCCTGCCCAGCTCCTCGTACGCCTGGCCCAGGAGCGCCACCTTCTCCTCCACCTGCGCCGGTTCGCACGGCTTATAGGCTGAGAGGAGGAGTGAAGTTGGGAGAAGAGGAAAGGGGATTTGCAAGGAAATATTACAAGGGTAAAGAGTCGGACCTGTCGGAGCTAGATATTCACGTACGTGTGTGTGAGAGAGAGAGAGAGGGAGAGGAAGGCTCACGCATTTCGTCGGTGGTGAAGCGACTGGCTGCTGCCTGCACCGCCCGGATCCTCTCCGCCTGCGCCGATATATCTGCCTCCACCAGAGTGTGTTTCTGGAGCAAGTCCTCCACGTCGTGAAGGTGTTTCCCGCTGTCTTGTGACTGCAAACGACCCTACACACACACACGCACACACGTTTTCCCGAGGCCGAGTGTCTAAATTCAAATCCAGCAGAGCATCACAGCGGGGTTCGTCACGCACCTTCATGTCCTCCATCCAGTCCATGATGTATCTCATCTCCTGCAGGAGTCTCTGCAGGTCCCGGTGTGCCGCGAGTCTCTCACGCCTGGCGGCGAGCAGCTCCTTCAGGTACTCCCAGAGACGCAGCACGTTGTCCCGGCGCGCCAGGATGCGCCGCACGTCGTGGTAAGCCTCGGCTTCAAGCTCACGCGCCACGGCTTCCACGGCGGCCACGCGCTCTCCATAGGCGCCGATGTCAGTCTCGATGGCCTCGTGCTTGCGCGTGGCCGCTTCCACTGCGCCAAGATCGAATCCGAAGTTGTCCTGGTGATGAACACAACGGAACAAGTATAATATTTATTTAAAAAAAAACATTTTTCATTTAACATGCATGCATACACCCCACCCCCTTTAAGGAAAAGCTTCCACTTCCTCTCTGACCTGTGAGACGAGGCGCTGGTTCTCGCTGAGCCACGTCTCCCTCATGGCGGCCTTGCGGTCGAATCGTGCTGCCAGCATCTCCAGCTTCTCCTGGCGAATCAGCTCGTTCCTCAGAGCCAGCTCGCGCTCGTGCTCCGCCTTCTCCAGCCGCTCCCACGCCTGCTCAGCCAATCAGAGCACAAACAGGTGTCGGGCTTAGAAATTTTATCTTTGAAAAAGGTGGGGTTTTTTGCTGTGTGTGTGTGTGTGTGTGTGTGTGTGTGTGTATATAGACAGACCTTGTTAATGTCAGAAATGAGTTTTCCCTCACGAGGCATGTAGACCTTCTGGTTGTTGGCCCTCATTTTGCTCTGGATGGTGAACAGGAGAACCTCCAAATTCCCCTTCTCTGTAAATCTGTCTCACACACACACACACAGATACAGAAAAGCCATTTGTACATTCTCATACAGTGAAATCCCAGAAGGCTACAGGTTATGCAGTGTGTGTGTGTGTGTGTGTACACACTTGGGAGGTTTCTCCACAGTGCGGTAGGTGTTGAAGGCCTGCAGCTGGTTCTGTACGCCGTTCAGCGAGTTGGCGAGCTGCCGGTCGTTGAGTGTAACGATGGTCTGCTCGATCCACTGCAGCAGCTCTGAGGCCAACGTCTCATACTTCTCAATCAGCTGGTCTGCCTCGATTGCGTAGTCCAGCACCTACACACACAATTTTTAAATTTTTTTTTTTTTTACATTTTAAAATGATCACCAGCACCTCTGGAAAACTAGTTCTCACACACACACACCTTGCCAATTCGCTTGCCCTCCACGGCGAGTGCCTTCATCTTGCTGAAGTAGTGGTAGTATGTGGCCACGTACGTGATGATCGACTTCTCGTCTGGCTGATCCACGTTCACATCTACACACACACACACACACACACACACACACACACACAAATGTTAGCGTACATTACTGCAGAACCCGCAATTGATAAATTATTAACGGCACCACACTCTTACAGAATGCAACTGTGTGTGTGTGTGTGTGTGTGTGTGTGTGTACCCTCAGGATCCAGCAGTTTGGTGAGGCCCATCTCTTTCTCTGCGATGTTGAAGGCGTTCTGTAAGTTGTAGTGAGCGTTGGAGCGCTTCAGCTTGTCGAACTCAATCAGATCCGGCCTGAGAGACAGAGAGAGAGACAGAGACAGAGACCAAGAAAGAGACAGGCAGAGAGAGAGAGTGAGCCAGAAAGAGACCAGAGAAAGAAAGAGACAGGCAGACAGAGTGAGCCAGAGAGTGAGCCAGAGAGAGAGACAGAAAGACAGTCCGAGAGAGACAGGCAGAGAGAAAGACACAGAGACAGAGAGTGAGACAGACAGAGAGAGAGAGAAAGAAAGAGAGACAGACACAGAGAGAGAGAGACAGACACAGAGTGAGCCAGAGAGAGAGACAGAAAGAAAGAGACAGAGAGAGAGAGCCAGAGAGACAGAGAAAGAAACAGGCAGAGAGAGACAGACAGAGAGGGACAGAGACAAAGAGAGCAAGACAGAGAGAGCAAGACAGAGAGAAAGAGACCGAGAGAGAGAGAGGGAGAGTGAGCCAGAGAGAGACACAGAGAGAGAAAGAGACAGGCAGAGAGAGACAGACAGAGAGAGCGACAGAGAGAAAGAGTCCGAGAGAGAGAGAGACAGAGAGACAGAGGAGAGAGAGAGGAGAGAGACAGAGAGACAGAGGGTTAGTAAAACATAAGGTAGGGGTCCTAATTAAAACCAGGGGGTGTTTTATTCGCCGTAGCCTGCTCCATGCTGCACATGTACATTGGTTACTAGTTGAATTAGCAGCGATTTCATGGCGTATGTCAGGTCACGACGAGCTTCTCGTCTCCACAGCTTGCAGACACGACAGATCATCGGTCATTTTAAATCCGGAGTAGCGACGCTACCGTCGCCTCCTCTCGCCCCAGCAACCGAATCCTGTGCTCTTCTCCTGGAATATGTCCCCTGCAGGACGGTCCTGACCCCCGTTAGACGAGAGAGAAGACACCCCACAGCACATCCGGCCAACGGCAGAGGGCGTCGCTCGGGGACGAGAGACGGTTTCTGCTCCTTATGTAGGTCAGATAATTCGTCGCAGGGTGTGAGCAGAACAGCACAAACCCACTGGAACGAGTAGTGCTAAGATAGTAGGGATGGATGGATGGATGGATAGCTGTTACAAGATGAACGGATGAATGGAGAGACGGGGGCTCAGGTGGGCCATTAAGCTTCGTCAATAATCAGGGAAGGAAGAAGAGCAGAATGAGATGGAGGACATCAGTGACTGTAATAAATACACACACGGGTCTCATACCGTCTTGGGCACCTCGTTTCTCGACGGTTTCTCGCTTCCGCTCACATCTATACGCGATAATCCATTAAATACGTGAGGAATAATAAACGTGTGGGCAGGTAAGGAAATCTCCTGTGTCCTGAGGTGGAGATACCAAAACAGTCCAGCTTACAGCTTTACCTTCGACACTGGAGACTCCTTCCAGAAATAATCGTGCACGATACCCTCTCGACCAATCAGATGGGAGAACAGAACGGCACTGTGTTGGGTGCTAATGATTTTTTTATTTATTTTTTGTCAGCAGGGGATTATGGGACCGACAGGCTTCAGCGACTGACCTGAATACCTACAGGGCTAGGCGATACGCACCATTGAAACGGTGTGTGTGTGTTTGAATGACTCATCATTTTGTTCAGTAGTTGTGCTTCATGTTTGCGTTGGGGCGTGTGAGGACAGTGACCTTGGATGCTTGTGTGCACGGTGCATATTTTTGTGTGCGTGTGTGTGTGTGTGTGTGTTGGCTACCTGTGTTTGTGCACGATGGCATTGAACGCCAGGCCGTCTCTCCAGCTGGTGGTGAAATTGTGCACGTTGACATTCGGGTACCTGCAGGACAAACAATAAGAGTGTGGTGTTAGTTGTGTAACAAGATACACAATATAGAAGTCTATTAATCCACACACACACACACACACACACACACACGAGGATCGAAGCAATACTCGAACGGAGATTTTCTCCATTCTATGCTAATTAGGTGTGACACACTATCTTTAAATGAAAATTTAACTGAATCGATTTAATTTGCTGGACAGGCCACGCCCACAAGCGACAAGCATGGGCGTTGCTACACAAGTTCACGAGCTACCTGCATATTAGCCATTCGAGGGCTCGTGCTGGGGTCATGGAACTGCTTGGATTGTGTGTTTCACTTCGGTACGCCTGATCGTCGTCACGCTGCCTCCCGCCTCGCGTCTCGCTGCGTTGGCGGGAAGCCGTAATATCCCAGGTGCTGCTTTGCATGCGAGCGGCCCGAACTTCCAGCTAATTGGGTTGGTGTAGTGCTGTATATTGTGTTTCGGTCCCTTTATTAGGTTTGTGCTCGTATCCGTGTACATTTGTCCTGTTTTTATTGCGGTTTTATTCCGACTGCGGTCAAAGCTGTGTAATCATAAAAGCCTCCATCTGAGGAATGATCCTCGCCGGGGAATAATCATCAGGGAAAAGATTCACGCGGTTCCTCAACACCCAGGTATGTCTTCTAACTGCCGTTTTAGCCCGGCTTTGACCTTTTCACCTTCTGAACATTAGAAGCGTCGTGCACTTTGCTCTGCTTGGACCCCGGGTGATCGCTGCTGTAATGTTTGTTTCTTCTGTTCATTTCTTGGACCCCCCCCCCCTTTTCTTATGATTCCACCATCATTCTCTGTGTCTTTTCCCTGCCAAGTCTTTCATTGTATCCATCCCTCATTCATTATTTTTCCCTTGTTCAATTCCCCCCCTCCCCCGTCTCACCCAGCGGTCTTCATCTGGCACCACAGCAGTAAGGCGTCTTTGGCGGATTTCTTCTCCTTGTTGTCCTCCGTCTCCACGCTGATGTCCTGAATCTACACACACACACACACACACACACACACACACACACACACACACACACACACACACACACACACACACACACACTTTAGCCTACACATAGATAAATAATAAAAAGACAAGAACGACGAGCTCCTATCTGCACAAGATATTTGCATATCTACATCTTGCTACTTCTCGAGGCCCTACCTGACGCTTTTTCTTTTTTGTAAGGTAACATTTAAGCTCTAAATATCTTTGATACACAAGTTTTTTTGTTTATTCATCTTCAGGCACTTAATTCTGTTCAGCATCCGTGTACATCCAGACCTTCAACCCATCGATACGGAGGAGCCTTTGGCACATTGGTGGGACATCCGAATGTTGCTAAATTTACAGAAAATGGATCTGGCTCTCCAATTAGTTAGCAAAGAAGGGAGGGGGTAAAAAAAAAGGAGGAGAAAAAAAAAAAAAAAGTGACAGCGAAATAACCCCGCTCTTCATTTAGCGAGATATTTCGACAGCTAGGTCACGAACATGTAGGCTGTGATATTTCAGAGCTGCCAGATCTGGAGCGAACACCAAGAGACTCACCGGCAAGGGATCGCGCACTAAATTGGAAACATGACCGCAATACTCTCCCACACACACACACACACACACACACACACACAGATTACACCTATCTGATCATTTGCGATGTCACGCGTCGGAGGATTGCAATCTGTAATTACGCCTCCGAGATAAAAACAAATAATCAGCATATTAGGACGCCTAGTGGAACCATCAGGAGCGTGGAGTAACCAGGACCTTCATCGTAATCCTCCTCATCGACATCGTCATCATTGCCTCATTTCAGCTGACGAGACTCGAATAAACACCGAGGGGTCAAAAAGGAAAAAAAAAGCATCCGGGGCTGGGTCACGATCAGAGGAGCTCTGAGAGCGTGCCAGCTTGAACGTGGCACCGAGAGCGAGCGGCGTAATAATAAAGTGCAGAAAACGCCGGTGCGTGCGGGTCATACGTTTAAACGTTTTAACGATTCCGTTAAACTCACCTCGAAAAACCTTTGACCTCATCCTTCAATCAAAACGCTGGGTTCGGGTTTAGCGTTTACAGCGACTAGAACATCAAGCGTTCAAAGATAAACCCTAGAACGCGTTCTATAAAGACTTCCCGTGGCGCGACGTCGCGGAGTTGCCGTCACCACCTCCAAAGTTCGCTAATCGTCAGTGACGGCGCATCCGTAAAGCGGTTTATTCCTCTTACGCTACAGCGACGTGTCAACGATTAGGATTCATCATTCGTGACAGAATGACTTCATCAGTTTATAGTTGCAGTTATTTCAGGAAACATCGGGAAAACAACAGTCATCCTACACCCGTTTTTTCTCTCTTGATGTTACTAAAATTTTCCTAAAAAAAAAAAAAAATCATAATTAAAAAATGTGAAAAGAAAATCAACAAAAAGGCCGTCATGTTACCAAGGAATCGCCCGTAAATAAATAAATAAATAAATCTGAGGAAATGCTACAGACTCCCCAACTCCACGCTGTTGTTAAACAAACATCCTCCTTTCCTGGAAACGGTGTCCCGTCAGCGATCTTCGTGTTTTATTTCTTAAATCAATAGCATGCTCTTTTTTGCGTGCGTTTTCTGAATGTTTTTGGCCAAATCTACCTACTGAGCACCGGCTATTCTGCACATGATCAGCTGACTAGTCAGGCATCTTCTCTTCCTTTTACACTCGTAGTTAACTGGACGTAAACACAAACGTGAAACAAGGTAGAATCCTGAAGTGACTTCAGAACTCTGTTCGGCCTCCGAAGCAAATTGAAACTGACCAAAAAAAAAAAAACGAAACAGAAAAAGAAAAAGCAGAAGCGAATTTCCATTTGTGCGCGCGCACGCACGTTTTTTTCTATTAATAACACGCTGTTTGCTATCGACCTCCGTGGGGAAAACCCCGCTTCTGAAACCCACACCTGCAGATCGCGCTCCCGGAATTAATGTCACTCTAAACAAACAAAATAAATAAATAAAACTTTGACACATACACACAAATCAAAACTTAAACAAATCAAAACAAACATTAAAAACTAATCATGAAAAACAAACCCAACCCCCAAAGTACATGTAAGAATACAAGACAGAGACGCCTGAGGTGTTCCTGGGATGTGTCTGGTTCTCCGACGCCCCCCATGAGATCAGACGCTGAAGCCCCGCCCCGCCCCGTCCCAGCCCGTACCTGGAAGCGCAGGATGATGGTCCAGATGAGGCCAAGCGTGAGGCGGTGGTTGCCGTCGACGATGTCGTGAGATCCCATGTTCTCCAGGTGGACCTTTTGCTCCTTGAGGAACTGCAGCGCTTTATCCACGTTCTCCAGACAGTGGATCCTCATCCGACCCTTGGTGGGCTTTGGCTGGACGAGCGAGCGAGTAAAAGACAAAATAAATAAATAAAAGAAGTATTAAAAAGAGACCGAGTTGAACAAATCGGTGAATCGATAGACAGATTGAGGAACAAATCCTGTTCCAGGCTTCACAGGTCATGTGACCAATTTGTGAAATGAACAACAGGGTCGGGTCAGTGTGAGTGCATGCTGACATGGAGTGAATCAGCAGACGAATGAAGAAGTGAGGGAGTGAGTGAGCGAGTATCGAGGTACTGACCAGTTGCTCGGAGGAGAGCACCTCGAGCAGTCGGATGAGCATGCGTCCATCCCGCAGGTCTGTGTACAGGTCGCTGATCCTGCATGTCACGCGCCCCAGGTGAGAGTTCACCCACTTGGTGAAGGTCTTCTTCTGTACCGCCTCACGCTCGTCTACACACACACACACACACAAACCCATGCACAGCTAGTGAGTTACACATGAAGTCATATTTCTCGGGTCTTTGAGTAAGGGGTGTAAATATTTTCGACTTGAAGACAATGAAACCGTCCTAGCGTGTCCGTAAAACTTGCGTGGAATTTCCTTGTAATGCATGTGCGAACGCCGGGGGGGGGGGGGGCGTTCCAAGTGCTTACCAAGCACTTTCTTTCTCGGTACAGTAGAGTTACCTGTGGCCATGCCCACAAAAACGCCATAAAAGGCAAAGCTCTCCAGGAGCCGAAAAAAGGACAACACGGCGACGAGAAAAGGCGCCTCCAAAACGAGACGCACGAGATGGCGTTTCCTTTGTCCTAATTGAACAGCTAGCATGATTTGTTTTGTTTGGTTTCCTTCTTTTCGATCTTTATTACGCTAAACAAACGAGATTCGTCAAACTGTGGTGCGTCGTCGAAATGATCAAGTAATCAAAACTCCATGTCGTAATTCACATATACACCTATACACACACAAACATACGAGTGAAATGTTGCGTATTTCTTGCGCCAACATTCCCGCCAAGGATTCGCACGTGAATTTGTCCCCAGTTTGAAAGTGAATGATGAAACGAACTGTAACTTGAGGCAATGCTTTAATGCAACAGGAACTCTCGAAGAACATCACACACAAACACACACACTCGCCATGGCCCACAGATTGCCTCATCACCACTCACACACCAGTGACAGCGTCAGTCAGTGATTGTGCAACAGTTCAGCACTTGATATCTTGAAGGACACTGAAGTGCACTTCCAATTCAAACTCTTGCAAGTGGCGTTACCGACTCTCTCATGGGCCACGGCGAGTGTAACTCTGCGCACTGTTGGTGTTAGCGTGGTGGCTAGGTTGTGCGAACGTTGCGTGCTGGTCTGAACATATGGGAGCTAACGACGAGGCTCGCGTAGCAGGTGGCAGATGCTCAGGGTCATGTGATCTGGATTTTCTTGTAAACACACATGCAGAAACACACACATTGCATGTGCATGAACTTGTCCACCTAGGTATGCACACGCGCGCACACACACACACTCAAGGTCTAATGAATAGATAAAAAGGGGAAAAGAAATAATGAAGAAATGTTTAAATAGTGTGTACATATCCTTCTATGTGTGTGTGTGTGTGTGTGTCTGTGCACAAGTGTCAGTAAGTAGCAGAGGCATTAGCGAGTGATTACAGCATGTGGCATAAATAATGTAAAGTGATGAAAAAGCACCACAAATGCTTAGGTTCTCACACACAAGCTCGTAATCTAAACTTTATGAGGACCTTTCAAGGAAGGAAAACGTAGGCACGTGTGTGTGTGTGTGGACCGTAATCCTGATTAAATAGATTAAGGAGCCATTTAGTGCACTTAAAGAGAGAAAACCCCCCTTCTGCACTTAAACACACACACACACACACGTCAGGTTATATTCATGTTTATGAGGACCTCCCACTGACCAAGTGATAATTACTGTAGCTAATTAACTGGCTTAAACCCAATCCTGAAGGTATCCACGCTAACCAGAAGGAAACACGTTTTAATACGGCTTTTTTGAACACCCCCTCCCCCCCACTTCTCGTTCTTAATGAGGACCGGATGACACTGAGGACGTTTGACACTGCCCTATCGTCGTAGGGACGCAGGCATCGACCCCAAATGTTTATAATCCACATTTCAACGTGATGTTCCAAAGATGCAACGTTTAGCTTTTTGTCACTGAATGGAAAAATGCATTTCCTAAAATGCTTGACAGCAGAAAAGGGGCGTGGCAAACTGGAGGCAGAATCTGTCCCACGCAAGGCGACGGTCACAACCTTACGAGCGTGGCTGCGGATAAAACCTGCAGGCCCCAACGTTGTAACTAGTAAGTTCAAGAAGCTGGCTTCCCCTTCGCAGAATTCAAAGCGTAATGTTGGTTTTGAAAGCACGTGAGCGCCACCTGCTGGCTCTCGGTGCAGCAAAATCTCCAGAAGTCCACCGTCAGCGACCCCTTCCAAACCCGTCACGAACCTTTTTCTTTGTTCACGCATCGCACGCGGAATCTCTGCTCAGTGTCCAAAACATCCCGCATCTTCTTTTCCTTTCCAAGACACCCGAGGTCGCTCTGGGTCCTTCATGTACGTGGAATAACCGCACGGAAACAACGCCGATGGGTTGAAAAAAACAAAAAATCAATTTTAAAATAAACATCCCTTGACAAAATATCTCCGATTTCACGTTAGAATTTACGATCCGTAACGTAAGCATGTCATCAGATTGTTCTTGGACTACTGATGGCACCTTGCTTCTTGATGCAGAGGATTCTGGGAAGGCTTGAACCGGCCCCTTCGTATAATCGACGTTGAGATGACTTCTGAAGTAAAGCCCTGTACACCAAGTACGTACGCGCCCGGTTTCCCTTCCTACCTTTTTTATTTTACTTTTCTCAGCACAACCATGAAAGTTTGCTCGTCTGACGGCGGTATACGATCCACGTTCGTTTTCCACTCAATTACTTCC
Source organism: Chrysichthys cranchii (assembly GCA_030068335.1). Classification (NCBI taxonomy): domain Eukaryota; kingdom Metazoa; phylum Chordata; class Actinopteri; order Siluriformes; family Claroteidae; genus Chrysichthys; species Chrysichthys cranchii. The sequence goes on along the minus strand of JAQMCW010000017.1, from coordinate 12,801,785 downwards.
TTAACGCACACTAATGACGTCGCAGCTCCAGAGGACTTTCCCTCTCCCTTTTCTCTTTTTCGACCCCTCCATCTACCTCTAGGCATTCCTACCTCCTTCTCTTCTTCTCTTTCTTTCTGCCCATTGTTCTCTCGCGCTCGTGTTTCTGTCTCGGACATGCCGAGAAACGCTATCTCGCTTTACGTAACCTGAAAAAACAAACGTGCGCACACACTGAACAGATTGCCTGTGATTGAGTGATTCACTCAAGATAATCCCCGGTTCAATGAGAAGCTCCAGGAGTGCCGTGAAGTGGAACGGCGTATACCCAAAGACCTGACCTTCCACACACTTAACGGCGCTCAGGTTCGACGTCGTGAATAGGATCTTGAGCTTGGGTGAAATCCCGCTGCCGCGATGAGCTCACGTCTGATCCGTCTGGGAAGATTTTCAGTTGGACGTCTTGTTTAAGCACGTTCCGGTGAGCAGGTTCGAGTCAACTTCGTGGAGATTTTCCGTTGCTGCTGGTGGGTGTGTGTGTGTGTTGGTGGCGGGGGTGTACACTATTCCCACCAGTGCTTCGCACCTTTCATATCACAGGGCCGACCTGGCGCCACGTTCGGGACGTGCGAATTGGTGTGAAACTGCCGGAGTACAAATCTCACAAAGGCAGTGGAGGTGGTGTTCCAGGTAACCAAAACAGATTTTTTTTTTTTTTAAATATAGCTGACATCATTTACTTCACCACCACCACCTTGTTACAATATAAAACTGGTGACCTCCGTTTCTGCTTCCAACAAGCCTTGCAAACTCAACGCTCGGACAGACTTCGGAGCTTGGCTGAACTCCTGATGAACCCTTGAAAAACTAAAGGCGCCACCTCAGGGTGTTTACAAAACAACAAGCAGTCACAGGGTGCTGAGAGGAGGCGGCGCTTCCACCTTCATGTTTATTACTTCCCTAACACTATACAACGATGAGTTGCGATTTCAAACACCTTGCACTTTTTATCCGTTTATGATTACATTTCGCACTTGCTTATGTTATAGCGGCTGTCAACTCTCCTCCTCGTTCTTCCTAACACCTTTTAATTTCTCTCGAGCCAAAAAAGAAAAAAAAAAAAACGCCAAGGAGCTACAGAGCGTAACCTCGTCTGTGAGAGAAACATGAAGCGACACCTTCACCCCAAAGTTAAAGTGACGTCTTCGTTTACGTTGAGGCCCCAGAGTAATGGAAGCCCTGGGAACGCGAACATGTGCGAACGGATGCACTAATACGGAGATGTGACTTGTAGCTCTACAACTAACACCAATCAGATTCGAGGACTCGACAATGCTGCGATTTTTACACACAAGACTGAATACAGGTCGCACGGGTTGTTTTTTTCTTCACCGTCAGTGCATTTCTGACCATGTACAAGAATTTAAAAAAAAAGAAAAGTCCCAAACTGCTCATGTTTTTCTTTTGAACTTGGAAAAATGTTGACGCGGCGTATGCAAAAACGGAGACACCGTTTTTTTTTTTTGTTTTTGTTTTTTTGGTGAAACGAAATATTGTCCAAACTGAAATTTAGCCTGGAAAAAGTTGACTAGCGTTATAGTAGGGTTAGCCTGTTTATGCTAACGTTGAGCTTAACAGCTCCTTAAAAACGAGCAAGTTCTGCAACACACCAGACTTAAACACACACACACACACACACACACACACACACACACACACACACACACAGAAAAACACTAGAC
>JAQMCW010000017.1:12781534-12792082 GCA_030068335.1 Chrysichthys cranchii | reverse complement strand
GGTAGACGTGTCCATCAATATCAACCAGCACCACGTGGCGTCCACGAACTGACTTTAGCCATTCAAGAGGAGTAGAGGAATATTCCTCAGTGTTTGTGCGGCGTCTTTGCCAGCTATACCACGTCGTCTCCGCGCATGTGCTGCTGCACTGGGTGGACACACTAGGTTTTGATGGCTGTACAGGGGGTGTGTGACTTTCAGGTGTCGGTATAATGTCATCAGTGCAGTGACAACCTTAATTTGACAGATTTTCAACTGACGGATGGCAATGAAAGGATAATTAAATGATTTCATCCCTAACTTGTGTTGTGTGGTTTTATATTGTCGCAATAAAGTTGGTGATGCATTTTCAATGTGTACAGCACAGCAAAATATGACTTCATACATATATGTGTAATAAACGCCAATTTGTTCATGATGGATTTAGTGTACAACATGTATTTTTTACTTAATTTAAATACTGAATAATTATCAAACATGAAGAAAAACAGCTATTTGGCCTGACTGCAAGCAAATAGACCCCATCTAAAAATTCTCTCTCTGTCCTTATTAACTGAGCAGAGGCTCCTTTTAGGTCGAAAGTACAACATCCGTTTCACATCATCTACAAAACAAACAAAAAACACCCCAAAAAACCCCAAAGAGGCCCTTTTAAAAAAATATCCTACTCACTGAAGAGCATTCGCAATTTGAAAAGGCATGGGATTTCCCCCCCACATCCAGAAATATCAGGACCAAAGTTGTGCAAAAAAGAACTCCGAGACGAAGCGGCGGGGACGGGAAGTCTTAACGTGTACGGCTAAAAATTACATCATCCTGTAATTATAAACAGTTTGCGGAACTCCAGTTCGAACAACTGAATTAAAAATATGAAGAAAAGTTTACAGGAAATAAATCAACCACAGAAAACGACAGGAGGATGAGGAAAAGCGTGTGTGTGTGTGTGTGTGTGTGTGTGTGTGTCTTTATTTAGTGTTCTTGTGTGTGTATATGTGTCTCGTGCCGTGTCTGTAGGAACAATGCCCATTTTTGCAGATGCATTTAAAGGAACCTTTAGTGTTCACACAGCGGGCGTTTTTACATGGGTTCAAGCGGCCAGTCCCTCGCTCCATACACTCGTCTATATCTGCGCAGAGAGAGAGAGAGAGAGAGAGAGAGAGAGAGAGAGAGAGAGAGAGAGAAGGCCAGGTATTAGGTAGGGTCTGAGAGATACAAAATACAGCATTTAAGCAACACATCAAGTGATGTTAAGGACATAATTCATCATGATATAACTAGATATGGTCGAAAGTGTATTAATTAGTTTCGTAAACTTTACTTTACTTTACTTCCTGAAACTTAAAACCACTATACTATACTACTAATACTATGCTAATCTATACCAGGGACATAATTAAGCATTTTACACTGGGCATGATCTATATTATTATTATTATTATTATTATTCCACAGTTTTAGTCCTCATATCATTCTAATCTATACTAACCTGCCCTAGACTACTAACCTATACTACACTACCAGTCTATACTATACTAATAGCCTGTACTGGTTTGTATCACAATACTAACCTACAGTATACTAACATACAGTTCTCCAAACTAAACCAATACGCTACCCCATACTAATCTACACTATACTAGTAAACTGTTGTTGTTTTTTATCTATACTCTACTACACTACAATCTATAATAATCTGCTCCGTACTGCGAATCTCCATGAATACACCCTACAGTAATCTGTGCTAACATATCCCAGAAATGCTAACCACTACTAATCTATACCAATCCATACTACCCTACTAATCTATATCGATCTGTTCGACAGGGCCAGGCTATATTCATCTATATGACACCAGCCTATACTAATCTATACTGTACTACTATACTAAACTAGAATCAGTCCAGACTATTGGGTAGTACCACTGGTACTATACTACGAATTCATACTTTTAATCCAGCCTAATATATACTACGTAGCCGGTCTATACTTATCTATGCTGTAGTACGAATCTGTTTGACGTTCTATAGTGCTAATCTACATTACAGATGGTCCTCGAGATGCAATAGTTCAACATACGATTTTTCAAACTTATGAAGGCAAAAGTGTAAAAATATTGTCAAATGTTTTTTTTTTTTTTAAGTTTCGCGCATGCAGCAGGCAAACGTAACAGCGTGAGAGGTATGGTACACGTTGGGGCGACGCCGGGCTGCTGGGATGTAAGCAGCTCCCGCCTTGTGAGGTGCCTCAGTCCAATAATTACGTTAATGGAGCCTTCAACAACCCGACATCGTTCATGTGTGCAGACACTGGAGAGAATCTCGATGAGTACAGAACGAAACTACGTTCAACACATGTACGATAGGTAACTTTAGCGATTTCATTTTAGAGTTACGCAACTTTAAAGTAATTTATAGCAGATAGGGCATGGAACAAACTTTCTGTTAAATTTCCTACAGTACTGTGTGTAATGTACTATACAGTGTTGTTATATACACTATGGGCTTAATAAACAACGGTGTGGTAAATTGCTCTTTTGTACAGTACACTGTACAGTACAGGCAGGCTAGGCTACTAAATACTGTACAGATTGCCGTTCTTAGAGACCCCTGGGCAGGCTAGGCTAGGTTAGAAAATACTGTACAAATTGCCGTTCTTTGAGACCCCTGGGTAGGCTAGGCTAGGTTAGAAAATACGGTACTGATTACCGTTCTTAGAGACCCCTGGGTAGGTTAGGTTAGGTTATGCTAAGCAGTGGTTCCACATACGATATTTATCACTTACGGTGGGTTTTTCGGAAAGCATATCCATCGCAAGTGGAGGACTACCTGTGATATATACATCACTGACATTTACTAATGTATAGAAAATGCTCACCAATTCTAATCAATTCTGAACTGCTAATCTTTTTGTACAAACCAATAGTATGCTACCAGTCTATAATAATCTATACTTTATCTACTACTGAACTATACTAACATACAGTATACTACCAATGCATATGAATCTATGGTTAGAGTTAATACAGTACTACTAGTCTATACTACTAGATAGTATGCTAAACTATACTATACTATACGACTGAACTCTATTACGGTGCTATATTACTACACTCTGGTACTGTACTATACTACTTAACGCCATATTGTGCTATACTACTGAACTCCATTACTGTACTATACTACTAAACTCCATTACTGTACTATACCACTGAACTCTATTACTGTACTATATTACTAAACTCTATTACTGTACTATACTTCTGAACTCTATTGCTGTACTATACTACTAAACTCTGTTACTCTACTATACTACTACACTCTATTACTGTACTGTACTACTGAAATCTGTTACTGTGCTATACTACTAAACTTAATTACTGTACTATACTACTACACCCCATTACTGTACTATACCACTGAGCTCTATTGCTGTACTATACTACTAAACTCTGTTACTCTACTATACCACTAAACTCTATTGCTGTACTATACCACTAAACTCCATTACTGTACTACGCTGCTAAACGCTCTTACTGTATTATACTACCACACTCTATTACTGTATCATACCACTGAACTCCATTACTGTGCTATACTACTAAACTCTGTAACTGTACTATACTACTGAACACTATTACTGTTTATACTACTAAACTCTATTACTAATCTATAGTATAATATACAAATCATAGTACAGTATAGGCATTTAAATAACTTCATGCACTAGATTAAATGTTTCTTTCAACTCCAATTTGTTCTTAAATAATCAAGAATTTTGGATTTTTATTGGATTTATTTAGTGTTCAGATGAAAAAGGAAGGTATGAAATGTGACTTTCACTTAACACATTTGCGTACACACTCACCTATACAACGCGTCCGCGAATGATCCAGTCTGAAGCCTGGGTTACACTCGCACATGGTACCCAGGTACGAACGAACGCATCGTCCGTTAGCACAGCTGCACTCGTCTGAATCTTCCTCTGAACTATCCCTCTCTGTCCACGACAAAGAAAGAGAGAAAGCTTGAGAGAGAGAGGTTTTACTTTAACATGGCACTCCACATTCGACACATTTATGGTTCTAAAATCAGATTGGCTGTTGGGGAATTTACCTGGGTTATAACTGAAAGGTGCTACAAAGTCTGAGTCTCCGTCTGACTCGGTCTCGAGGTGCATCTCACACAGCCTGTTAAAGAGCACTGCAACAAGGCGCACCCAGAATTTACAAACACTTAAAACACCTCTTAATGCTTAAAAAAATTATATATATGCAACATACAGATAAAGCATGCAATGTATTTCCTTAATCTGTCTGTTTCTATGAAGAACATTGCACTCACACACATACAAATGATTCAGAATGGTTTAAAATCGCTCAAAAGTGCATGATTTGACTCACTGAGCCAAAGTCTGTAGTCATGAGACCTGGTAAACGTCCTAATCTTATTCTTTATCTTACTCCCACCCCCTTAAGCATCTCAAAAGAACACTTTTTGAATCTTCAGAATAAGTAGATGTGATTGTTTCGGTCTCAAAAGCGCCATTCAAGCCATCACTGACCCTCCTTCCATTAGCGTCTTCGAGAACCTTTCATCAGTTTCCCCTCATCACGCAAGTGGCCACTTGACAGGAAGCCCAATTCCACAGAAGAGGACTCATCATTCTGGGAAACTTGTATCTGAAAACATGCTGCTCTTTATTATAGCAAGCTCCGGCCCCTTAGTTCCTGATCTCCAGAAAAGCACCAGATCTGAATCACTAAAACGTTTCCTAGAATCATGAATGACACTTGGCTCTCTGGTTACTCTGGATATAGTTCCTGAGATTTTCCAGGATTAAAAAAGCTTCCAACTGGTGAAGCCTCAGAATTTAAGCACAATTCCTGTGTGGAATTGTGCTTAAAGTTCCATTTATGTCGGTGATTTTACAAAGGTTCCAGTGTTGAAAATATGAGTTTCTTAAAATGTTCTTGGGTTACTGAAAAGTTCCTGCGGTGGAAGCAAGCTCCAGCGTTTGGATTTCCCAGAAAGGTTCTTGGATTCCTACGGACCAACCGTAATAGTTCATAAGTTCCAGAAATTCCAGGAAAGCTTTCACTGGTGGAAATGTACATAAAGTTCCCGAGTTCCTTGCAAGGTTCCAGGGGTACGTAAAAAAAAGCTTCATGTGGTGTCAAGTCCATACAGTTCTGGTGGAAAATTATCCAAGGTCACTGAGGTGCTGAAAAACTCTGAAGTCCCTAAAAAGGCCTTGAGTTCCTCAAACCAATATAAAGCATGAGTTCCAGAAAAGGTTCCCGGTTTCCTGGAAAGGTTACCCAACTAAAGGTGACTGGATTCCTGAAAAACACACCTGACGTTACTGAGTTCCTGAATTTAGGAATAAACAGTGTGAAAAAAGTCTGCAAGCATTGTTCATCTCTGTTAACTGGCCTCAGAGGGAAAGTGCTCCCCGTGTAGAACATGAGGAGTATTGCTAGTAGCACAGAGTTTACTGGTGGGAAAGAGTACCCGCCACAAGTATTGATTAGTACTATTTTTTAGCTTACCCGAGTTTCTTAGTGGCACTAATGTTAATGAACCTACATTTCTTAGCAGGAAACAGCACCCACTGTGGGACTTGAGTGGTACTAATGTTAGTGTACCTGCATTTCTTAGTGGGAAAGAGCGCCCTCTGTGGGACTTGAGTGGTATTACTATTAACTCACCTGAGTTTCTCTGTGGGCAGGTGCGGCACTCAGGGCCCCAGCCATGGCCGTAATGGCAGCAGCACTCGGAGTAGGTGACCGCCAGCCCCGGCCGTGGCATGGTGCAGATCAGATCTTCATCCACTTCTTGAAAACAGACATCCTTATGGGCTGCTGTACGGTCTGATAGGGGGTAAAGCGAGAAAAAGGAAAAGAAAGCAAGGCCACAGAGAATGCGGGACAGAAACAAGCAGAGAGGGAACGGGGTAATGAAGAAAAAGAGAGAAGACCAATGTAGAGAAGAGAAAGACAAACACACAATAAACACAAATGGGTCCTACCCTACCAAGTACACAACGAATCACAACGAAAGGCTCGAGCCTAGCTGATTTAGCACAAAGCGCTAAAAGCGATCGGAGGCGGCGCACTGAAACTCGACAAGCCGCCGGACATAGGGCCTAAACTGTGATCAAACTGGCCACCTTGTGGGGCGAGCAGGGCGGGGTTACCCACCGTCGTAGACGCACTGCTTGAGTGCGGCGCTGAAGGTGAGCGGCTGAGCGCAGATGCAGTGGAAGGAGCCGGGAGTGTTCACACACCTCCCGTTCCTGCAGTACGACGGGTCCAGACACTCATTCACATCTGAAAGGGTCACCACAGACATTACTAGAAAGGAACAGAGAAGTCCGGAGAGAAAGAAGGAGCCGATGAGAGAGAGGGGGGGAAGGGAAGAGTAATAAAGAGAGAGAGGGAGAGAGAGGGAGAGAGAAAGTGAGAGAGAGAGAGAGAGAGAGAGAGAGAAAGAAAGGAGGGAGGGAGGAAAAAGAACGAGAAAGAAGCAATCAGAAGCACACAAGTTTGGGTGAGATATGCATCAGTACAGTCTCTAATGATTAGCGTGCTCTGATTTAAAGGGCGCAGGTCACATATGGGTTTTCCGTCAGGAGACGCTCATTTAGGATTGACGGAAGGAGTCTCCAGTGTCAGAATTAAAACACTTTGGAGCTTGGAACTTCAGGGTGGTGACCGTAACTCTGCCGTAAGGGTGTTGGGCCGAATATCACCACCCTGTCGGTGATTACTTTCCTATATAAACACACTCCGAAGTTATATGAATGCATTAGCTCCTAAACACTCCCAACCAACCAAATTACCCATCATGCATCTTATTCAAGGCGAGTCCGTTCCAAATATACTCACCGGCCTGTTCTTCCGGCGTGACGCAGCTGTTGCGGTCAGTGCCGAGGATCCAGGGTGGCGTACAGATGCAGTAGTAGGAATCCTGCGTGTCCACACAGCGGCCGTTTTTACAGTTCGACAGGTCCAGACATTCGTTTATGCCTAACCACACACACACACACACACACACACACACACACACACACACACACACACAGAGGACAGCTCACGGTGTAGTATTTCAGCTGTAAAAAAAAGTTCTCCAAAAATCTGTGAAGGCAACTTAAGCTAAAAATATAGCGCACGGTTACTAAATTAGCATGCGCTATGCTAAGGCATGTCCAAAAAGGATTGCTTGAAAAAACAAAACAAAACACAACATAGAAAAAAAAACACAAAGGTGGGAAGAAACCAATTCAGACACATATATTTATAAAAAAAATAAATTAATTAATTAAAAAAAAGAGTGCTTGGTTGTATTATTCCTGGCTAAATTAGCCAAGCGAGCTCATAATAAAAGACCCTAACGAGCTGTTGACTAACTAGCTAATTAGTCGATTTTGCATCAAAGGCATTATGCGGGTCAAGAAACTCCACTGATGCTCGGATAAAGCGCTGGTCCATTTTCTCTCAGCAACACCTGGGATTTTATTAGCCGGCGCCTCTGAAACTGAGAACTAGCCTAAAGCTATTTCTCCCCCGTGCCGTCGCGCACAGGACTACGAGAATAAATAAATCCCAATCCAGATGTTCAGCGATGAATAAAATATGGATCTGTTCTGATGTGTCATACAGGAGCGGGGAACGCCGTGATCACCTCTGTAGGCCTTTGTGATCCTCCGACACACACTCCAGCCGTGTTGGAGATTTATGAAGGGCTTAAATCCGAAAAGCGCTGGTAGAAAGCTTAGCGGAGAGTGTTTGGAACCTGCGGCGAGGCCGGTCATTCAAATGATTTATGAGTTAAGCAGTTGATGATATGGGTCATTATTCAGTGACAGCTAGCACTAAGTCAGAAATGACAACCTCCTCAGCACACACACACACACACACACACACAAGTACATTTTACATCACACACATCCTTCCGTTGCTGTATTTGTGTTTAATCATTCCCTGATTAAAAAAACAAACAGGTTTTTAAAGCTAACTAGCTAGGCAGGAGGGCTTGCGTGCTAGTTGGCTGGGAACCGCCGACAGCCGAGCCTGTGCTAGTTCTGGGTCCTTCCTCAAATGAGGTGCTAAACAGGAAGTGATTGGTAAACAACTGTTACTCAGTGGGTGATAAAACTTCACAAATCCAGCTTTATGAATTTTCTGTTCAAATGAGCAAGCTAAACAAGCACCTTTTGGAGATTTCCATGCTAGCATGTCACAGCTGCTCATCTATTAGCGCCTGCTAGGTGTTAATTCACCTCAAAGGAAGCAGTATGGGATCTTTTAAGCTGGGAAAAAATGCTCGATGTTGCTACTGTGTTCTTGGCTTCCTGCCCCAGTGCTGGGTTTACTTAAAGATTTAACTGTGAAAAAAAAAGAGGTTTGTTTACATGACAGCACACGCTAGCTTGGCACTTAGCACTACCGTAGTTACGCGGCGCCCTGCGGGCCTGTCTTCTGGGGTGGGTGGGGGTTCCCCCTGGTTTTCCACAGTGATATGAGAGTAAAAAATGAGAAGTTGTATGCCAGAAAAAAACAAAAAAAACCAAAACAACCATTTTCACTACTCAACAGCTGCTAGAAGGGTTTTTTTTTTCAACGCCTTTTTCGAAAGCGCTCCAGCACTTTGTCCTCAGAGCAACTTATCAACACATGTACTTGGCTCTGTTTGTGTATGAAGTCAACACACACACACACACACACACACACACACACACACACACGGAGAGAACGTGACATTCCTGAATGCATTTTCTTTCTCGCTCGCTCACTCGCTCAACCACCAACACCCACACACCCACACACAAAGCCCTCAGTAACCAGGTTCTCCTCCCCCACACACCGCAGATTTACAAACGCCACTACGTCTCCTCTCCACAAGCCTCGTTGGCGCAGTAGGCAGCGCGTCAGTCTCATAATCTGAAGGTCGTGAGTTCGAGCCTCACACGGGGCAGAAGCTTTTCCTTTCCACACCTCCTGAACTAAAACGTTCCCCACTCCATCCCAGCAAGCGGGATTTTTCCGAACGCGTTTGCCCGTTTTCTGTTTTTCCTCAAGTGAAGACAGATTCCAGCCTCATCCAGCCAAATCCAGCCTTCCAAAAGCTGCAGGACACGCGCGCTGATCACAACACAGTCCAGGAGGAGATTCAAAGCAACGTTTTGAGAAGAAAAATAAACCGACTTAACCTAAGAACGTGTCAGGAGCTCGAGATCCGAGCCAGGGATCTTTAAATAAAAACAACATCACCCAGATCTACTGCATGTCATGCGTGAATCCTGCGTATCAGGTTAACTCTCTATGATAGCTTTCAAACACACACACACACACACACACACACACACACACACACATATATAGACTCACACACCCGTACCCAAGTCTGCAGGCAGGATGCACTTCTTGTTGCTGGCGTCTGGAGTCCACGGGGCGTTACACGTGCAGTAAAAGGAGCCGCGTGTGTTCATGCAGTGACCGTTAGTGCACAGGGACTCATCGTGACACTCGTCCACATCTACAAACGGCAGAAAAAAAGACACACTCTACGCATCGTTGGGTCTGCTTCAATGTCGTGAACCTGTCCGAATATATGCCACAATATGCTACAGTGTAAATATATTATAATACTATATTTTGTAATTACACAAAATCAATTTTACACGCCGTCTCAGATTTCAGGTTTTTCACATGGCGTGTGTGAAACTTGTCACAGTGTGAGCGGACACTGCCTCCTGGTGGTCAAAGCTTGTAAATATGACCGGGTGTGATCATGCTACAATGAATTGGGAACACATGACGCTGGGCATGTGTCTGTGTGTGTGTGTGTCTGTGTGTGTGTGTGTGTGTGTGTGTGTGTGTGTGTCTACCTATACACTCGAGAAGGTTGCTGTCGTAATAGAAACCCTGTTGACAATAACACTCAAATCCGGGCTGTGTGTTCATGCATCGTCCCTCTTTACAGATTTCGCTGGCGAATAGCACACACTCGTCTATGTCTGAAGGAGAGAGAGAGAAAGGGAGAGAAAGAAAGGGAGAGAGAGAAAGGGAAGGAGAGTATTATATCAACAGCTCCCACAGACAGCCAATCAAAATCAAGGGCGCAATAAGAGCAACTACAGGACATGGAAAAAACACATGGAAAAAAGAAAATGTTGATTTGTGTGTGTGTGTGTGTGTGTGTGTGTGTACGTGTGTGTGTGTGTACCTCTGTGCACTGGCAGGCCGTACTCCATCATCCCCTCCTCGTGGTAAAAGCCTCGTCCCACTGGACACAAAGAGTGGTACTCCGCTACACAACACATAACACATAGCTTCATTAGTCTATCCATCCTCATATACACACAACAGACCTTAGATTATATGTATATATATATATCTACAGGGGGTCCTCAGGTTACGACACAGCTCTGTTCCTACAACAGTGATGTAACCTGAATTTTGGTGTAAGTTGAAACACACCCTAGTCTAAGTCACGTCCCGATCCTAACACAGGTGTACAATCATCATCTAGAACATAAAAACACAAC
>JAQMCW010000017.1:12629116-12648672 GCA_030068335.1 Chrysichthys cranchii | reverse complement strand
AGGACACCAGCAGTTTTTGGGGGATGTCATTTTTCCTGAGGACTCTCAGGAAATAAAGCCTCTGCTGGGCCTTCTTTTTCAGCTCTGCTGTGTTCACACCCCAGGACAGGTCCTCAGTGATGTGAACTCCCAGGAAGCAGATGTCTGACACTCTCTCCACACAGTCACCTCTAATGAAAAGTGGTTTAATGTCCGTTTTCTTTTTCCTGAAGTCCACCACGATCTCCTTGGTTTTAGTTGTGTTCAGGACAGGTTATTGTCTATCATGGGTCCTAAGAAAGTGAGTAGCAAGGCTGGTGCTGAAAAGAAGAAGAGGCCACTTACCTTAGATATAAAGTGGGAAATCATTGAAAAACATGCTCAAGGTGTGCATGTTATGGACTTGAGCGAGGAATACGGGCGGAGTAATTCTACTATTAAGTTAAGTTTAGCGCTAAAGTTAAGGTGACCAGATTTCTGGGAAGCAAACCGGGGACATTTTGGTCAAAGTGGGTGGTGGGGGGTGGGGGGTGGGTACATTGTTAAAATGTTGCCACCACCGGGACGATCGACGACCAGGGGGTGGGGGGTGGGTGTGCACGTTGTCAATATGTTGCCACCACCGGGACGATCGACGACCGGGGGGGTGTACGCATTGTCATGCTGTTGCCACTGCCGGGACGATCTACGGGGGTGGCGCACCGCCAACATCTGGGACATTTCCGGGGACAGGTGCAGCCGGGGACAGGGCATCAAAAACTGGGACTGTCCCTGGAAACCGGAGCGTCTGGTCACCCTAGCTAAAGTGTAGCATAAGTTCAGCAATATGTAAAGTGTAGAATAAATGTAGCAATGTTCTGTAAGCGTATAGCAAGTGTTCAGTTGGCGATAGAGGGCAACGAACATAATGTAAACAAACCTCCTCTGACAATCTCTTCCTCCTCCCACCACCAACGTCCGTCCTAAACCTCACTGCTCCGCCTCCATCATCACATCTTGTGATCCTCAAGGTGAAGGACACTTCATACAACCAGTTTATTTCTTTACATTCACTTTTATTATGTTTTATTAATGTTTTATACATTATTTGTTATTTATATAGGACATTTCTCTTCTTTAAAAACATGTAACCAAAGAAATAGGTGTGTTTTGTTGGGGGTTTGGAACGAATTATTAGTAACTCCATTCATTTTAATGGGGAAATTCGATTTGTCTTACGACGCTTTTGACATACAACCTCGCTCCAGGAACGAATGAATGTCGTATATCAAGGTACCACTGTACTTAGTTTGCGTTGGTAGAAAGGATAAATGGTGGATAAATCATCATGTGGAGAAGTTGAATATTTATAAACATGTAATTCAGCTTTCAAAGAGTTGAATGTCCTAGCGATGTCATCACAGCTCCCACACACTTAATAATGTTCAGGGTTGCATGGGGAATCTGGAGCCAATCCCAGGTGACTTCGGGCAAGAGGCGGGGTACACCCTGGGCAGGTTGCCAATCCACCGCAGGGCGACACACAGGGACAGGCAACCATTCACACTCACATTCACACCTATGGCCAATTTAGAGTAGCCAGTTAGCCTAATCCCCTCTGTGCATGTCTTTGGACTGTGGGAGGAAACCGGAGTACCCCGAGGAAACCCACGCAGACAGGGGGAGACCATGTGAACTCCACACAGAAAGGCACCCAGGTTGACCCCGGGGATCGAACTCAGGACCTTCTTGTGAGGTGACAGTGCTCACCTGAATGCTCTCTGTTTGAATTGCTGCCATGTTGGGGGGCGGAGCTTGGTGTCCAGGTGTTGGGTTAGGGGGCGGGCTCAGTGAGTTGAAAGGCCATTCCAAAATGTAGATAACTCCACCCATTTTATCCAGAACATGTCTCCAGGTGAGAAAATAAATCCCCTGAATAATGCTCATGATTTTAAAATACAGGCTGAATCATTATTTTTTTATTTTTATTTATTTATTTTTTATTTACATTTCATATCAGTGACTGCAGGAGTGAGGAGTAACCTACAGTGCGTGTGTGTTTGTCTTTACATTTAAACCAGCGGAGTTTAAACCGAACTAGTATTGCCGGCCAGGGTTTCTGTTTATACTTGTTGATTGGGGCGGCTGTCGTTCGTTTCAAGTGCGCATGCGCAGTACGGGACGGGCACTGACAGCGGCCTCTCCCATTCTTTCTTATTGGGTGAGTTTTCTAGCCGTATGCTAGCTCCAGGCTAACATTAGCTTGCTAACCGGGCAGCCGCAAGACCCAGGGGGACCTGGACGAGTTTACGGCTTGTTATTTTTCTTATTCACTCCACGCACGCGCGTGTTTTTTTTTATTTATTATTTTTATTTCAGCATTGCTTCTGAAACATTGGCTGGTTGGGGTGGCTAGCTAGCTCGCTAGCTAGGAGCTAAGCTAGCTGACTGAATTGTAAATGGCGTCGGATACGAGTGATGCCGAGGAGTTTTACGACGCAGCGGAGGATGTCAACTTGTCTCCGTCCCCGAATGTGTGAGTACACGGTCCTGACAGCGGCCCTGGAAAGGTTTGAACATCGCTACGGGTTTTAGGATTGAAAAATAAACAAACAAAAAAACAGTGGCTAATGAAGGTGCAAACCGAGCTAGGCAAGGCTGTGTGTCAAACCGAGACTCCCGAGCTACACAGGTGCACTACGTGCGGGTTTACGTCAAGGCGCGCGCGCGCTCTGTAGTGCACTTGATGTATCCTGTGGAGGTGATTTCGAACAACGCCCCAGGTCCTAATTCATGCCAACTCTTTCTGTCACTTAACACTTCCTGTTTGTGGTTTGTTCTGATATTCAGTTTTTATGCTTGCTGATATCCTGGATGTCACTCTGTGAGCCTGGGGCGCAGTTATTTATTTATTTCTGTGTTTATTTCTTTATTTCTGAGCTGTGTGTGTTCAGAGCCTGACACGTCGCACAGCTCCATTAGTGCAGGTGTTTATCAGCCTCCATTTCACCTGACCCAAGTTACTGTTTAACCAAGGAAAAGAAAGTAGATTTCAGCCCTAAAACAAACCCATGTTGATGATTAAAGCGTCCTCGAGTTTGTGGGGAATGTTGACATGTTGGGAGTGAATTTAAGCCAGGACAAACTGTGCACAGCCTTGTTTTTAAGGATGTGTCGAAGGAGTCGGCTCTTTAGGTGAACCGACTCGCTTTTAGAATCTGCCTTGTTTTTTTTTTTTCCAGCTATAAACTGCATTCAGTTTTTCATTTTTTTCTCATTCCTTTCTCTCTCTCTCTCTTTCTCACACACGCTCTCACACACACTTGAAGTCACTGAGGACAAATGAAAAGTTCCAGTTTTGATTCAGACTCTTGCGAATCTCTGACACTGGAGACTCCTTCTGTCTTTTCTTGGCCACCTCGCTGTGTCGTGTCGCTGCGTTTAAATGTCGCGCTTGCTAAGTTCAGGCGATCGGATGACTTATCCGTGCACTCGGATTGGTACGGAGGTATTCAAATGATGTGATGAGACAGAATTCGTGCATGCAGCCCTCTCGCAGGGAAAAGCAATCCCTTTTTCAAGTGTAGCACATTCTAAAAGGCGTGTGTTAATGACATGTTTTGTTTTTCTCCTCAGGTCACCTGCGAAGTTCGTCCTTCCCCAGTCTCAGGTACGTGCCGATTACGGTCACTTGCACTCCTGCTGAATTGTTCGATCAAATCCAGGAACTGTTTGTATGTTTGTTATTCAGGTATACAGTCAGTTTTAGCAATGCGAGCGCTGTGGGATTCGTCTCTCTCAGTCTTCGGTAGCCTCGTGAGGGCTGAAATCGGCAGATGGCAGAAACGCCGCCCACGTGCTGGGTTTTGGTCCGTGTTGAGCGACCGCGAAGACGCGCTCGATCCACAATCTGCCCCAGAATCAAATGTTCAGCACATCAGAATATCTGTTTAAACCAATGCCATGATGTCCTCATGACACACTTATCCGCAAACGGACACAAGTGCGACGCGGTTGCTGTCGTCAGATCGGCCGTATTGGGATTCGGGCCTGAAGTGGGCATGACCTAGAGCGGTTCTGTTTACACGCCGTAACACGATATTGGTTTGTTTTAACCGATCTCTGTTTCTGCTTGTCTGTAGGGTGTGGAAAACCCGATCCAGGAAGAAGCTGTCGCGTCCGAGCCGCGCCAAGATGACTCTCTTCAGGTGATGCGCGTTTCTCCCCGATCCCCGTGTCTGTTGAGACGCGAGCCGAGCAGCCGAACGTTAGCCTATAAGCGGCGTGACGCCGCGTCTCTCGCTCTGTGTCACTGCGCTACAGTCTGCGTGGAGCTCAGACTCAAACCGGAGAGCTCTGATCCGTGTACGGCTGTGCGTTTTGGCCGGGACCCAAGCTCAACCCAGCAGTGTTTCCTGAACAAAGTCGTGCTCCTGACGTCCTTCATCCCAGGAGACTGCGGTGTAGCCAGGAATTCATTTCACACCGGGGGGTGGGTGGTGGTGGTGGGGGGGGTGACTGAATAAAACCAGGAAATAAATATATCCACAGCACGCGTGATGCGCGTGTGGTTAGCCAGTGGTGCGAGTGGAAGCCAGGCTATAATTCTTGAACGCACAGACGGGCAATACTGCCACGTTAATAACCTTAACACAAGTCTAAAATAAAACATTTTCACCAAAATATGTCTGGAAAAGAAACCAGGACTTCATTATGATCAAGTAATAAAGCTGTGCTCATTATAACCCCGCATAAAAGTACATGACGTACGTGTTTATTGGCCACGCCTCTTTTCCGAGATCTCGTACCATGTAGATTGGGACCGGCATCCTTCCGAAATCCATGTTAATCCGCCTGTTTCTCTCTCTCTTTCTCCCCCAGATCATCGACAGCATCATAGAGGAGAGTCAGAAAGGGGGCGGGGTCGAGGAAGATCTGTTGAGCGGTGAAGAGAAAAGTCCCGCCTGCTCACTTCCGGAACCTCCGATAGCGCCGGATCTCCCCGCGGCTCCCGTTGAACAGGACGTGAGGTCACAGGACACGTCGGACACACAGGAAGCGGCTCCCGATGGCCCTGAAGCGTCTCAGGAGGACACATCTCCCCCTCCCCCTCCTCCTGACATCACACGCGCCCTGGGGCCGTCTCAGGCCGCCGACAAGACGACGGACGCCCCCAAACCGGCAGACATCCTGGACCAGGTGCCGCTCGGAGACCAACCCGAGTCGGGCTCCTCCGGCCCATCGAAGCCTCCCAGGCAGTTTACAGTGGAGCCGGATATCGTCGCCAGCACCAAGAAAACCCCTCCCTCGAGACCCCCGCCTCCCAGCGGAGCTCCGCCTCCCAGGCCGCCGCCCCCGGCTCGCCCGTCCCTCCCAAGCAGTAAAAAATCTCAGGAAACCATTCGGCCCACGAGGCTGGAGGGTGAGGAGTCTGCTTTGTTTTCCACACGAAAGAATCGAGTCCTTTTATTTATATATTATAAAAAAACCTTACTTTCACATGCATTATTAGTTGTAAATAATAACGTATAAAATCGGAAAGTGTGATTTGACGTTGTTTGTCTGTTAGCCGGATCTTGAGTGTTTTTTAAGGTAACTTTTATGCAGCGCTGACGTGCTGAAAATAACCTGCGGCGTGATTGGTCAGTGTCCACAGAGGCAGCGGACGAGCCGTGCGGATTGGTCAGTCCCAACTCTGGTGTGAGAGGGCTCGCGAAAGAGCTGCAGCACTCTCTGGATCTCGCTAGCGCCACCAGCGGGGATAAAGTGGTGACGGCGCAGGTGATGATCACACACACCGAGATCCTGAGGATTATTATTATTAGTAGTAGTAGTAGTAGTAGTATTGGCTTGAAGATAAATGGAAAAACGAAACTATTGAAGTGTTTGTGTGTGTTTATTAATTGATTTATTTGTGTGTGTATTGGTGTATGTTGTATGATGACATATGATGGTGTGGTGTGTTTGTGCATTTGCTTACATGTATGTCTGATGTATTGTCAAATTTGTTTGTTTGTATGCATTGTCTTTGTTTGTGTGTTATTGTATGATGTGTGTGTGTGTGTGTGTGTGTGTGTGTGTGTGTGTGTGTGTGTAGGAAACTGATGAGCGAGAGCCCAGTCCGAGTGGTAATGAAACCCCGGGACCCCAGAGACCGCGCTCTAACTCGGGCAGAGAGCTCACCGATGAGGTACTGTTACCTTCGTGCGTGTGCGTGCGTGTGTATCCGATCTCCAGTCATTCACTCAGGGTTTTGTTTGTCCCTGCAGGAGATTTTGGCGAGCGTGATGATCAAGAACCTGGACACGGGCGAGGAGATCCCGCTGAACCAGGCCGAGGAGAAGCTCCCGACCGGGATCAACCCTCTCACTCTGCACATCATGAGGAGGACCAAGGAGTACATCACGTACGACTCCCGCGTCACCCACAATGCACCTGGGTCATATCAGACACGCAGCGAGACGTCCTTACGCGGAGACCGCGCCGGGGTGGGGTGGGGGTTTCCTCCTGGCTTTCACTGCAGTCCAGAACCACGTCAGATCAGAGAGGCTGATTTCCCATAATGCACCAGTTCCCTTGTGAGGCGCAGCGCATGATGATTGTTACGTGATTATCGGCCGCAATAGCGCAACACGCTAGGGTTGATTGAGATGATATCGAGATCGCGGTCAATTATGTCGTGATACTTTTCTCCCCTGAGATATATTCTCAGATTTATGTATTT
Source organism: Chrysichthys cranchii (assembly GCA_030068335.1). Classification (NCBI taxonomy): domain Eukaryota; kingdom Metazoa; phylum Chordata; class Actinopteri; order Siluriformes; family Claroteidae; genus Chrysichthys; species Chrysichthys cranchii. The sequence continues at coordinate 12,641,990 of JAQMCW010000017.1, read as the reverse complement.
TTTTTTTTTTTTTAAACTAAATAGAATTAAATGATTGATTTTTTTTTTTTATTCCAACCAAATGGAGCAGCAAATTCAGTTCGCCTTTAACGTTGGCCGAATCATGTATCGGGATGTTTATCGTACGAGTGGATCGCGGTATGATATTTTCTGTCACATCGCCCCGGCCCTGATGTCTGTTTCAAAAACCCGGTGTGGTATTTTGACTTTTGTTTTGTCATGTAAGCTGCTTCTATTCAGCTGTTTTATACAGTCATGTTACCTGCGCTAGGTATCGTCCAGGTCTCGTCTCAGTGTGTGTCCCTTCCCTGAAATACACCGGAGACGCTCCTCTCCGCACTAAAAAGGACACGTGTTAAAACCCGGTTCATCCGGAGCAAACAAACCAACCGACGTGAGGGTTATTCTTCTCTCCTCCCTCCACACGTTCCTCCAGGACGTGACCTGAAAAACAGTTTTCATCCAGGACATTCACCCTGTCCTTAGAGACGTTTTTTTTCTTCCTCTCCTTTCTTCCCGAAACCGTGTTCCTCGACTGCGAGCGTGACTCGATTTAGAATAAAACTCCAGACCCGCGCTTTTATGGGCGTCTTTTAAAAGTCCTCTGAGTAACATCAGCGCAGCAAAACAAGGCGACGAGCTATTTCTCCGTCACGCCTTTAACTTTCCCGGGCGCGTTATCCGTCTCGCCGTGTCCCCGGGGTCTTTTCCCCGCGATCCTGTTCTCCACGCTCCAATCTGTCCACGCGCGGCTGTGCTTCCCCAGAGGCGGCGCCGCTGCCGCCACTAATCTCTTCTCCTCTCTGTGAATTCTCTCTTTTATTTATTTATTTATTTATCTATCTATCTATTTATTTATTTATTTATTTATTTATTTATTTATAAAAGAGGAGTGCTTCTAACAGAAATGGCTAACAGCGAGTGAAGGCTAGCTTTGACACCCGAGCATGATTTTATTGCACCGTGTGCACTCGAGGAAGATTTCGATCCCCAGCGTGATCCTCTCCTCTTTCCACAGGAACGACGCTGCTCAGTCCGACGACGATGAAAAGAGTCAGCCTCCGCTGAGTGACTCGGACGGAGGGAAACTAAACACAAAACGAAAAAAAAAAAAAAAAAAAAAAAAAAGCCAAACATCATGGTTCACAACTTGCTTTTAATTCTAACTTCTGTCTTTTTCCCCCTTTTCCTCCTCTCTTCCTGTTCATGTTTTGATTTCTCATCTTATTTTCCTCTTCCTCTTTTATTCTTCCCCTTCTCTCTCCAATTTCTTTACCTTGTCGTTTCATTTCTTCCTTTCTCTGCGCCGCTTCTTCTCCCCGTCCCTCCAGCCTCTCGCCCTTTCCCCTCCGTCTCGTCGCCCTCTTCTCCCCTCTTCCTCTCGCTGCGCTGCTCACCGTGGTCTCCTTGCGCTCTCTCCGTGCAGCACCCAGCTGAAGAAGTTCCTGGGGAAATCGGTGAAGCGGGCAAAGCACCTGGCGGAGGAATACGGCGAGCGTGCGGTGAACAAGGTGAAGAGCGTGCGGGACGAGGTGTTCCACTCGGAGCAGGACGAGCCATCCTCCAGCGACGACGAGGGCATGCCGTACACGCGGCCCGTCAAGTTCAAAGCGGCGCACGGCTTCAAGGGGCCGTACGACTTCGACCACATCCGGGTGGTGCAGGACCTCAGCGGGGAGCACATGGTGAGGAGGCGGGAACCGAGGCGAAGCATGGCGTACCGTACTGCGCTGAAGTGCGTGACGCGGGGTTGTGCTGTCCTGATGTATTATCGTGTGTGTGTGTGTGTGTGTGTGTGTTCAGGGAGCGGTCTGGACCATGAAGTTCTCTCACTGCGGCCGGCTCCTGGCTACAGCTGGACAGGACAACGTGGTTCGCATCTGGGTCCTAAAGAACGCCTACGACTACTTTAACAATATGAGGATCAAGTACAACACGGAAGGTACACACACACACGGACGTCTCGACACGTCTCCGGTATGTCGTCCATTCTTTAATGACGGACTAGCCCTTCATCCATGTGTGTGTGTGTGTGAGACTCGCCAGCTGTGGCTGCTGTGTGGAGGATGTGCTGTTAAAGGAAAACGATGGACCCTGGAGCGATTAGCGGCACTTCTGCTTCATCACACCTTCTAAAATAATCGCTGATTTTTACTGTACTTTCACAACACGCGATTGTTTTGTCCTCCCTCACGTGTCGTGTCTCGCTCTTCCGCTGTAGGTCGTGTCTCACCGTCACCCTCTCAAGAGAGCCTGTGCTCCTCCAAGTCTGACACTGAAGCAGGGGTAAGACACACGCAGACACACACACACACACTGTGAGAAATGTTTCATCACGCGAATGCCTGTCCCTATACTTATGCACAACGGAAGTAAAAGGAAGGGTTTTTTCCTCCCGAAATGCTTCCATGAAACGTATACAGGAAGTCCTCAAATTACGATGGAGATGCGTTCGGCAAAACTCATCATAAGTGGGAAAATATTGTATTCCGAATGTCGGAGGCCTAGCTTTAGGTATCTTAGCCTAGCTTTAGGTAGCTTAGCCTAGCCTACCCAGGAGTCTTTTCCTGTAGGAGACATGCTGGGACATTTAGAAGACATGATTTTGAATAAAAATTAGCTCTTGAAAAACACAAACAGGCGGTAACGCACTGTACAGTACACCGATACACAGGGAGACTCTATGAGTCGCGGGAGAGAGTGAGGCGTCACGCAAGGCAAGTGACCTGTACATCCGGGTGTCGTCCAAACGTATCATACGCTGTCCCACTGGCCTGCCAGCGATGCCTGCATGTGCATCTTAAATACTTTGTAAATATTTATCAATTTTTAGCGTACTGCAGTCTTCATCATAACTTCTAAAAGTCGGACCATCGTAACTACGTAGATCCTCCCCCCCCCTCTCCCCCTGTGCACCAGCTGGCAGGAGCAGCGGCGGAGGACTCGGACCTCGAGGACAGAAACGTTCCCTTCAGGCAGCTTCCCTTCTGCAAGTACAAAGGCCACACCGCCGACCTTCTCGACCTCTCCTGGTCCAAGGTGAGACTCCGACTCCTCTGACCGCCGAGAGCATTAGAGTAAGACCAGGGACGGGATTTGTACTCTGAGTACGCGAGCGCTCACAAGCCGGCGGCTTCTTGTCGTGTCTCCGCAGAACTACTTCCTGTTGTCATCGTCCATGGACAAGACGGTTCGCCTGTGGCACATATCGAGGCGAGAGTGCCTGTGCTGTTTCCAGCATATCGACTTCGTCACGGCCATCGCCTTCCATCCCAGAGTGAGTGTGTGTGTGTGTGTGTGTGTGTACACTTGTGATCTCTGTGAATGAGAAAGTTCGCGTGTTAACGCGTGTCTGCCCCCGTGTCGCGTAGGACGACCGGTACTTTCTGAGCGGCTCTCTGGACGGCAAGCTGCGCCTGTGGAACATTCCGGATAAGAAGGTGGCTCTGTGGAACGAGGTGGACGGCCAGACGCGCCTCATCACCGCCGCCAACTTCTGCCAGAACGGCAAATACGCTGTCATCGGTACATATGACGGACGCTGCATTTTCTACGACACAGAGGTGTGTTCGCGCGCGCACCCATGTATAGGTGTACAGATCAGGTGTACACATACTTTTGCTCGCATGGTGTACATTTTTGCTTTCTCGAAGTGTATTTTCGGTTAAAACTGATTTTCCCAGAACACAGATGATGTGTTTGTCTTCTCATCAGAGATTACTCATCTTGTAACAGGTGTGTGTGTGTGGGAGCTGGCTCTGATAACTGATCACACACACACGCACACGTGCATGCACGTGTGAACGCTAAAGGCGATACTAAGCGGCACGGCTTTGTCTCTCTCTCGTGTTTGTTTACCCAACAGCGCCTTAAGTACCACACGCAGATCCACGTGCGCTCCACCAGGGGCAGGAACCGCGTGGGACGCAAAATCACCGGCATTGAGCCTCTTCCCGGGGAGAACAAGGTACCGCAGCGGTGACGCTCAACACACACCTGGTCTGTGTGCGGTGTCGAATTACACTCTGGTGTTTGTTTTTGTTTTTTTTCTTTTCAATCCTCACAGATCCTGGTGACGTCAAACGACTCTCGCATCCGTCTGTATGACCTGCGTGACCTGTCGCTGTCCATGAAGTACAAAGGCTACGTGAACAGCAGCAGTCAGATCAAAGCTAGCTTCAGGTGAGGAGCGGCGCCCTTAAAGGGACGGTGTGTGTGGGGGGGGGACCAAAAACGAACAAGCCATATATGCCATGTGATATGTGAAGGTGAAGGGTCATGTGACCTACCGTCAATCGAGTGCGTACGATGGGTCAAATTTCCCGAGGCAGCCATTTCGCACCTGTTCGTTAATAAAAAGCTTCAGATGAAGTTCCAGGAGTCAGAAGCAGATTCCAGATTCAGTTTGTTTTTAAAGCCTTGATGTCCTGACCTGACCCTCACATGTTTTGTTTTCTTCTCTCCTTAGTCATGATTACTCGTTCATCGTGAGCGGCTCGGAGGATAAATACGTGTACATCTGGAGCACCTACCATGACCTGAGCAAATTCACCTCCGTCCGGCGGGACCGCAACGACTTCTGGGAAGGAATTAAAGGTAAAAAAAAAAAAAAAGGATCTGGCGGTTTCGGCGATGTTTGTTTGGCGGGTGTGGCATGTCGATTGTTGGGACGTTCTGAAGGCGGTGATGAGGTATAGAGAAGGGAAAGCGAAGCGCTGTGTGTCACCACTCAACCCTATGAGGGGAGAACGATCATCCAGCATGGTCGCCATGTGAAAACCTTCTTCTACCTGGTACTTTTGCCTGTTCGCCAACACCGTAAAGGTGTTTGTTTATTTATTTATTTATTGCCCCCCTCGCAGCCCATAACGCAGTCGTGACGTCGGCCATCTTCGCGCCACACCCGGACCTGATCATACCTCCGGAGCCGGGGGCGGAGAAACCCGATTCCACCGAGTGCAAGAGCGAGGTGACGGACGACGCGGAGCCCATCCCGTCAGGTAATACTTGTAACCATGGCAACCTGCACTGCCGCCTAGCTTTGTTTGTTTATTTGTTTTCCTTCACAATATTGTATTTTCACACCCTTTTCGTTCTTCCTTACAGGAGCTTTAAAGACAGACCACACGGAAGTCCTCCTCTCCGCCGACTTCACAGGCGCCATCAAGGTGTTCGTCAACGTGAAAAAATACTGAGCGCTTTTAATCGGACGGGACTGTATCAACGCAAAAAAGAAAAAAAAAAAAGAGAGAGAGAGAGAACTTTGTTTGAAAAACAGAGATCACAGATATCACTTTATCGTACGTCTTTAATCGGAGGGCTATAAACCCCGCCCATGGCTCCTCCTTCGTCGACGAATCAGCTTCCGGTGAGTGCTCTGGACGAGGCAGGCGGGGATGGCGTTAAAGCCCCGCCCTCTGTGCAGGGAACAGGGACCCAGGAAGTGGAAATGGCGAAGGATTTGGAAATGGAGGAACGTCTCCAGGACGCACCGCACTTCTTTTATCTTTCCTTCTTTTTCTTTCGGCAGGAATTTACAAATTGGAGGGAGCGCTAAAATGTTAAAATCGCGCATTGCAACGCAACGAGCCTCGTTTATCAGCCTTTACGTCCAGGGTTGGGGCTGATTTTCTTGATAAGCACGCTGAGTTGATGAGAAATTCCCCAGAACCATAACCGCATGGCTGATTCACCTTTGAGCATTTAGCCCCGCCTCCAGAGTTCCATAAAAGGCAAAGCTTGCGGGGGTGAAAATGACAAAATGGCGACTAAACAGTGAAAAGGAGGCTTCGTTTTCCAGTAATGCAATTCAGACACACTCACTCTTCCACCATATTTGTCTTAAAAGAAAGCAAAGCCATAAATTAAGTCATTAATATGAAACGATTAACAAATTAGCGATTCGAATTCGCCGGCGTAACACGTAAGTAAAATCGCAGCAACGCTCAGGCACCGCACACAACCCCACATGATACAAATGTATTTCCAGCCCGGATCTTGAAGACAAGCATATTTCTGGCACAAATGAGTTTCCGAACAAACCCGTACGCATCTGGTTTGATAAGCGAGGCTTGGCACGATACAGCTCGACAGCAAAACGAAAACGCGACATAAAAAAATGTCCTCCGCCCACCGAGCGCTTTCAGTGTGAGGCTTCAGTATTAACGTCGCTTGTAAACGTGAAACGAATCTCCCATCCAGTCGCTAACAGCCGCGTTAACGCGTTTTTACGCGACTCGATGAGTCCTGTGTAGCTGTTTCATTCTGCTGGATCTCAGCCGTGTTCTTGGTTGCACTTCGGCGTAAACTTGCTATTTTTCATATCGTACTCCGACCAGAGGGCAAGGTCGAAACCCTTGGAGCGCCGTTGTCACCGTGTTTAGGGTCGTAGATAAGCGTTTCGGTCGTCTCCGAAACCGCATGACCAGACGCGAAATCGTGACCCGTCCGTTCTCTTCTTGCTGTGCGTTTTCACTCCGTCTCTGCGTGCAGCGCATCGTCCGAGCCGCACATCATAAATCCCAGGTTCATATCCGATCAGAGTGATGTACCCCTCCCATCCCTGGGGCGGACGGAGACGGACACGGGCGCACACGCAACGCCGGAATCGGTTTCTTATCCGTTCTGTTTGAGCACCATTTCAAATTTCTGTGTTCATCAGTGTTATTGTTTGCTTGTGTAAAAAAAAAAAAAAAAAAAGTAATTGTTCCACATGATTTTTGTTTTATATATAAAAAAGGACTCTAAAGAAATAAAGTCTAATGATTTTTGCCTATGAGATGAGGAAATCTCAGGTAAAGCAGGTATTGAGGTCAGCGCTCGTTATTTATCTCCAGCCTTCGGTAAGGGTTGATCCGGATCCCGGTCGGTTCTGTTTACTGTCCCGCCGTGGCTACGGTGAGCAGAACAAGGACTCACTGTGTGTTGTTTTTTTTTTTTTTCCTTCAGTGCACAACGTTCACACCTTCAGTGAGACTGCTGTAGCGTCAGCTTGCCCTGTTTTATCAGCACAGGGTTAATCATACACACACGGGTGAGCGCTCAGTCATGAACGTACCCTCCGTCGACGATGCCCTCGACCATGCCTGTTCCACCATTTATAATTTGGGCGAATCGCCCCAGTTGTGTTGGTTTGAAAACATTGCACCTGTGTACAGACAGGAAGCAGCACTGCAGGAGTGGGCAGACTTTAGCGCCAGGGTCGAAGACGCCCGGTTCGGTGTGACTATTTAAACACCAACTACGATTTTGACAACGAGCAGTTTGGTGATTATACAATACAAGAGTGTTAAAGGGAACCCCAACTGGTGACCGGTCAAGCGGCACGCTAATGCAGTGATTCCCAACCAGTGTGCCGTGGAAAATTATCCTAAATTTCTCCTAATTGAGCTGAAAATTATTTACTGCAAATAATTCGTCTTCGTTCATCTACGCAAGAGTGACGGGCAGAACAATTAAATACTCTTCCAGGAGGTGGAAGAAGGTGGCTAATTGATCTGTGTATCGACCTGTTGCTTAATGCTTTTTGTGATGTTTTTGTTTAGCAGTGTGCCGTGGCTCAAAAAAGGCTGGGAAACACTGCTCTAATCACTACACGATCCTTATTGCGATATCGGCGTTCGTATCATGATTTTAGGAGAAACATCAGCCTTCCTTCTGAAGTGAACATGCAGCCGTAGGGTCTTTACCCCAGAAGAGCTTGTGGAATGCAGTATGAAACATCAAACTAGCGTAGTAACCATAAGACCTGTTCCTGTTCCAAGCTTGCTGTGCCCACAGGAGTCCCTGTGCGCCCCCTGGCTGCAGCCTGCATGCACTGCATGTTTAAGCTCTGACTATCATCTTCCTCGGTAATATTGGGATAAATATCACGATATCATTTTTAAGTCACAACCAATCACCCAGCCCAACTCCATACCCCGCGTGGTCTGAGGTTTTATTCATGCATGAATGAATGAAATAAATAAATAAAAAGTCGCACTAAATGAAAGTGACCTTAATAGAAAAAAATGTTTGATTATTCCTTTAATTTAAGTGTTATTAAAACCAGTGGCCCAAAGGAAGTGGGCGGAGCATGGAGCATCACAGGTGATTCTGACGTTCTGCACATTCATTGGGTGTAGTTTTTTTTTTATTTTTATTTTTTTTTAATTTTTTCGTCTAACCCTACGATGCCCGTCGCGTCGAGGCGGGTGGGGTCGTTCCTGCCCCGCAGTGAGCTGGGATTCCACGCCGTCTGGATCACAGTTACCACCGAGAGCTGTTTATTGTAAAGATTGTGAGAGCGATCGTCAGCGTAAATCTTTACACAGGGACTTACCTTAAAAGAACAAAACTAAGACACCTGTACAAATAACTTCATTTTACAAAAAAAAAAACAAAAAAAAAAACAAACTGGGCCGAGACGCCTTTTTTCTAGATTCGGAGCAGCCACGAAGAGGAGGATTCTGGGAGATGTACAAGACTGTAACTTCTGGCCCGCGTCCAGTTGTGAAGCATGACATGGAGAGGGGTGGGTGTGTGTATGCGTGTGTGTGTGGCGAGCAGTCCGTGGGTGCAGTCCATCGAGCTGCTTGAGCAACAGAAGGTCACAGAGGTCAGTGTTTGCTCTTCTTGGACTTCTTGTGCGAGCGGTGTGGAGACCGGGACGAGGAGCGTCTGGACCTGCGCTGCGGAGACGGAGACCGGGAACGCTTGGACTTGCGTGGAGAACGGGACCTCGTCCTGGAGGCGGAGATATACAAGACATTAGTCTTTAAATGGAAAATAAATACAGGGAAATAAATCAACGCCTTGATGGTGTGATGCGGTCGAGCGCTAAGCATGGTCATCTCCGATGATTATTAATTAATTAATACAAGTCCACCCTGAATAGTTTTATTCCACTTACATCGCAGTGACTTGCCCAAAATGACAGACCAAATAAACAAACAAAAACAAATGGCATGATTTTTAAAAAATGTGAATTTTAATGCTAATGTGGAACATCAGTCAGCATCTTTGAACCAATCACAATCCAGAATTCGACAGAATTCCCCAAAGTACGCAAATGGGACAAAAACTAAACTATATTATTTTCCAGGCGGTTTGCACAATCATAGGACGCGTCGTTATACCTTTTCCGTGTGTGTGTGTACGTACCTTTCTCGCTTGTCCTCCCCTTCCCGGCTCCGCCCCCGGCTCCTCTCTCGGTCCTCGCTCTTCTTGCTCCTGTCTCGCTCCCTCTCCTTGTCCCGCTCTCGGTCCCGCTCTTTCCCTTTGCTCTTGTCCTCCACTCGGTCTCTCCGCTCCTCCTTCTTCGCCTTGTCCTTCTGCTTGCTCGAAGTCTTCTCCCGCTTTTCCTCTTCGTCCTTGTCGAACTCCTGCGGAGACGAGGATTTTACACGGGCGTTTGAGTAAACGGGGGAGAAACAAACAAAAAAAAAGACAAGGAAAAAAGCCAGAAGATTCACGAAGTCGGTGTGATGAGTGAGCGATCGCTGTGAACACCTAGAGATTCGGTTAAAATTCAATATGATGATCATGAGTAAGGAAATGTTCCCAAATAACAGGTGTGTGTGTGTGTGTGTGTGTACCTTCTGTAGCAGTTTGTTTCTGTAGTGTTGAACTTGCTGTTGAAGGCTCATATTGGATTTCTTCTGCCGTTTCCCTGACTCCAACTCATCCTGAAACTTCATCACCTTCACCTGACACACACACACACCTCTGTATTTAACATAATGCACAAAACTCACTACTTAACCCACGAACCACCCTGAACTCTCTCACCTCCAGCTCTCGGAGCCGGGTCCTCTTGTTCTCCGACATCTCGAAATTGCGCAGGCTGCTCTTAAACTCTGCCCCCTCGAACCTGCTGGGGCTCGCCGCGTCGTCGCTGCTGCTGTCGTCGTCCGAGTCGGCCTCGTTGTCCTTGGCGCCGCTGAGAGAGGTGAAAGAATTAACGGTTTGAGTGACTGCAGAGCAGAAACACAAGCGCTCTAGAGTGCTAACAGGTCAGCCAACGGGTACGAAACAAAACAAAAAAACAAACGTAGGTTCAATATTAAGAAATGATGCTTGTAAACGTTTAAGGGCTGAGAGACTTTGTACCTCGCGCTCAGTTCGTCCTCGGAGACGGATTTAGCTGCGGGATGAGACGGGAGAGTCAAAACTGAGGTGTGATGAAATAAGGAGTGAGGTGACAAGTGTGAAGAGAGTTTATAGTTACCCGAGTGCTCCACGTCGTCCACTCGCTCCCATTTGGACAAAGCGACGCTCGGTAGGGGTTTTTCCAAGCCTTCGTCCACTGAGACACACAGAGACACAGAGTCAACCCGCGGCACGGTTCTAATCTGAACCAAATTTCCCGAGCGCACTCGTTGCATCATCGTTTAAAACGGTATTAACCTCTCCGCCGCAGCAATCAGTTTCTTTCAGCTCGTGAACCCCCGAATTCCCCCGTTCGCCTGAGCAAGCTTGCGCAATCGCACTTTAAATTATGAGCATTCTGTGCTGTTTCCTAAACAAATAAATGCCTAATAAAACGCATGCTTGGCTGCGATAACTAGATTTACTCCACAGCAATAAAACACAAACTCCTTCCTTGATGCGCTACTTGGCTGCATAATGGGATCTTAAACGTTCCTTTGTCTTCATGCTGGGCGTTTAAATGAGAACTCGATCCACGCACGTGAGTCAGTCCAATTCTGAACCGCACCCAAGAGCTCATGTGTCGACACGTACGGAGATAATCTTCAAAAATGTCAACAAAAACCCAATTTTTTAAAAAAAATAAAAAAAATTTAACCCTTCTGGAGACTTTTGTTCTTAGCCCGACTTTATCTAAAGAACAAGTGGAGACCGATAGTTTGGTTTGCGGCGATGCCCGGTGAGGCTTTTCCACGGCACTCACACGGCACGCCGTCGATATCATCCATCGCCGGGTCGAGCGGGACGCCGTCAAGGTCGTCCACTGGGATGCCGTCGATGGAGGACGGGTCCCAGGTCATGGGGGAGCCGTCCAGGTCGTCTAGCGGCGTCCCGTCCAGTTCCGCCCCGTCCAGGGGAACGCCGTCTAAGGGGGCGCCGTCCAGATCGGGAGAGGCGGCCTACGTGAGACAAGACAACGTTACCCAGAATGCACTTGCAGCAATCAAAGCAACCGAATTACTATAAAATAAACAGATAAAATAAATAAACTGGAACAAGACAATTGCTTGTAATAACCTCCTTCATTTAGGTGTAAACGTGAATAAACCTTTAACAAAGCCATTTTGTGACAGACTTGGTGTTAAAGTTCACAATTTGAAGATTTTTAAAAAAATTACTGCGTGTTCAACAGCAAGAATTAGATCTCATTTACGTCCATGTGGGTGATTTCCCAATAAACCCTGCGACGTTTTACCCTATGTACTGAGCAGATATCATGAGTAGAATCCATTAATGCAAAAAAAAAAAAAAACCCAAAAACAACAAACAAACCCTCAAATCCTACTAAATATAAACAACCACCTGTGAAAAAATATTTCAAAAATCAGTAAATGAAGTCTTTGCTTTGTGTATTTAAGACAGCGGCCATTTTGGTCCTTCATGAGTCGACCCTAGTGATCTTGTTCGCTCTTGTGAGGTCACCTCTGTCCTTTCAGGCAGTTCCTCGCCCGGCTTGATGAGCCCCAGGAAGATGTTCTGCAGCTGGATGAGAAAGGATTCTGGGTAGATGGCCCAGTCCTCCCAGGCACGAAAGCAAGCCATGATCCTTTGCTGGAGAAACAGAGAAAGAGAACAGGATTTGTACGACGAGGGAGAAACGAAAGGTCGAAAGGAAGTGCACTCGTTCCTCGAGGGTTCACCTTGAACTGCTCGGCCTGCAGCCTGGCCTGGATGTTCCGGTACGCCTCGCCCATGTCGCTGAAGATCTGCGGCAGCTTGGACTCGAAGCTGCACGCGGACGAGACGCGCCGTTATTCACAGACGTGACGATGGTTACATGGCGTAGAGCACAGATTAGAGAGAGAGAGAGAGAGAGAGAGAGAGAGAGCACGATATCTTACTATTTGCGGTAGTAGGACGCGTTCGAGACTTTGGCGCTGGAGTTGTACAGGATGTCCGACACTAGATAAAGCCTCGCAACCTGGAAGAAGAAGAAAAAAGAAAAACACAAACAAAAAGAAATAACAGGTGAGGATCGAGGATCTCAAGCACCTAAACCTACAGCAGTGTGCAGTCCAGTCTTGGGCACATGCAAAGAAATGCTGTGAAGAAAAGATAAAGACTTTATACTTAAAAGAAAAACACGACAATGTGTCAATAATACACAGGGAAAAAAAACAATATTTGGTGCAATGACCAATTGCTTTTTTTTTTTTTTGTTTGTTCGGTTTTTGTTGTTCTTTAACCGTAATCCCAGGTACAGAGTGCGCAGGGTTCTAAGGTAATGCGCCGCTACGGTTTTTTTCTGCGATGCGAACCCCGGAAGCTTTCATTCGTTTTTGGGGGGTTTTTTGTACAAAAAATGGCCTCTTATGTACTATGTTGCTTTTTTTCTTTTTTAAACTAACACCCAAACATTTTATAAATACAAATTAATTTTGGAAATCTAAAATCCTTTTTTCTTCTGAGTCAGTGTTGCAGAATTCATCAAATAAGTAAACGAATATCTTTAACAATACAGTGAACTCGCGAGCGCAATATCGCGGGTTCGGCGCATCGCGGATTTTCACATTTTGATTTTCGGAATTTTTTGGCTTTTGCGGGACTCTGGATTATAAAATATAATTTAAAAAATGTTAATTCAAACATTAAAAGAACATTTAAATTGGAATAAAACAGTATGCACTGTATTTCATCAGCGGATGAATACACAGTGGCGGTGTACGCCACTTCCGCTTCAGCTAGT
>JAQMCW010000017.1:12569001-12580872 GCA_030068335.1 Chrysichthys cranchii | reverse complement strand
TGAAAGTCATCCTACACAATAATCCTCCTCCTCTCCCCCTCTCTCCTCCTCTCTGGTCTCCCTCACACCAACCACGAGTCTTTTTAAAAGTAAAGTACGGCTTATTTTGTTTTATGTATTTTTGTCATATTTTGTATTAATCATTTTCATATAAATATTTGTGGCCTGTGAAACGAATTATCTGAGTTTCCAAATCCGCTTTGATATACGAGTGCTTTGGATTACAAGCACGTTTCTGGAAACGAGTTATGCTCGCACTCCACGGCTACACTGTATATTTAAGAAAATTCAGCTAAAAGAAATGGGTTTATGTTAAGGCATAATGAGATTATAAAACAAGCTCCAGTCAAAACATGCCAGTACTATTTTGCTAAAAATTGTCCAATATGTTCACAGAAGAGCCCAATAAATGTTTAATTCCTCTTATACTACAGCAATTAGCCAATGCTAGGATTTTTTTTTTTTATTAAACAATGACATATGTATTTTTTATTAACTTGTTACTGTTAATGTTGTGGAACATCCAAAAAAATTTCAGGGTCTAAATCACCTCACCTGATATTGAGGTATGTAAGCATCTGTAAATTAATGATGGCTTCTGGAATCATCTTGATGCAGTTGTGGTAGAGGTTGAGCGACTCCAGCGGTGCAAACATGCACACTTCTGGTGGGATCTCTCCAAAACGGTTCTTGGATAAATCTGAATGGAAACATATCAAAATATAGCCAGTTAGCTTAGCCTTCTCTCAGTCAATCAGTGACCTTACATCAATCTCCTGGGGGAATTTTCAAGGTTCCAGTTGAGAGAGAAACAATCACAAACAAACAGGAAGAAGATTTTGAGTAGGGTTGCCAGATATGTGTTAAAAAGAACACAATACAATAGTTGAAGAGCAAAAAAAAACAAAAAAAACACCACCCTTCTCATCATGGTAACAAAATCCAAAATAAAGTAAGAAAAAATAAGAGAGCTAACTTTTTTTTTTTTTTACTGATGACAGAAGACTGATGGTAGACTGAATCCCAATAGCAACGATATTAACACCTTGTATGGAAAACCTGGCTGGGAAATATCATAACATAATATCAGTATCATGATTAGTTATGACACAATACACTTATATGCACAATATGTGCTTCTGAAATATTGTAGGTATCCACACAATTCATTTCAGGGTAAAAATTCTGATTGATTTTAAATTGATTTTAAAAATTGCTGAATGGGTCGATGTTAGGTCCTCAATAGTTTAAGTGTGTGTATCTCTGCATGTGTGCAATCTTCATTTGCTCATGTCCTTGTGCCTGATAAGGTAACCTGTTCTTGATTGATCCCCTTCTCGGACTAATCAATTCCTTTTGTGTAAGTTGTGGCTCTTTGTCCTTCCTCATTTCAGGGAGAACAAACCTCCAGAGATTACTGATCAAAGTGTGCATGTGTGTCATGTTACAAAGGCACATCCTCACATATGTACATCAGTTACCCCTTTCTTTCTTTTTTTATTTCTCTTCCCATGAGTCGGAGAATTTGCGGATTATGGTACACTATGCTAAGTGCACATCTGTGGTTTCCAGCAGTGACATCACTGGCTGGTCTAAAGTGGCAGACGCATCTGATTGATCCGCTCTGTTATGAGACAAGCAGCAAAAAGACCATTTTGTAAGGATGCAAGCCTTGAAAGCCTTGAGGATAGGCATCAGGGTGAAATGTCATCCTGTAACCAGGTTTTGATTGAAAATAAGGACATACGTGATGCCTGCCATGTTTTCTCCTCGTGTTTTATTTTTCATTTGTAATAATAAATAACACTACATATTTTCAGCTACATCATAAGAGATGCTTGTTTCATCCACTACATTATGGCATCCATATTGACCTGTAATGGCTTTGTCATGTACCGTAAATGCTCTAACGTTAGATTAGCTCTGGACGGTAGACTAGTGCATGCATGCACACATTTTTCTGTTATAACAATATTCAGGACCTTGCAGTGATTAAGCATTCCTTGCTTTGAATGTAACTCTAAATTGAAACATTTAGGCAGTGAACCTTAAGAATATATTGTATTGCAAAATAAGCAGAATGCTGTTTTAACTTCATGTTAAACTAACTGTATGCTTTTTGCAAACTTGTAACTATTGTTCTAAACTTGTGAAATAAATTGTTGATGCAGAAATCCAATCCACGTGCTCCCCGAGTTACGATGGCCCGACTTATGATTTTTCAAAGTTACGATGATGATGATGATTGCAAAGCGCTAAAAATTTTAAATATTTAGAAAATATTTAAAATTCATGGGCAGGCATCGCTGGCAGGCCAGCGGAACAGCGTATGGCATACACAGACTTTCAGACGACACCCAGAAGTACGCGGACGACACCCGGATCACTCGCCTCGCACGACACCTCACTCTTTCATGGAGTTACCTTCAGCATTGGTGTACTGTACAGTGCATTACCATGGGGGTTTTTGTGTGCGTCAAGAGCTAATTTTAATTCAAAAGCATGTCTTCTACAGGAAAAAAGACTCCTGGGTAGGCTATGCTAAGCTGGGCTAAGCTAGGCTAAGCTGGGCTGAGATACTTAAACTATGCTAAGTGGTTCAACACAGTGGTTCGACATACGATATTTCTGACTTACAACGCGTGTGGCGGAATGCATCTCCATCGTAACTTGAGGACTACCTGTACTTATGTACATATGCTGATCTGCTGATGTCATTGTTTTGAGTCACCTTGCTCATATACTTTCCATTGATTATTCCAGATCATATCAGTCTCTGCAGATATTCCAAATTGTACTGAGCAGAGACAAGTCGAGAAGAGAATGTTGTCTTGCTTGTTGTCAATCCAAAAATCTTTTAAAAATCTGTACAATGAACTTTGTTTTCTTTGACGTGGCCACTTGTGCAGAAAGTGTGAAATGGCTCAAAGTGTGAAAATAATCAAAATTTGCTGATTTACATGATGATTACTGTTAATATATCACATTTAATTAAATGGATTTTGGATTGGCTTCGGTCAGTTGAATATATCCTCCTGAGACCCAAAGTCTAATGTTATGCTCCTTGTCCTTTCTCCTCACCATTTCAGATTTTTTAGTAACTCATAACTATTGACCTTGATCATTGCATCCAAACAGGAAGAAGTTTGGCAAAAGAGTAATACTCAGTGGTCCTCATATGAGGATCTTGCGAGGAAATACACACAATATATTTTAAAGATTAAAGAATACTATGATATAGTTTTTGAACTATATACAACAATGAACAGTAGCTTCATTATTACTAATAACACCCTGTCCCTGGACACCAAAGGAAAAAAAAAAATCCACACAGATTTCAAGAAAAATTAAACGCTAAACAAAAGAAAAGATGATAGTTTGCGGGAAGAACATCAGTACTTTATGAATTCAATTTTATTTGTATAGTGTTTTTAACAATGTCACAAAGCAGCTTCACAGATGTATATGGATTCCAATTAAAAGCTTATTAATCTACAATCATATGCAAAAATATATGTACCCAGATATATCCCTAATGAGCAAGCCCACTGTGACGATAACAAGGAAAAACTCCCTGAGACATCAAGAGGAAGAAACCTTGCCATTACAACTAACTCACTTCTATAACCATGCGTTATATGGTCCAAAAGTCCAGCTGCATCGCACAAGATTCACTATAGTTTTTGCATAAAACTATAAAGAAGCCATTAAAGAAATGCTGACAGCATGAAACCATACATGAATTAATAAATATACATTGTACAGTGTATTTAAATCAGCTTATGGAAACTTTTACGTATAGTTCTCGGTCTGATGGAGGACTGTTATCCCATGGTGGACCAGGCTCAAATGAGCCAATGAGATAAAAGTGTAGAGCATCAAAGTGACCCAGATTTGTCTGAACGCAACATGAGTTGCTAACCAACACCATGCCATGCTGCCTGGCAACCATTTCTTCCCCAGAGGTGATGCTTGGGCTGTGCCCAGCTGCTATTGGCTTGTCGTGGGTGAAGGTGGGTATCCACCTTCACACATTCACACTAATCAAAGAAAAAACTGCTTTATATCAAACTTTTCATTAACCTTGAGCCTGATCCAGTCTTATGGTATACACATTCCTCAGGCGGTGTATTATTTTGCTACAGATATTATTATAGTTCTGATGCCACCCTTCATCCCATTTAGCTCTACACGTTCATTTAGTGCAAAAACTCAATACTAATAAATTATACATTGCCTACCTCTCAGCATGCCCAGTGCTGAACCCTAAAATATACACACATTGTATAGAATGACTTTGTATGCTGTTGTCTTAGTTTCCCTTCAACAGAACTAAAGGCCCAACCCTGTTCCAGCATGACAGTGTCCCTGTGCACAAAGCCAGCTCCATGAAGACATGGGTTGACAATGTTGGACTGAAAGAAGTTGAGTGTCCTGCACAAAGCCCTGGCCTGAACACCTTTGAAATTGGAACACCAACCCCACCCAACAGAGGGCCCCCTCACCCAACATCAGTGCCTGGTCTCATTAGTGACTGGATGGCACATCCATTGGGGGAAGGGTCCATTCTATGTTAATGTCCATGGTCTTGGAATTTCCAAAAATATGGCTGTGATGGTCAGGTGTTCAAATACTTTTGTCATCATTTTCCTCCACATTTAGGTCTTTTTGTTCGTGCTGTTTTAGCCCTTAACATACCGAGCCTAGGTCGTCAGCGTTGTTTACCAAGCTGGGGTCATCGGAGGACCCCATGGTTTTTCTTTTATTTCTCAGTTGCTTGTTGCGGTAGATTACTCAAAATAGATTTTTTTGGGTCCCTGAAACTATATTTCCGCATATTTCGTTCAACAATATTTTATTTATTTATTTCAACAGTAGTAATAGCCAATAGAATCCATACACTTTTCTTCATAAAAGTGTTTACATTTTTACATTCCGACTGCATACGGTTCAATCGTGCGCATGTTCATGAAAACTCTGAAGCTATCTTGAGGTACGTCTGGCCCAAGAATATTCAAGACAAGAATTGATCATCCAAATTTGTAATGTAGTAATAGATTATTATTATTATTATTATTATTATTATTATTATTATTATTATAGATTGGTAGTATACCAAGCAGGGTCCTGCTGGAACCCCCAAGGGTCTTTTTATTTTATTTTTTTACCTTTTTATGAAAGAATCTTATATACGTTTAATTATATATATATATTTTTTATCTTAAACTGATGTGGGACACATACAAAAATCAAGAAAAAAAATTAGTTGTTATAGTTACTGCAGGATCACTATTAATGTCACACTGGGGTCCTCCGAGGACCCCCCCACCCCTTGGTATGTGAAAAATGTTCACCTTTGTGTGCCTTATGTGTCATTCAACACCACATCCTCATGTGTTCCCAATACAAGATACACCAGTGGACCAGATAAGAAAATATTTCACATCTGATCAGATGTCGATCCAGACTTTAAATACATCAGTGTCAGATCGGGCCCACCAAAAGTTTAAGTACAATGAACCAGATTGAAGTTAAATAAAATGAGTAGAGCTGCAAACATAAAACATTCAGTAATTGGAGGTAAGCATGAAGCGTGCTTGCTGGGAGCATGTGAAAACCCTGAATCACAGTCTGGGTTGCTTTTAGGAATGTTTCTGGAATCCTGTTGGTGGAGATGAAAAAAAAAGAAGCGTGTTATGTGGTGTTACGTCATGAACAACGTTCTTCTACATTCCGATGCTACATTCAGGGACAAAAAAATCATGCGTTTCACAGTGTGTTAGTGTTCAGGGCTGAGTACAAGGTTTTACTACACAAGCAGATTACATGTTTTCAGTCTATTATTTTGTTCCCTGTGTGTGTGTGTGTGTGTGTGTGTGTGTGTGTGTATTTCTAAATCTCTCTCTCCGTCTCTCTCACATACTCACTGTTGGTTCTGAAGATGACTACCTGAGGAGACAGCAAGAAACTGTGGTATAACTGGAAAGCAATATTCAAAGGGAAACCTTAACACAAACGCGCGCACACACACACACACACACACACATAGCGACTTATGAGGAACAGAGACGGTCTTCCTTTTTTTTCTTTTTTCTTTTTTAAAAACAGTCACATTACAAACCGTTAAATCCTGAAGAAACACTGGAACACTCGTCTCTAACACTGATAAACATCTTATCGGCTGTCCAACATGTAACAGTTTATTCCTCTATAATCATTACTTTTTATTTAAAAAAAAAAAGACACCACATGATAACTTTTTCATTCATTTAGAATCAACATAATGAAATGTCTGTTGAAACAAGTTAGTTCTTGTTATCATATATACACAGGTATTCGCTCCCAAGCCTCTTGTTTCTCAAAAACCTTCAAAAAAGCAGCTTGTCATGTTGTAAGAAGCCGCGAATGCCACCAGAGGGACACAGAGAGCCGCCTCCGGGCAATCAGTGGCAACTGGCACTACCCATGACTCACCTATTTAAATGCTTGCTTACAAGCTACGCAAACACTTAGTCTTGGGTTCGCCCTGTGAGAGTAAGGTTAAGTTGATATTGGAATAGTGATAGATTGAGTTAGTGCTAGTTTTTTCCTCTGGGCCAGGTTGGCCTTGCCTTTGTCAACTTAGCCACCCTCTCAGGTCTTTGAGGTCCTTCTCTTGGGGACAAATCCTCCAAAAACTTTTGTTTCCTGCTTAGATCTCTGTAGCAATCAACCAGAGCCTTCTTTCCCTGAGGGCCCCATGTTTATTCTGTTTCCTTGTTCTAGTTAGCACATCTAGGGTTTCATTGTTTTGGTTTGCTGCAGGGCAAGTGTCAGGCCTTGCATCTCTTAAGCCTCATTTCCCCTTTTGAGGTCACTCCTTCTCATGGCGCAGTGGTAATCCAGATGCGAGTTCAAATCTGACTTGGTGATTTTTAATTTGTATATTTTAAGAGAGAGTGGGTTTTTTTCAGTTTGTTATTTTTTCTCCATACCCAGTGCCTAATGTGTTGGCCTGTGCTTATTTCCCTTTTTGGAGGTTTCTGTTCGTCCTCCTTATCTGCTCTGCACTTGTGTTGTGCTGGTTGTGGCTCAGTCACTTTGCCCAGGTCTCCTATAACCTGGGGCTTAAATTTTAATTCGGCATGGCGTGAGTCACCACGTTACACAGGTATCCACAAAGAATAGTAAAATCTCCTGCCCTTCTCCTTTCTCGGTTTACCTGAGTTTCAACACACGGACACTGGAGACTCCTTCCTTAAATGTTAAAAAAGGGCTCCTTTCAGGAAGCTTCACATAAGTTTAAAAGTTATGCATGTTTTATAATCTGTTTGATTGCAGCCTCCACCATAGACGTTCATGTATATATTTACTACAGCACTATCATGTGATTTGCTTAGCAGTTTAAGCTGCCAGAGGTGCAGTTAAAGCCATATGATGAATCATCCTAAAGACGGTTATCCGTCAGTTCAGTGGAACCTCTGGGCACAAATGCTTCCGAACATGAACAAATCAGTTCCCGACTTAAATATTCACCAAAATTTTGCATCTGGTCACGACCACGTAATCAGGTGCCGAACAGACGCAGCCCCGGCCATATTCCCCTTCCTCTTCGAACGTGCCAATGTTTTCCCATTTTCTGTTTGCGTATCTAACAAAGACACACGTGTCCCTTGAATCGGTCTCGGTCAGATGTGCATTCCTTCGCTGTACAGTAACCTCCTCCCCGCCCATCTTCCCTCGACGCCAGAAGTCGACTCATGCAAGGTTCGTTTTCTTGGTTGTTTACAATAGGTTTTTGAATAATTAAGGATTTTTCAAACTTTGATTTTTTTCCCCTGTGTTCACAGCATTTTGTCTGTGTGTGTGTTTCTGTGCATGTTTGCACTATAAGCCTTCATTATGGGTCGCAACAAAGTGGAAATGGTAGTGAGAGTCAGTAGCCTAAACATATAACTTGAGAACCGCCACCATATCCCTCCGCCACCGTCCACCTATGCGAGCAACGTGCAATTTTACTCTGTTTTTCTGCCACACATAAACCCATAATACACTTTAAAAACATGTTTTGAGGCTGAAACACATTCATTGTATTTACATTCATTTCATTGTATTTACATTCATTCCAATGCATGAACAAATCGGGTCACGAACAGAGTCTCGGAACAAATTAAGTTTGTGAGCCGAGGGTCCACTGGATATAGCAAGAATAGTTATTAAAACAACACTTGTGTGGCAGCTCTGTGAGTAGGTGACTCTCACTGTACTTAACTCGGAGATAAGAGTTAGACAGAGTGCCCGGACTTGAGGGAAAAGCAATATAAAGGTAGTGATGAAATGAAATGTGAAGTGTGTCTGTGTCTGTGTGTGTGTGTGTGTGTGTGTGTGTGTGTGTGCGCGTGTGTGCGTAGCCAAGCGAATGATACCTGCTGAGAATTTAAAGCGACGTTTCCACTCTACAGCTTCAGTGTATGTGTGACTACACGAGAGACTCCCAAAGAACTCCCATTCCCTCAAATTCCTCTCAGATTTTCTCTAATCGAATGTGACACCCCACCCTTGACACACTGACGGCTAAACAACTTGCTAAAAGTCCTCCTAAAATCCATCCTGTTATAATCCGCAGTTGAAGGAACATTAGTAGTGATCTAGAGTCACGTCCAATAGCAGAGATAAAATAAAAAATAAAAATGGTCTCATTTGGAAAAGCAGCAATAATTTACTCTTACCTCAAAGATTTCTTTTTTTTGGATAAATTGGAAAGCAACACATGTAGAAAAGCAACCGTATAATTCAGTGCTGTGTAGGAACAAGGAACAGAAACAAATACAAACATGAATACGGTGGAACCTTGGATTGCGAGTAACTTGGTCTGCGAGTGTTTTGCAAGATGACCAAAAAGTTTTAATAAATTTTGACTTTGTGAACGAGCGAGGTCTTCCAATACGAGTAGTATGTGTATGCTTCGTCTGCTGAGTCTCACTCGCTGCGGGATTGTGGCTCACTCGTATAGTCAACATCCGCGGAACGAATTATGCTCGCAATGCAAGGTTCCACTGTACGACAGGACGCACCATGATGACGTTTGTGAATCTGGGGATATTTCCAGTCATTCTGGGCAGTAGTGGTATTATAATAATAATAATAATAATAATAATAATAATAATACCACATTTCGCTACCTGTATTATACATGTGTAATGACAATAAAGTTGAATCTGATCTAATAATAATAATAATAAATAATGCCATGTTCATTTCTTTTTTTTTTTAAAGAGGCAGATGTTTGGATGACTAGACATATAAAGATACAGATAATAGCATGGTGCAAGAGAGATCAGAATCATGGTGGACTGACCGGTCATTCTGAATGAGAAATAGCAAGAGAAAAGCTGTAAGAGACACACACACACACCCACCTCAGTGCACGCATACACACACACACACACACACACCCATCCCTGATGATATAATGGAGTATGTATTGTCTAATGGACTGAAATTACGAATTGCTCATACCATTTAAACCCTTATCACGTGTGTGTGCACACACTCAAGGTCACAGAAGAGCACGAGATGTCAGACTCCCTTAATGTTTTCATCAGTGCAGAATGACGCATATTTCCTTCTCTCTCTCTCTCTCTCTCTCGCGCCCTCTCACTCACTTGCACACACACACACACACAGCCAAACCCATGCTGTCACACATGTGGCCTATGAATAATCAGAGTAGGCTTTTTTTTTTTCCTGCACACCTGCTGTATGTATTTCTGCTGCTATTCTTATTCAAATGAGCCTTTACAAACCCACTTGAGTGTAAATGAGTCGAATCGGGTGGGTGACAATGTTAACAATGGAGGGTACACTCCAAGTTAGCTAGTTTTTAACACAGAACAGGCGCAGAGCTTCATATAACCCACAGGCTAAAAATAACGTTACGTTGTGGTTTAACACATCAAGCAAACATAAAGATGCTAAGCAGACACCAATAATATCCTATACCTAATGCTACGTGCACTCCATCCATCACCGAAATGGCTCTCTCCCATTTGGGCCTCTTGGGGAAACCTATGTAGATAAAGGTTCTGTTTTAAACAGGGTACCAAGCAGAACCTGTGGGTCTTAGGATGAATCATGCACACGCACACGCACACACACACACACACACACACACACACACACACACACAGGGAGCAGCCGGTGGGCGGAGTGTCCCTTATGGTGCCTGAATATAATCAGCCCATGGGGTCTTCACGTTGCCATGGCTACGGCTGATTGATCATCAGAGAGTGAAAAGGTAATTAAAGAGGGGGAAAGAAGGTGCTACAGGCCCGATAGCACCCACTAACACACACACACACACACACACACACACACACACACACACACACACACAGTATATTTTATAAAAATTCAATAGGCTTTACTAGTCGCATCAGATTTGCTAGCTCTAGCTGACATGTCTGTTTTTATCTATTGATGAGAAATTATATTATTTATAATATGCATTATATATAGTGCAGAAAAGTGAATTATTAACTATTCACCATTTACACTGTTAAAGGAAAAACGGTTGCTGGTGAACATGGTTTTTGTCAACAAAATGAACACTGACTTTATAAACATCCTGAACTTTCATATATCTCTCTCTAAAAGGCATATACTGTATACACACACACACACAAACGCACACACATGCACACGATTCAATATTCTCCAAATGGCGTTCATACAGACAGCTTCTGCGCTCAACTGTCACCCAAAGGTCAAAACAATGGTGTCTGAAATTTTATCTCAAATCGTGCCCTTTTGTCCTGAGGAAGACACCCAGGACTGTAGGCTAAAAACCTGCCAGTTACTCAGTTCTCCACCATGAATCACTTAATCCCTCGTCTGCATTCGCAGAGCCTGCTGAACAAATGACTCACGTAAACACACTTAATGAAGTTGGTGATGGAAGTGCGAGAGGAAGGTTGTCAAGTAATTACTTCAATCCCACCAAACAGCCTCTTAACTCACCATAAAGCTTCTTGAACTTTAGCTCAGCCTGTATTCCACCAATGCAGAGCTGTTTAAAGAAGCAGCCCGTGGAAACAGGACGGGTGAATATTTAACTTGCTCTGTGGTGCAAAATGAATTTCTACAATGGCAAGATAATTAACAAGAGCTCAAGCTTATTATTTAAGTTTCCTCTGAATTCTGTAAATGATTCTCAGAAAGGTGAATTGATGTCAAAGCTGGGGTGACGAGATTCATCTCCACAGTGTCTGCTACGAATGCAAAGTTTACTAATGCGGGGCAAAAATCTGACTGGGAAGGATTTTACAATGTATACATCTCGTATTGAAATGCTATGAAGGTTGCGATGATAGTTAATGAGGAAAATGTATATTTTCTTGCAAAATCCAATGATATTCTTGTTTGTTTGAATTCGCATAAATCTTTAATGAAATCAGGTTGGTTTCGCTTAAAGGATGGGTTATTTGTATAGGGTTAGGCTTAATATATTAGCAGTGTAACTCCCATTCAGTTCTTTTGCCAGTAAATTGTTCATAAAATTGTCATTTCTTCTCCAGGATTTGGATTTTCTCATAATTTGGGCATTAGCCAATTTGTTTCCTTTCCCCAACCAGAACAGGGGAAGCTAGACACCTCATATTTAGGGTTGCACCGATACCATTTTTTCCCAAACCGATACGAGTATGAGTATTTTTATTTGTGTACTTGCCGATACCGATACCAATACTGATACTTCTTAAACTGGATTTCCATGAAAATGTAATCAGTTTGAAGGCAGGTTTACTTTTCTCTTTTACAGAGTACAATAAGTCTACAATAAGCTAAATACAAAAATGATTAACAGAAGGCTATTCCAGGCCAACAATAAACTAA
>JAQMCW010000017.1:12538515-12555876 GCA_030068335.1 Chrysichthys cranchii | reverse complement strand
CACGCACTCACACACACACACACACACACACACACACACACACACACACACACACACACACACACACACACACACATCTGTTCCTCTTCAGCAAGCAGGACGATCAGCACTCTGAGAAAGAGAAAGAAAGACAAACAGAATGAGAATTATTGCATCAGGCAGCTAGTGCAGAAAACAACAGCAGCTGCCAGTTAACCTGCATCCATCCCCCCTAAACAAATGCACAACATCCTCTTGCTGCTCCTGGTGCTGCATTGTGTATTGTGTGTAATAATATGCAATGATACTGTAAATACTGCAATGATACTTCAACGATATCTGTAGGTGGATTTAATTAGGGCAAGTTTTTTGGAATACTTCAAAATTCACAATTTTAGCTCTAGAGTGTTATTGGAGGACATTACAACACAATACAGTGAACCCCCGCCTATCGCAGGGGTTACGGTCCGGCATATAAACTTAAAGCGACATTTATTTAAGATGGGAGAAATCCATGTGATTCTACAACCTCACAGAGAGACACAGGGAAGCTATTTTCATGTCCACTGAAGTTACCGAATATGGTTCTTCCCCCAATAAAGGGTTAAAGTGGTTGTGGCTTGTACCAGTAAGTGTTTTATAAATTCCATATGCATGTCTAGTGTCAACCAGACGGCTTGTTAACCTTTCTGGCAGAAGAAAAAAAAACAAAAAAACAAAAGAAAAGAATAGTACTCCTCCTATTCGTGTCTGTATTTGTACCTATTTAGAACACACATGGTTCCGGTGACATCTCTATTATTTAGTTAACCATACATCCTCATGTGTGGGCTCAATGCTGAACTGTTGTCATCCCCCTGAGGCACTGACCTTACCTTTCACCTTTCGCAAACCATCTAGAAACGAATCAGACACCTTCTGACCAATCAGAGCTGAGAACTCAACACTCCTGCGATGCATGTCGAGAGAACTCTAGGTCACAATAATGCTCATGACAATGTCAATATTATCCTTTAACAGTGTGTATAGGAAAATACGTTTGCTTGCTGCAAGACCCACGAAACCTGATCTTCTTAAAATGCTACTCGTTTGACATCATTGGGCAAATGGTATGATAAACTACTGCTTCTTTTGCGCTCCTTTCTTTCCACACCGCTTGGACAGCAATGCAATTCATACTCTCTTAAGCTTATGATCTCTAAATGATAGGGTGAACACTCAGGCCGTTGCGTCACATGGGAGCCCTAAATGTTTGTTGTGTAATTCCGAGTCTTTATTACATAGAAGTCGGTGATGTGCTGCATGTCCAGTATCACATACAAACTCTGTGTTATGACCAACGACAAAGCAGAGGCGGCATACACAAGATATTATGCTAGAGCAGACACACAGACACATACACACACACACACACACACACACAAGTAATCATGCATATTCACCTAGGCTTCCACAAAGACGACCTACGCTTATCCTCCCACACACACACACACGCACACACACAAAGGTAATAACAATACAGGGCTATGACATGATTCTTAATAATGTCAACGTGCGGAGGGAGAAGTGACTGTTCAGCGTTTGAGGAGTTCATTAACTTCCCTCGGTGCTATCCATCCTCTCGCTTTCTGTCTTTCGCCTGTCTCTTCCCCAGTCTGGTCGTCTCTACACACACATAGGCGTTTATTGAACAGCTCCCCTGGGACCTCAACAGGCCTGTCTGGCACTCAGCGATTCTCTCTCTCTCTCTCTCTCTCTCTCTCTCTCTGTTTGTGTCTAGTCCGTGACTCTCTCAGTTTGTCTCTTTCTCTGTTCTCTTCTCGCTCTCTGTCACTCCTTCTCATTTTCTTCTTCAGTATAATATATCGGTGTGTGTGCTTGGACAAGTCTGTACACACAGACATGTCTGGCAACACACCAGCGACCAGACGAGGTCAGAGTCAGAGACAAGAAAAAGAAAAAAAACAGACGTGCAAGCCAGACATACTACAAACACTTACAGCACAGCTCCGTGGAATTCTCAGTTCTTAATTCATTTTGAATAACAGCAGATGATGATAATAATAATAATAATAATAATAATAATAATAATAATAATAATAATAATAAAGATTGTATTTAACAAATAAATGTTAAATTAATAATTAATTAATTCTGTTTGATGAATTTATACGTAAAGATGCTGGTAGTGTAGCCATCGGACGATTCATATCAATAGCATCTTAGCAAGTATTGGAATCAATCCGGGCTCTAAAATTGATAATAAAGCCATTATTATTGCTTATAATTGATTATAAATCATTATTATTATTATTATCCAAAAAGGACAGCCAACTCGTGTATAAAAACATATTAACATTTTTAAACCATTGTGCAAATAGTAATTATGCTCCTAAAGATATTCCTATCTATATTCCTGTTCTTATCATTCACACATTAACAATAGCCCAATCAGTACGAGGCTATAAAATCCATTCATACAGTATAACATTAGAATTGATTCAGTGGTATACATCAAATATGTAAATTCAGTCTTAATCAAAATGATATTAAAACTCTATAGTTTTCACAATGTATGATTTTGGGTGCGGTGACCTTTATTAATTAGGAAACACTATGATTTCCTGTAAATCGCATTTCATGAATAGGACTTTTACGGAAGCTGTTGACACTGCGGGAGGTATCTGCAGTTTTACAAACCAACTACAGTCCGTGTTCCTCAGTAAGGTGGAATAATATTCCTCAGTGAATTAAAAAGTGCACGTGACAGCGTTTGAGTTCGGAGACTTGGTATGGTTAGTGCATGAACCTAACCGATCTGCTCCCGGGGTCACCTGGGTGGTGGTGGAAGTGGTGTTCCTGGGAGTGGATCAGAGCGATCACCCTGGTCAAACGATCCGGTCGTTCGGTGTCAAACACTCTCGGGTGCGGTTCGCACCGCCTATTGTGAGTACGCCCTAAGTTTATGAGTCTCTAGTGTTGGCAGTCAATAGGTTTTCAATCACGTTAGTCAAGATTTGTCTTTTTTTTTTTTTAATCTTACTAACATAAAGAGACAAAGAAGAAAACTGTTTATAGTAGTGTAAGTAATAACCGGTACTAACTTGTTTCATGGACGTTCCCCAACATTAAATGTAACTATAAATCGATAAGAAGCATAAAGTCTCACCCTTCAATTAAGATCGAATTATTTCCTGAGGTTCAAGAGAAATACATCACTTTGGGGCATGCTGGTATAGTAGTAAGATAGATAGAAATAGAAAGTAATAATGTTTTGGGCAGTGAGAGTAACTCGGCCTCCATGTCATTGATTATTTTCTAATAACAGCACATTCCCAAGTGTTTTATTCCTTATTTAGTAGAACACATCGAAACCTTCTGCGCTGAAATCGAGTGTGCATGAGCACAGTAATGGGCGCACACACAAGCACATACACACACACACACACACACACACACACACACACATACACTCAGGCACAGTGTCTGATCTGACTAAGCTCCATTGAGATAAGTTGAAAAACATCCCTCTTCATGCCTCCCCCTCCTTCCTCCTCTTGAATCCCTTGCTCTCTCTACCTACATGACAGGAAGCTATCACAAAAGAAAGGATGAATCAAGCTCTGTTTTGGAGTGGCTTCTCACATCTCTCTGTCTCCTCGTCCTTCATTTCCATCTCTCCTTCTCTACTTCGTTTTAAGTTGAATGCCCCTGACTCACTATTTCCACTCCCAATAACAAAGATATATATATATATATAGAGAGAGAGAGAGAGAGATAGACACAGAGAGAGAGAGAGACAGAGAAAGGAAGAAATAGAGAGACAGAAAAATAAATAGAGAAAAATGTGAGGTGTGCGTCGGGTGCGCATGGGTGTGTGTGTGTGTGCACTGATAAATGTGTGTGTGGTGATAAAAGTGTGAAAAGCAGGTGTGTTTGACACACGGCACAGAGATTATGTGTAAAAAAAACAGGACAAAGTAAGTGTGGAATAATTTACCATAAAATAAAGAGTCAGGTAGACGTTTTTACGTTTGCCAAGAAAGCCTCATTAGACAATATGTGAAGCGTAAGAAATCCCACCTTCAGTTAATTGGCTGAAATTTACGTTTCAGACACCTACATCTTCTCTGTACACCACATTCTCTAACCTTGCTGATGATTTTTCTAGAACTGGCATGTCCATGACGCGGTACCAAGGCTCTACCGCTCTGCTGATGTAAATTTTTGTCGCATGGCACAACCGGCCAGTGCCGCGATTATTTTTTTCTCCATCAGTGAATTTATTCTAGTTTGTATGACTATTCGTTTTTACTAGTCAACTAGTAATTCCGTAAAGTATTTAACTAACCATCTGGTGCATAGCTAAAAAAAACAAAAAAACAATCCTTAGACTGTGAAACGGAGACTGCGTAGCATAAAAGCTCATGTCCATGAACAAAGCCCTCTGTATAGTTTAATTACTGCGCTTCCTTGGTTGCCCTGTCTACAGGCCCGGTGCCATGGGGGGGCTTTAGGGTGCCGTGCCCGCCCCTGGACTCACTTGGGCCCACCCTGGGAATATGAGCCTTTAACCGCCTACCCCCCTACAACATTTTGCCTATGCAGCCACAACAAACCCCCCCGGGTCCCAACATTTTAACGGCAGACGCCCTACCCACCCCACCCACCCCGCTCGCAACATTTTGCCTATGCCACCACAACCCTCCCCGGGTCGCAAGATTTTAACGCTATTTTATACTCTGGCTATGAATGTACTCACACATTGATGGAATGTACTATGCCACAGTATAAGGATTTTATTCCTATTACACTTAGATTTAAAAGACAAAAAAAACACCAACTGTGAAAACAAGTGCGATTGTTAGGATACCACTGGACGCAAACAGTAGAGTTGGCTTCATATGGTCTGAACTACTTTCACATGAACAGTGCATATCTAGCCTGATTTCTTTACTGGCTGCCTTACCGCTGTTTTATTTCCCACCCCTCCAACTAGTCGACATGAAGCTAATAGTTCGAATTGACTAGTTTGTGCTTTCTCTCCTGTCGTTGGCGTTCATGGTGTTATCTAATCTTTTGTGCTAATTAATCAATAGGATATCCACATTGATGACATTTGGCAGATGCCCTTATCCAGCATGACATACATTCATCTCATTTATACAACTGAGCAGTTGAGGATTTATAATCAATTATAAGCAATAATAATGGCTTCATTATCAATTTTAGGGCCTTGTTGAAGGGCCCAGCAGTGGTGGCTTGGTGGTGCTGGGATTTCAAATCGCAATCTTTTGATTAGAAGTCCAGCATCCTAACCAGCTTCTCCCCTCTTTCCTCGTTCCTATGTAATATATATGTCCTGTTCACACAGGAGTCCGCTTATACCTTTCTGGGAATTGTCTTATCCCAGTACTCATCCCAGGTGGAATTCTGTGTCTTCCCAGGATTTCAACTTACAGTACATTCTCTCTCTTACAGTACATCCTCTTACGACAAGACGTTACTCTTGAACTCCTGCACAGTTCAAATATAAATGTCGGAAAGTAGATAAATCGTCAACAATGGGTATGTGAGGACAAAATGTTCTCACAAGGGCAGAAATACATGATAACCGTGACCTTGTGAGGTCATTTTCTGTGCCCCAAATGACGTGTAGAGATATCTTTCTGCCATGGTAATGGTCTTACACAAACTGCAGCCGCACATCACAAAGGTAATAAACGACTCTGTGTATTTAAGCACGCGCATGAAAAAAATGGGTCAACAGACAGATCGGTTAACATTCCAATCAAATCCGATTTAAACACAGACAAGCTTAAAGACTTATGGATATATGGATGTAGTACACCAAAAACAACAAGACATGACTATACCAAACCAGGTAAAATGTATGAAATTGCACGGCAGCCAAAGAAGAGAACGTGAAATAGAGTGAGAAAATCACTGGCATCACTAAGAACGTCAAGTATCCTTTGATTTATCATAAATCAAAAAGTCCGACAATACGCCTCAAGCCTTTTCACGTATGCAAGTCCCACTCGATTCTAGGGCGTTTCACACCAGAACTCACAGCGAGACGATGAGGCCAAGTGCTCAGAGTGTAACGCTCTGAAGGTCATGGTCAGGTCTGACTCTGACGCTACTGACGCAAAGACAAAAACAACAAAAAAAAATATATTGCTACAAAGCATATTTTGAAAATGTCTGACACTCGGAGTTTAAGATATTCTAACGGCCTTAACATTGTTGAAATGCACCAGTAAGAAGTAACGGGTGTCATAATCCACCAGTTTATTTTTGTTATTATGAAATTCAGAACCTCCCACATGTTACATTGAGACCAGCTCTGTGTAGAGCCGAACATGACATTTAACGCCATCAGCTTATGGTAAACCACTGACGTTAACTTGGGCAGTTTTCAACAAGTTTAGAAGGATATTTCCCAACATCACACTTGCTTTCTGTAGAAAATCGTTCTTTTTCATTCACTAAAACATCATTATCGTGGATGATGTTTACGAGGTGCATTGGTTGGAGCCAATCCTTGAGTACCCCTGTTATTCCCAAGCGTGTTTGCTCTTCCTCAGGAAATATTCCATTTTATCGGTATCAGTAAGGTCCTTGGCTTGCAGATAGTCAACAGAAACGTCCTTCTATTGTGGCTAAATATTCACACGAAAGGGACAAACTGAGAAAAATTCACCCATAAAAATGATGGAAAGTGTTTCATGAAACAAAGTTAGTTTAAGAGGTCCCTGACCCTCGATGTCCTATTTTACTCTGACACTCATACACTAACATACTGCAAATATACCTACCTACTATATAGAAGGGTTTAAATTCTCTGTCACTTGCTCTATCACACACAGAGAGTATGCAAAATGAAACTCATTACTGATTCCGTATCATGGACAGCAATGTACTTGAGTATGTGTTCTCTGACCCAAAGCAAGCTGGCTGTCTAGACAGTACTGGATCGAGACAGCCTCCCACTCCTCAACTCTCGTCTTCTGTTTTCTCACAGAATTGCTCACGAACAATCGGGACTTCATATCAAAACAAACACGCCGAACAGAGGTTCTACTTTCCGGTTGCCATTCGCTCCACACTTAATACAGGATGTTGAGTCTTAAATAGTGAACATGATTGATTAATAATTTCATTCAGGGCAGCGATGACTTGATTATCTTCCCAGATTATATCCCATGCCACAGGGTAATCTGGAAAGATAATCATTTAAGACCAGCATAAAATTGGGACACCTTTTGGCCCACGTATTTCTAGCTTCATTCCACTCATGCGCTCTCCTACCTTTGCTATCCTACGTATGCTATCCTCTTCTCTTCTCCTTCTTCTCTTTTCAGCTTACATCACCTAACTCACATTGGCACTGGGTTGCACTACATTTCCGCAATGCCTCATTCGCAGTGGCACCTCAAACTTCGCACCGACCGACCGTCTCTCAGAAGGCTTTCTGCTTCTATACACTGAACGGCCCTGCTTGTCCTCCTATATCCAGACTGATTACCTCCCCCTCATTTCCACGAAAAACTTATACATGCATTTGGAATTTCAATATTGTCTCTCAGTGCATATGTTCAATACATCATAATATCAGACTCTGCACCTTTTTAAAGGTGATGCAACAAATCAAAAGTTATTAATTTCCTACAGAGACCACTGTCTTTCTCTGTGAGGCTGTTTATGTGCTAGATAGGATTTGAATATTTCTAGTGTACTTCAGGCAAAATATGTGCCGGGAGAGAGATTTCAACCGTTTTGTATTATACCTTTTAAATACATTATGCCCCTGCATTGGTGAACTCTCCATTCTGATTGGTGAGAATGTTCAGATTAATTTTCTGTAACTGCAGCTCTAATAATATTCCTAACAACAAGGAAAATCAGTACTCTCATACAAATATGCTATCATTCTTAGAGTAATGACTAAGTCACATAGTACGTTTATTTAAAATTTATTAAAAAAAAAAATTCCAGGTTCAGCACTTGGTGAGTCAAATGTAAAGCCCATAACATTAAGGTTTCCACCATGGTCTTTAAGGCAGAGAATATTTCTCTGGGAGTTTCTTGGTAACAAGCTGCATTTTTACAATTAACTTCAAGAGAATGTGAGGGAATAACTGTTAAATTTGTAAAAAAAAAAAATTAATTGTTCATGAATTGCTGTAGTTTATGCTGAATAACACTTTGCTTATGCTGTTATAGGAAAATAATAATGAAAGAATCTGAGCAAATGTGAAGCAGGACCCAGTCTCTTAAGGGTCTGTATCAACTGTGATTGCTGTGTTCACACCTGTCCAAATGCCAAGGGGCTAAACATATCAGGGTTCAATTCAAGTGGACTAAATACTGCGTGTGCAAAACCAGCCAGAGAGAGAGAGAGAGAGAGAGAGAGGTGCACTAAACCCACTAAGCAATAATCAGGGCCATTTTCAGAAGGAGTTTGCCTAAATGGCCGTAATTATCCGCAATCACGTGTGCATCAAATACATGCATTCAGCTATACGACTGCCCGGTGGAATCCCTTAGTACCACCTAAAATATCTGGCCTATACTCGTACACCCAGTGGCTACGCAACTTCAGCTGGAATGCACAACAGCTTCAGTTTCTGCTGTATATGCATTCTCACAAGCATTATATTATACACAAACCAACACATGCTTTTACACTTTCTTAATTATCTGTAATCACAGCGCATCAGCGCATTCAATAAATAAAATAGCACATGGCTATACTACGGAAACCTTTACAGACACACACCCATGCTTTCTCCCAGCACTCCCTCATAAGATTTAACACTCTTATCTTGTTCACACACATACATACTCTCTCTCTCTCTCTCTCTCTCTCTCTCTCTCTCTCTCTCTCTCTGAGACAGACTTCTTAAGCTACTATACAGTATATACTATATGTCTCTAGATACTAATATGAGAAGAGGACTGAAAGACACACTAATGTTTAAGCTGTAATAAATGCTAGAATTAAAATACCAGTGTCTATGTTTCATAACTAAATAAATATCATTTTATACACTGACTTTGTATTTCACACAAAGATGTCAATAACAGCAATCTCTTGTTAATAATTTTATCATCTAAAATTAAAATTAGCATAGCTAATCTGGCCAAATTAATATCATCCTGTGGTGTTTTAAAGCAATTATGTAAGGTAATGCATAATTTAAAAAAAAAAAAAAGAAAAAGAAAAAAAAAGCCAATAGGTACAACTTCAGCATAGTGGACATGCCAAGATATAAAACATGGGTTTAAAAACAGAAAAACCTATACACTACAATAACAGAGATTCCAAGAGTACATAACATTTCTTCAAGGGGCAAAAACTTCCAAAAAAATTCCCTGTTAGCACTAAAGTGATTCCCTAGGTAATCGCCACTTATGCATCTTTCTGCATCATTGTTTGGGAATTCTGTTATCACAGGGAATCATTCCACTGGGATACTCATCTTGTAAAAGTAATTAATAATCACCACTTGTATGTACGTAAATGTATCATTAGTTACAAACCTTTGCTGTCTTTCCTGGTATTTTGGTAGACTCTTAGTTCATCTGACTTGAAAAAGTCAATGCTGGCATATGTGTTGATGCTGGAGTTGCTGCTTCCCCCAGCAGCTGTTCCACCTAATCCCACTGTTAACCCTTCTCCCAGGACAGTGAAGTGTGGCCCAGAAGATCCATCTAGGCTCATTTGAGGATTGTCCTTACCAGCCAAGTCAAGGTCAATGTAGTTTAGACCTTGCTCCAGTGACAAAGATGCAGCCTGGTCTGTCGTTAGAGCTGCCAGTCCAGGACCGGCACCCTGCGGAGCAGATGGCTGCCCAGTAGGCCAAAGGGGGCTCTCCAGCCCATGACATCGAGGTGCAGTGGTCTGTTGAGCTTCCGCAAAAATTGAGGAGGAGGAAGAGGGAGAAAGAGAGAGTCCTGGAGGTGCCTTGAAGGTGTCTGAGCGATGCCTCCGTCTCGTTGATGGATCCGCTCTGACCACTCTGGCACCTTGGTCTAACTTGGGGAAAACCTTGGGTGAGTGGAAATCCATGCTTTGTTCCTGTTCAATAGAGGAAGGCTCTGCTGTTTGCCCAGGTTTAGGGCTTTCTACTCTGGCCAGTCCAAACGCCATTTCTGTGTAGTCCGTGAAAGGGGCACCAAGCATGTCCCCAGGGGGCATGGTTGACATACCACTCTTTCTATGTCCCTTTTCAGCTTCCTGTGCCACTTGAGGAGCCCTCATGGGATTCTCGCTTGCTTTTGGAGCTATTGCTTGGGTGGGATTGAAAGAAGAGAGAGATGTGCTGGACAGAGGAGATGAGGAATGGCCCAAATCCATGTTAACATACTCCGAGGACACAGAAATGGACGTGGAGAGGGGAGCTGAGAAACTGCGCGGCAGATTGGTACCACCAACTTGACAGGAAGAGGGTTGATATAAGGCTCTTGAATGCCCTTGAACCACAGTGCTCCCCTGGTCGACACCCGTTACCCCCCTGTTGCACTTTCCCTGATCACCCTGATAAACAATGCTAACATATTCACCAGAGCTTTGGGGTACTAATGGCTGTATAGTCTCTTTGACTCTAGGCAGGGTGTTGGCTTTGGACATGTCCACAAAGAGACTAAAGGGCCTGCCTTTTCGCTGCTGTGGATGACCCTGTTTCTGGACACCTGGCCCTCGTCTCTGCTGGTGAAAATGGTGGGCTGAATCTTTGGGGTGAACACCCCCTACCCTGTGTCCAGTGCTTGACCTGGTGGCCTTCCCAGTTCCACCAGCAGGCAGGGAGAGCGGTTTGTCCTCCAAGCTCTCAGTGCTTGCTGAACTGGAAGAAAAGGATGAGGAGGACAAAGAAAGGTTTCCACCTCCATTGGGGCCGACAGAAGTGTCAGCTCTAGTGGGATAACCACCACGTCCAGTCCTCCGTCCAGCACCATCTTCACCCCTAGAAATTGCCTCTGGCCTCCTTCCATCTCCCAAATTATCCTCAAAGCGAGTAGAGAGGGTGGTATGTTTGTATGACCGTGGCAGGGAAAAGTAGGAGTACACTGTTTTGGGCTGTAGTGGATGTTGCTCTGGGTGTGAAGGGGGTGTGCTGCAGGCTGATCTGGCACTAATGGGTGACATGTTCATGTAGTCACTACCTGCTCGACTCTCCATGCTGCTCCTGCTGCCCCACATGCACCCACTCATGCCATGCAGATCTGGTGAACAGCTGCTGTGGGGGGACATCATCATGTAGCCCTCAGACACAGGAACCCGGATGTTCTGTGGAGGTGAAACACTGCTGTTGGGAGTCATAGTCATGTACTCATCCCCGCCCTTTGGTTCTGTTTCAGACACCGAAAGAGACAGACTTGCAGGGGCTGTAACACCAGGCAGCATAGACATGTAGCCACTGTCAACTGGTGTGTTCTCCAGACCCTCCTTTGTATTGACACCTTTATTTGCTGAAGTTTCCACCTGCCCACTTGGAGTCGCTGAGCTTCCTGAGCCTCGACGAGAGGTGAAAGATTCTCTGCTGGCACTGCGAGACATCACTGCGTAGTCTTCATCTTCTTCGTCTTCTTCTTCCCTGCAATGAGGCACTATGCGCTCCTGAGCAGTGGAAGGTGGAAGAGAAGTACGCTTGCTGAGTAACCTGCGCTCAGCTTCATACTCTTTGCTAGAGGAGCGTCGAAGGATCCTGCGCCCATGCACTCTCTTGTGAGAGGTGTCTCTGTGCCCTATTAATATGCAGCTAGTAGAGCCATCTATTAACGCAGTAGAAAGACCTGCAGCAAGAAGGGAGTGCTCACCAGGGCTAGAGCCATACTCATCAGACGAGCCATAGTCACTCGGGGAGCCTGACATGGACACTCTTTGTGGGATACGAGCATAAGTGCAGATGGGCACCGTCCCTAATGGAGCTCCACTCAGCCCACACTCTGATCCATGACCAGAGCTAGAAGAGAGACTAGGGGCTGGGGAGGGTGCTGGGTTCTTAGGGTTGTATGGTGCCAAACTTAATGTGATCTTGGCTGGGGTAGGTGCTCTCGTGGGCTTTGGTCGTAGGGTAGGGGTGGTAGAGCAAGAAGAGCCATTGAGGCTTGGACTGGTGCTGAGAGCTGTAATTCTCCCACTGCTATCATCCGTCCGTGCGCCAATACTGGCTGTCCGTGACCTGGAGAAGCCGTGTCGAGATGTCGGAGATGTGTTGGTGCTGTGAGGCACACCAGGAGTCTCCGTCCTAGCCCGTCTGGAGAAGCCTACCTGGGAAGGTGGCAAATTTGGATGGTGCCGTCGTGATGGCACGCTAATAGGATTAGACGCAGTGCCACCTCCACAGGAAGTTCCCACTGCCTGGGTTTTGCTCCTTTGACGAAATTCTTCACTCAAGGCTTTCATAGCTTCTAGAAGAGTCTCGTGCATGTTCTGTGCAACTACAGAGTCCTCCACCTGCATCCAAAATTCCCCAGGTCCTGTCATGGCTGAACGGCCCACTTCAATAAAGAAAAAGTTCTCTGAATGGCCACAGCGGCGCACATTCATCAGTTGGAGCACTACTGCAGGTGCATCGGAGTTGAGCTTAACAAAGTTGACAGTGTTATCTGTAAGGCAGAGTCTGTAGATGCCAATGAGGTTTCTTGCTTGCCCAAGGCCCTTGGGCCATAGTTTCACCTGCCATACCTCCTTAAAAACAGGGCCAGGGGATAGCAGACCACATTCTCCTCCACTCCCATAGTCATCTGGGGTCTTACCTATAGTGACAAACAGATACAAACGAACAAATGAAACTACATAATGTCGTACAAATAGCACGCCGAAGAATTTTGGAATGACGGTCCTTTTTGTGTATAAAGTCCACTGTGCTTGTATATTGTCTAAGAAAACACTGAGTGCAGGTATCTCCCTTCATGGAGTTTCTGTAAGTGTTCTCCATGGTGAAATGATTTCCGTCATGTTCTCCATTTTCCTCCCACCTCCCAAAAAGAGCCAGTAAGCAGATTGGCTATTTTCAATTGCCCCCTAGGTGTGACTGAGCATGCGAATGTGTGCGTACGTGGTGCGTATGCTGGGATGGACTAGCATACCATTTAGGGTGCATCCCAGCCTTGTTTTTCCAAGGATACGCTACATATCCACAGACCAGCATAAAGCAGTTACTGATGATAGATGAATGTATGGGTGAATGAACGAATGAATGAATGAATGAATGAATTGCAAAGTGTTGGATGTTTTAGCTGATTATTTAAAAAAAAAAAGGACAAATAAATGATTTTTACAGAATTATAGAATGCACAAATATACACATTGTTTTTTTTTTTGTTTTGTTTTGTTTTTTTTAATGCATTGTAATGCTGGGATCTGTTTTCAAGACATACAATACAGTGTTGGAATATATTTTTGGATGCATGCTCAGTTAGCCTTGTTTATATTAGTAGTTTGGTTATGCATGTGGTTGTACTACATGTAAGTTATAATAAATCAATCTGATAGGCTGGAAAATAAAAACACCGCCAGCCAGGGCATAGTAAACGTAGCTTGTAGGGAGTAGGCTACGAGTCGGCAGTGGGATAAGGGCGTTTACATGCAAGCAGATAAAACGTGGTTTAGAACGGCCACTCCGGTGGACAAGGACACGGCTTTGGCTCGTGCGCAAATCGCTTAATCGCGTCCCACCGATCCGGTGCCCTCGTTCAACCCTTTGAGCATGCAAACCTGGGGTGGGAGACCACCCCAGCCAAAACACGGGAGACGTCCGAAGGAAACCCCGTTTCCCAAGGAAAACACGTCGCCGCTGCGGACGCCCTCCCCGACACGCGGCGCCGTGGCTCGGAAATGTAGGTTACGCGCACCAAAACGCGCAGAAAACCGCAAACAGACGCCCGTGCGCGCTGCACCAGCCCTCCGCCGCACAATGCGACACCCTCCCATACATACACGCATTCACATGCACGCACATGCACATGCACACGCACACGCACACGCGCACACAGTCAGTAGTGATTCCCGACTGCACCAAAACACTCCACATGGGTTAACCGCGAAAAACGCATTCCTGATGCTCGGCGCGTGCGGCGTATTGTCGCGCATAGAGTGAGGGTGCGTTTTATTTTTAAGACACAACTTGCATTAAAAGGTGATCAGGGTGTGGGGAGGAGGGGGGGGGGGGGGGGTATGAGGGATGAGGAGTTGCAGGACATGATGATGCTCGGGCAGGGATGGATGTGCGTTAGGAGAGGAGAGCTGATGGGCGGAACGATGGAGGATTTTAAGGCACCAGCGCGGGTCCGTTTATTTCTTATGTGTCGCTTACTTCTGCACTGCAGGTCCAGCATGGCCTGGTACCACTCGTTCTGCAGGTCTTCGGTGTCCGCGGCGACGGCGAAGCTCTCCCCGCGGGTGTGCAGCACGATCATGTGCTTGTTTTTGGAGTCGGCCCGCTTGTTGATGTTAAAGCACGAGTCCAGGTCGACAACCTTCTTGGGCACGGGGGACTTGCTCCTGAATTTTTTCTCGCTCTCGTAATACTCGAGGCGGGCAGGGCCGCGCTCTGAAGGCGCGCGAAGCACGAAGAAGCGCCGGTGCGCGGATTTCGGCTTGCGCAGGTAACCGCTCTTGCGGACGTCCTCGTAGCATCGCGGCTCCGCAGCCGCTTGGTTCTCCATTGCTGTTTTATTTTCCTCCCCCTGAGCAAAAAATCCTCACGGCGCGCGTTCGCTCATCGTTCTGCTGGCGATGGTCCTCCTCCTCCTCCCCCTCTCCTCTCCTCTCCTCTCTCTCTCTCTCTCATCGTGCCCTCGAAATAAGAGAGCAGGTGTGTTTTCCTCCAAGTCTCCCTGGTGTCCAGTCCACCCAAACACGAATCTACACCGACGGGCGCGCACATGCGGCACGCGCGACGTCTGCACTGAAGGCCGTGCCGCGACAGAGCGCACCACAACTGTTTACTGTACGCGTTGTTGCCAGATTGGGTCCCTGGTTTGCACCCCTATCCATTGGCTAAGATCAATCCACCGCAGCGCATACTGTGCACGATATACCGTATGCCTAAACTGAAAAGGCGCAAGTGGATGCTGAGACCGAAATCGATTTAGGTTTTTGCTGCTTAATAATTGCGTTAATTAGTAGAATAACTCATAGGTAAAATGAAAGAGCAAGGTTTTATATTTTATATTTAGAGCAATAAGGAGATTTGTTCATTTCAGCTCCTCAAGGTTATGGCATGAATATGCGTCCACTTTGTTTATACATGCTTGAATTTTTGGACCCGGTCCAAATTTTTTACACACACACACACACACGCGCGCACACACACAATTCGCATTCCCGCCCCATGGGGATTTTTTTGGGGCGCACATCTGGCAACCCAGCGTCTGTAGTAGCCTAATGATAGTACGGGTTTCTCTGGTTTTATCTTCTTGTTCTTCATTTCTCCTCTTTTTTTTTGCCTTTCTCACGTTTGACGTGTTAAATATCCACACTGTGGGCTGATTGGCAACTCATGATTACAGAAGGGGGGGGGGAAACGTACATTTTCCCTTTTTATTTTGGTAAATCTTTTTTCCCCCCTTCATTATTATTAAATGCGGGATCACCCCTTCCATGTTCATTGCCAAGTCTGCGCGTCTCTTTCTGGTGTAGGGTTGCCAGATTGGACTGCTGAGTTGGAACTCAATCTCGGGTGGAAATGGATGATTTTAATTATGGAATTTTAAAAAAAAAAAATTAGCTATTAAACGATATTTGCTTACAAAGAAAATAAAACAACAACAACTGATATTTTGTATATTCTCCATCCTTAAGGCCTTTTTTTTCTCCCACGGAAAGGCACTAGAATAGCACGGTGTAGGAAAAACACACGATCTGGCAACACACGACTAGTGCCAGATCTGTGCGGATGCGACATCTGCTGGTTGACCTTTTGATTAAATTGGTCTTGGTATATAGCAGACTGCAATGTGCTTTCAATTAGTCAAAATCCCAATATTGACTATAGGTTTAATCTATGCCAAATTGTTTCTATTTATATAATAGTGCACTAGTATTTGTCATTCCTGCTCCTGGAGTACCACCCATTTGCACATTTTAATAATTTGCCTACTCCTTATACTCAAATAATTCACCTCATAGGCTGATGAAAAACCTTGAACTATAGCATTAACTTGGAGGGTTTAAGGATGGAAAACAAAATGTAAATAGGCTGTGGACCACTGGATGAATTTATATAACTTTTTTTTGTTTCACAGTGAATTAAAACATTGTCCAAAAGAAAAACTAAAGGGTGTGTAATGCTGATTTGTTTACCCATTTGCAAGCACTTCAATATTTGCATGAAGTGTCGTTAGGCGTACCTGACCATCTTTGAGCCATTTCGTCTGGGTAAGAATGCAACATGGCAAAGTCCATTTATATTCTTTATATATTAGCTATGAGTTCATTTTCCATGTTTCATTATATTTGTTTCTACTATTATTTATTGCAACTAATTTAAATAATAGTAAACACACAGACAAAGTATAATACTTTTCCTGGTATTTTGTGAGAGCTATGGCCAGAGGTTTGTGGAAACTTAATCATCACACCCACATGTGCTATTTTTTTAACACCCCATGGCGTCTTCCAGTGTTTTTTTCCACTAGCTTCTGGAACATCGCTCTTGGGATTTGTCCATTCAGCCACAAGGGCAAGGTCAGGCACTGATGTTGAGTGAGGTGGCCTGTGGTGCAGTCAACCTTCCGGTTCATCCCAGTGGTAATCAGTAGGGTTGAGGTCAGGGCTCTGTGTAAGCCACTTGAGTTCTTCTATTCTAACCTTAGCAAACCATGTCTTCATGATCTTCTTTGTGCTCATGGGCATTGTCATGATGGAACATGTTTGGGCCTCTTACATCCATTGAGTTGACACTGTAATGTAATGGAACAAGAGACATTCTATACAGTTGTGTGCTTCCAACCTTGTGTTAACCATGGGAGAAAGGTCCACATATGGATGGTCAGGTGATGGTCAGGTGTCCACAATCTTTGGGTCATATAGTAAATGTCAGATTAATAGGCATAATTAACATGTTTATTATAAATGTCCTGCTGTTATATTAATCAGTTATGTAGGTTATGTTGACATTAACTTTACAAATGTTTAGTTTTATTGATTATTGCTTAGGTCTATTATACTGACAGGGATTAAGACACAATAATTTATTTAAAAAAAATTGTGCATTTACATAAACACACACACACACACACGACACACCAGTGCTTATGTATTATACTTATGGGTGTCCACCAGTGGCTATGTATTATACTACGGGTTAAGACAGTTTGAGGTGTGTGTGTGTGTGTGTGTGTGTGTGTGTGTGTGTGTGTGTGTGT
>JAQMCW010000017.1:12502976-12523778 GCA_030068335.1 Chrysichthys cranchii | reverse complement strand
CCCTCTTACATCTACGTGAAAGTGGTCCCCGGTACAAAAAAGGTTGGGGACCACTGTTCTAGAATGAATAATTAAAAAAATTAAGTAACAAGACTTTACAGAGTTACTCAATCATTCACGTTTGGAATTATTTGGAACATCCATTACCTGACAGTTATGAAGGAAATATAAATTATAGACAGTAAAAAGCTAAAATTTTCCGGTTTATAAGATATTATAAGCTACAATGACTCGAAGTAGAGTCAAAATAGCATGATTAATTTTGCATGTTAAACAGATGTGTAGCGTTGTCTCGCGTCATGTTTTTTGGGGATGTTCTTTATGGATGGCATTGTTTGCATGAAGCTTGAGACCTGTTATGTCTCTTTGGTTATGTACGAATCCAAAAACCGTGGATTACCAGAGTGGAGTCCGATGCGGATTTTGACTTTGACACTGGGCATGTGTCTCATTTTGAATGTGCCGATGCAGGACAGGATGTCCAGAGACATGTTGGCCATTTCAGCTGCGTGCCGGTTGCCGTTGCGAGTGGGAACTCCTGACGCCACCATGTATGCGTCACCGATGGTCTCGACCTGTCGGTCCAAAAAGCAGCAAAGGAGGTCAGGAACAAGGCACTACACTCAAACACACTCAGCCAAATGAAATCATGCACATCTGTATATATATATATATTATAGATTCCTCTTGTGTTAAATAGGTCCAATCCGAGAAAGAACCTCTGTTGGATCGTTTGAGCAAGTTTAAAAAGTGTTCCCCAAAAGCCTATTTAATAGATATACAGTATATTATATACCAAATGATACATTTGCTTCATGTGACAGGTCCACAAGAAAACAATACCATCAGGGAACAAAAAGACAAAGATTTTTTTCCTTTCACCAAAAAATCCAGGCTTGGTGAAAATGCAAATTGTAAACACCTCTACACCTGACTCTAAGCTCTCTCATCTCTTTTGTTACGTAGCCTGGAACATGACTTGCTCATAGATTTCATGACGCAGGAATAAAATGCCTCTGGTCTTTCCCAGGCTCAATCCAACGACATTTTCAACTATTTATTTTTATTCTTAATAGAATACTGAAAAAAACATTGTTCTCACATTTAATAAATGCATTTAACAAAACCCTCGACCACTCCACGGATACGACAAAATGGCTGACCGAGACGTCGCGACAACTTTTATTTAATTCGGTTGTAAAGTTTGAAAAAATACACTGTAGGTCTTTGTTATAATAGCAAATGTAGCGATACCTTGTAGACATCGTGCATGCCGATAATAGAGTCAAACAGGGTGTAGAGGTCATTTAGAAGGTCCACCACCTCGATGGGTTCGCTCAGGGCTGAGATGGTGGTGAACCCCACAATGTCACTGAAGTACAGCGTCGCCTCTGCAAAATGCTCTGGTGTCACTGGTTTCCCTTTTTTCAGAGCCAGAGCAACGGTCCTGGATGCCGAGGGAGAGAATCAAAATTACAGATTGACTTTACCGTGATTGGCTCCAGTGGGTTTGGTTTTGTGTGTCTGCGTATTTGAGAGAAACTGACTTGGGTAGCATCTGGGCCACAAGAGCATCTGTTTTCTGTCTCTCCACTTCCAGCTCCTCTGTCCTCTCACGGAT
This sequence comes from Chrysichthys cranchii, assembly GCA_030068335.1. Classification (NCBI taxonomy): domain Eukaryota; kingdom Metazoa; phylum Chordata; class Actinopteri; order Siluriformes; family Claroteidae; genus Chrysichthys; species Chrysichthys cranchii. Next base: position 12,522,157 of record JAQMCW010000017.1, on the reverse strand, counting down.
TAAGTCTTCTAAATTTGTGGAGTATTGCTCCAGCATGCGCAGCATGGAGTCTATGATATTGGTCTTTTTACCTTTACTGATGGTCTTAAACTGCAGCCGTGCAAACGGAAGGGAACAAAAACAACGAATGGACAGTCAGCGTTGCAGCGTTGTGAGGAATTGCTTATGTGCTTGTGTCATAGATGTGATAAAGCATAATTGCTGTTACAAACCCAATGTTGCGGGGGGGTTTTTTCTCCCAAAAATTGCATATCTCAAAAAATATATTAATCCTTTTATACCAAAGCCATTTGCAAACATTAACCATTGTCTTATTCATTAAAGAATGGCACATCCTTCCTTTATAATCTCTGCTTATGTCTGTATGTCTGTACCTGTTTGAAGATGTCTTCAAACGAGGGTCTGAGCTCTGGATCTTCACTCCAGGCCTGCTTCATCATCTGAATGACTTCCAATGGAGCCTCATCCATTGATATGGAGGGTCGGCAAAGAGGAGGAGGATTGCGTACATTTTCTATGATCTCTGCGCACACCACAACCATAGTCATGTTTTATATCATCTTCTAGAGATCCACACACATAAAATGTATATGTTCGCATGTTCATTCTAGCTTCATGCGTCCTACAATGCATGCACACATGCTATGGAAGGTCCCGCATGGATAGCAAAAGCTGATTTGGGACCATGCCTATAGTTTAAACCACTATACAAGTAAAATGACGTGAAACCTTTTGCAGGCATGTCCACCATGCAGAAGGGAGCAGAACGAGAGATGACCTCCTGCATGACAATGGCAAAGCTGTAGACATCGCCCTTGCATGTGCCCTTGCTCATCAGCGTCGCGTTCCTCAAGAGTTCTGGGGCTGTCCACAACTGATCTGCAAATAAAGAAAGATACAGCGTTCCACCAGACCTATAAATACATATGCCCTGGGACGTTCTGTAAAGTCGCTCTGCGTGCTTATTCCAGCACATCTAAAGGAGCATATGCGTTTTGTTCCACCACCAGTGCAGTAACAAATAGTTCATCAGCTCTTTACAGCAACCATTCTAGTCATCCTTAGAGAATCCATCTCCATCCCATTTCCTTGATCTTCATGTTGAGAAATGTAGTGTGGAGGCCACGCGTATCATCAATATGGATCTCAAGTCACAATCAACACACTAACCTCATAAGAATATGCAAATTTGTGAAGTTTACGTGGGTTCAGTCATGATAACCATGCATCCATCTATTCGTTATGTATCCACACACCCTGGTCTTACCTTCTGGCTTGCTGTAATCCTGGGAGAGGTTTAGGGAGCTCATGATTTGGTTCAACCCATAATCGGTCACCTTTAATACAAACCGACCATCCACCACACAGTTCCGAGACTTTAGACGCCCATGAATGATACCGCGATTATGCAGATATTTCATTCCCTGAAAAACAATGAGGGATAATAGACCGAGGACAGACGAAAACCACACACAGATTAGTGTGAAAAATTCAAACAAAAGATATTTTTGTTGGAATACCACATGGAACAGTCGATTAGACCTGAGGTCTCTGACTGACGAATTGACTCCCAGTCTTTGAAGAGTCAATTCGCTGTGCATTTCCCCACAGGGAAGTCAATGCCAATGTACGAAAGTCCACTTAATTAAACAATACCGCACGACTAACGGAACTACCCACGTCTACACCAAAAAGGGGGGGAAAAGAAAAAACAGAGAAAAAAACAGCTCATACACAGGAGTCGTTCTCCTAAAAGAGCCGACTCATTCGCGGATGCCGAGTCAGACCGACGACGTAGGGAACGAATTGCACAGTGATTGAATGTTCTTGTGAATAATGCTTACAAAATAGGTAAGCCATAAAATGCCAAGCCGTGCCCCATGTATGAATATTAAGATTACAGGCTTATAATTAAGGGTCTTGTGAAAAGTTATATTGCTATGTGCTAACTTTAGGCTAGCCTTGCTAATTAATAATCATGGTCAAGGGCAGCGGACAAAATTGACCTCAGATGGTGAGGTGTGTATTTTTTTAAATAACACATTTGTAGTGTGAGAGTCTTAGAGAAGTGATTTTAATCCAATTAGAAGTTACAGATGCCTGACTATTGTCTTTCTTTAAGTTAAGTTCTTTAATGTTTTATTTGCTAATGCCTTTTGTAATGAATGAAACCGAGAGAGAGAGAGAGAGAGAAATTTATATAAAATTTTATGTCATATTAGGTAACAACATCCATTTTTTTAAATTAATTTGTTCTCTCTTTCTTACCCGGATCAAGTCCATGAGCAGGGAGGATTTGAACATCCAGTCGAGTCTCATTTCTTCGTTGTTTAGTAGGTCTTCCAGGCTGCCTCTTGTGCAGTGTTCGGTCACAATGCCGAATATCCCTGAGTCCAGAAACAGGCCGATGAACAAGTTTAGATTCTCCTGACGCATGTCCCTCAGCTGCAGATGACGAGAAAGACATATAAGCCTTTTTACTCCCACTGCTGCTCATTTATCACTCACTCTCTCGTCACGTGCTTATGCCATCCGTTCGGCCTCGCTCTCATTTTTGGGTCTCCCCGTCGCCACACCACTGATTCATTCATTTCGTTCGGATCTCTCTTTCTCTGTCTCTCACCTTAATGAAGATGGATTGTGTGCGGTCATTGATCTCTGCGACTGTCTCTCCATTTTGGCATTTCTTCAACCATACCCAGTCTCCCTGCCAACACAAATTTATTTAAAACGCCACACAAACCTTTTACGAATAAAAAACAAACAAACGAACACTTTTAAACTCCCGTGTATCTTTTCCGTGTATGTATTTTCTCACAAGTACAGTTCCCCAAATTCACACACCTCAAACACGGCCACGTTGGAGATTTCGGGGGTAGATGTGAAGTAGCTTCGTCCTGAGACAGAGTGACGAAGGGTTTTCTCATCTAACTGACTCTTCGACATGTTGTCATCATTGAGTTTCTATAGATAGATAGAAAGAGGTTCGTCGTAGACCTGTACCTTCTGACTGACAGTCAACTCAAGTTTGTTCATCATTTCTACAGTATGCCATATGTACACTGAAATGCTTGTGGTCAGGGTAGAGGAAGCATGATACACACACACACACACACACACACACACACACACACACACACACACACACACACACACAAAATCAAGCAAGTACAATAACCACATACAAAGAGATATAAAACTGATCTTTCTGCACACGTCAGTTCAACATGTTCAAATGTCCAATGTTCAAGTGATGAAGCAGGACAGAACAACATGCGACATATAGAAAGCAAAAAGACAAAAGATTCGAGGTAGGCTCACTAACCCTCTTGCTCAGTTGTGTGTTGATAAAAACCAGATCATCCAGCGTGAGCACTATCTTGGAGGGTGTTGAAATACCTCCCCCTCCAAACGCTCCCAACATTCCCAGCTGTCCCGTCATCCTACATACCCAGAAAAAAAAAAAAACCCACATATCAATCAACACGTATATCCGAATTAAGAAATGCATAAAGCGCCAAAATACAGACAAAAATGTGAATTCTGCACACGCGTCAGGGGAAGAATCCAAATAGACCTGGACTAGTAACCACAGAAAAAGCTACGTACTTCATGTGGTAGAGGAAAACACCTGCAGCGATTAAAGCACAGAAAACGAGGCAAAGGAAAAAGAAGGTCACTCCATCCATTCCTGCCCAGGAAGAAAGCAAAGAGGACGTGAAGCTTGGAAAATACAGCAACAGATAAGATAAGAGATCGTAATAGCATAGCAGTACAAATAGGATAATGAAAGTCATAAATTAGATTCTAATTTGGGTTAACTTTAAAAAAGGTTTGCAGTCCTTGCGTTAATGTTTGACTGAGTCTTTCATGTATATCGCACCCGATTTCAATATGAAAATAAGGAATAGGCCGTCGTGGCCTGTTTTACCACCACTGCAGGCAATGTAGCTGCTGAACCAGCAGTTGGGGTCAGAGCTGGGGGTGGCACCTGCAAAATGGATGGACTTTCCCATGTACTTGAGTGCACCAAATTTCCCATATGTGTGTGGTGCCTCCAGGACATGTGTCCGCTGGAGGGTGACACCAGTGCCATCTGTGTCCAGTACCACATAACGTGCTTGCATGCCCTCGCCATTGGTGCCTGCCGAAATGGGTTGATTGAAGCCACTGAACTCGAAGCCTCCCTTGTCCTGAGCCAGAGCCTCTCCTGTCACCCGTCGGCCACCTCCAGCCAACCTACTGTTTTCTGTTGCCATGGCTGTGTAGTACAGCATGTTGTAGATTGTGCCAAAGAATGGAGAGACCTTAAGAGGAAAAGGATGAGTTAAACCATTTACTCGATTATACGGAAACATTTTGGAATATGTTGGAAGCATTGGCAAGTGTAAATGAGCACTCGTTTTCAATGGATTCAGCTCAACTTGACTAGGTTCCACGAGGCACCATAAAGGGTTTTTCTATCTCGCTGGTTCCATCTTGAACCCGAACTAGTTCAATATACCTCCAGGGTAAGCTGATATACGTATAGTGATCACATATTCCATTACATTTGACACCTGAGCACATTTGACTTGCCCTGACACCAGCAGAATCCGATCTCTGAATCCTAGTGCACGCTAGCTCTGTTCCATCCTATATTTTATATTTATATTTTAATTTCAAGCTCCAAGAGTGACCTAAGGCATATTGTAACCCCGACCCCAACCCCCCCCCTCAAATCTCACTTCATCAGGCTCAGCACTGCTGCGGATCTCGTAGCTGTCCTGGGCTTCTCTGAAGGCTTCATAGAAGTTCTGCTCCCCTTGGTCCATGGTGACAGTCAGGACTCCGTCGTACGCCCGTCGCAGTTGGGTGTCATTGGCCAGTACTGAGTAGGTCACGTTTTTATAGGGCAGCGCATAGAGTAGGGTGTCATATGGGATAAAGATGTATCCGCGATCAATCATGCGCATGTGCATTGCCATAGTCAGTAAATTATACTGAGCCTCTCCACCCATGAGAACGGAGTGCATACACATGATGACCACTGCAGGGACAGACAGATAGACACAAAAATAGGTGAGGATGATCCAAGGGAGTCAACACAATGTGATGATTATTATGAATCGCGATGCTGAAGAAGGAACTTCTTGCAGTTTTTTTGTTGTTGTTGTTTTTAAGAATTGGGTATACTTATGATACTTTAAGAAACTGGAGATTTTTCTCTGGCAATACAGGTTGAGTAGATGTATATTACTCAGCGCCAAATCGAACAAATTTATAGTTGTTAATATGTTAATATGATATTGTTAATATAATGTATATCGATACAAATACAAATGTTTCTTTGAGTCTCTCTGTTAAGCACACACCTCTCACCCGATCTGCTTCTCGGATTTTCTCTAGGGCTTTCCGGGCCCCGTCTTTATCCATCTCCGTGGTAATGACAGTACTGATGGGTAGGCCAAGGGTACGCAGTGAGGCAGCGAGTTCCTGCCCTGTCGCCTCCCATATGTCATTTTCCTCTGACACAATGGCTACATGTGCCCAGTGGAAGAAGCGCAACACAGCAAACAGCACCCGGGACGAAAGTGGCAGAGGCCGCAGGAATGTTGGATATGTCCCGTCATCCATGTTGGCTTTCAGGCATCCCCAGGACAGGATTCCTGCATTCCAGTTCTTGGCCAGAAGAGCAGCAGAGGTGCAATAGCCTGGGTTTGCAGGCCCGAGAAAAACAGAGCCATACCCCTCCAATTCAATGAAGCGGGCCAAAGCCCTGGAAGTCTGGCACTCCTCATTGATCAAGGTGTAATCATACCAGTATCCTTTACTGAGGTAGGGGTCTTTGTTGATGCGAGCCATAGCCAATCGGGCAGCCAGGTCAGGCAGGGCTTTGGAGTACATGGGGTCACATGTCCATGGTCCCACTAGCGCAATCTTGAAAGTGGCACCCCAAGCCTCACAGGGCAAATAACAAACTATGAGCAGAGGCAGGAGAAACCAGTTCCCCCTCCACCAATGCCTATGCAGTAAACAGTCCGAAGATGTGGGTGCATGTGTCCTAACGGGTGAGTATTCTGTGTAAGGACGAGATGTTTCTTTCTGTTCTTTCCTGCATTCAGTGGAAGGTTCTGCATGCCATCGTGGATGGTGCGACTGACAGAGGAAGTTAGGATCTCTGTGGACAGGCATTTTCTTTCTCCTGTTATGAGTCAGGGAAAGTCGAGAGGTATCGTTAGAGGACCGAACGGATGCGTTAGATCTTAACAGAGATATCAGGCAAAGGAAAAGGAGAAAAGACAGAGACAGGTGGATAAAATAGATCCGTTAACATTACCCTGCCGTTTTCAAAATTGCATAGTGGGCATGGTTATTCATTTCGAACCCTGTCATGATCCTGTCCACCTTGTGCCATCTGTTGGCGTCCTGAAGATAGCAACATGTTAGTGATTGCACAGTGTCTGCTGTGTGGTAGGTTATGTTCTCATTTACCCCTGTGTGTCTGGCAAGCTAATTAGCAGGACTGGGCATTATTAGCCCTTGACACTACCTTGGCCATGGAATCTGAGGACTAAAATCCTTTGCCCGTTCTCTCTTTACTCTATTACTGATTGACGTACTTTTTTTTTGGCTTCTTGCATTTTATGGGGTTGTCCGTCCATGTTACGTTTCTAAATATTCACAGTTCTTTATATTCCTCCTACTCTTTATTGTGTTCTTAAACAGTGACGTTCACTTCCTGAATTGTACTCGATCTCCCGTCAGTTAAGTCACAGAAATTCTATTGTCTAGCTCCATAAAAAACGATGAGAGCGTCATTATTATATAGGCTGGGTTTGCACATTTAGCTAATAGTTATTTTATGCATATTTTACTTCCTATTTGAAGCATATTCAATATGATGATCTATCGGTATGTATGTATGTATGTATAAAAGTCACATTTCATTAGCAAGGCAGGAGATCGGATATGGCTTTGATAACACAGTAGGAATTAGGACTGACTTTAAATATTTCAAGAAACATTACCATCTGAGAGGACAGCTAACTCTTGCAATTGCATAGCATCATTAATGCCTAAACTTTAGAAGTTGAAAACATCAAATCCCGTGGTCATCTCTCTTGGTGGAGACATTAATATAAGATTAATGCAAGAGCATTTTCAATGTTTCATCCAGTTAGCGGACAATGGTATTTAAGAGCTATATAATATAAATCAATGATGATTAGCACTTAGGTCACAATTACTTAAATAGTGCGTTCAATTTTACCGCAAATCATTTCAGAACATTGCTGAACAAAAGATCATGCTGACCTGGTTTGATGTTTCTAAAAAAAGGCCATCTGGAGTGAACCTTCCATCAGAATCCTGGAGTCTGTGGAATGCCAGAGTTTAAATAGGACTTTGCTCTTTTAGTGGAAAAAAAAAGAGTATCGCACTTAAAAAAAAAAAAAAGGAAATATAAATAATACAAAAAGGAACATAAAAATGTTATTCCAAACAAGGCTAGAAAAATTATTTCCAAACAATTTTGTATTCCTTTAAAAAAAAAAATCTGGCAGAAGGTAAAACATAAATCCATTTAATTGGTGACCATAATTGCAGAATTATGCTTCCTTGAAGTTAGAGGCTCCGTGCTGGACTAGGTCTTTCCCCAAACCGAGGTGCCTTTTCGGGGGCAGTAAGTAGAGTAAACGCTTCTCTGAGCCCTGACTCTTACTAGGAATAGACCGATTTAGTGAAGGAGAGATGAAGCGAGAGAGAGGACAAATGGAGGACAAAGGAGGGGTGGATGAAAGCTGAGTCCAAGTGGTGACTTTTTGACCTTCTTTAGTGTTTAATCCACACAGCTTTTCTCAGTGTGCATGTGAGTGTATAGTACGTCTGTGCCTGGATGTACATACATATGCTTTGGAAATATCTCAGAAGATCAAAGAGACAAATTAGGTTCTTGAGAGTTTGTTTTTTTATAGGTGGTAATTTTTCAATTGTCTTAGGTTTGTTACTTTGTTATCCAAAAATTCCATGTTGTCAATATAGTCTAATACTCAGAGTCTGAACCTTGTAATATTAAAAACATTGACGTTTGTAAACAATATGGCTGCCCTTTATGAATCAGATCTAATGGGGAGGAGCTTAATTTGTCCAAACAGCTGTAACTGAGACGCAGCCCAAGATGTGCACATCATCATGAGGACCTGTTTGAAGTATATTTCCCACTTGATAGAAAGAAAGGGCTTTGCAAATGTTCTTATATATCCAGTGAACATCATCTTTGGGAACTCTTGTAAACACGGACTGGAAAATACCACCATTGCAAGTGTAAACTCCTCTTTGGGAGACAGTCATATGTTAGCGCCCTCTGCCCCAGTCATTAGTGGCTATGTAGGCCCAGCAGATAAATCAGCTTTATTCACTCTCTAAGCTGGTGGGCCTTTTCTCCCTCTAATATGCCACTTGCTGTGAAAACACTTCTCGACAAGCTTAGCTGCTTTAAAGCATACATAAATGTCGTCATCTATTGGTATAAAATAAAACTTTCTCATCATCTCAGATCACGGTTATTCCAAGATCCAAGCATAACTCTTGATGAAATCATTTTCTAAAATAAAAGTACGGTAATATTTTTAGGCTTTTGATAGGAAGTAAGAATTGGGACTTCTTTAGAAGCATCCATAGATCAGGATTAAAAAAAAAAAAAAACATTAAAAGAGTTGTTATTCAGCTTTCATACAAAATAAGCGATAAGAGAATGTCACTGGACTGAAGGGTTTGGATGATGAATCTGGCTTTGTATGTCGTGTTTATCAATTTTTCTCCTCATCATTAGGTCGGAATCATTGGATGACTGTTTTGCAGTGTTTTATTGTACTTTATCTAGCATCCAGATGCATCTATAAAAGCGAATGAATGTACTTGTAAAAGTAAAGGTATATCCATTTTCATTTGATTCAGCTAATACTTACTCTATTTTAATTTAGGGGTTGATTCTCTTATTAGTCTGGCTTCTGTTAGTCCCATTTTTCTTCTTTCATCTTTTTCCCCATTTCTATGTGGGGTCAGTGGGGATAGGTCGAAACAATACATTTAAGAAACAGTAGGTTTTAAGGCCCAACAGTGGCGTTGTTTGCAGAGCCGGGGCTAAATCTCCCAACCCTCTGAGAAGTAACCCAGAGCTTTAAACTGTTGAGCCACCGCTGCCACATCTGTTAGACCCAATAAAGAGACTTTAAGAGAGCAATGTCAATCAGGCGGTACTTGTAGGTTCAGGGGCAGTTTACTTCTCACTCAACACTCAGAGTAGAGAAATTAGTCCAGGTGCGACATGGGTAAAATATAATGTAGGAGCAAAAAAAAAAAAGTGACGGAAGAGGAGGACGGAGGGTTATGAATGGTTTACGAAGCTAAATCAGAAGCCATATGTAACTCTGGAAATCCATATAGTCTCTTTAGCTTGTGTCTTTCTGACTGGCCCTTGATCTGTGTGTGTGAGTGTCCCACTGTCTCAGGACTGATATGGTCCAGTTGGTCTAATAAGATTAGCCAGCTTGGGATGTGCTATACTAATCTTCAACCTGCAAGCCTCTTACAAGCCTTCAGCAGAAAGAAAGAAAGAATCAAGGAAATGCAAATACAATCACTCCGACTCTAAATACAGATACAGTGTAAAAAAAAAAAAAAAAAAGAGAGAGAGAGAGATAGGAGGCGGGGAGAAAGAGAGAGAGATAAGACATTTATTATAACAAAAAAAATGGTATTTGGCAGCGTAATGAGATTGTCTCAAGCATAGAATTGGCAAAAAAAATGTGTAGAAATAGTGTTAATGTTTCAATTTTACATGTTTGCAAAATGAGAAGTTTTTTTTTTTTTTTTTTTACCACTGCCTCACTTAGGTTTTGCTGTTTTTCCTTGATAAACTGACGTTTTTTTAAGCACATATTATGACCCTTTTCTACTGCATACTATCAGTTCAACTCAACTCTGTTTGCCTCTTTTTGCATTTGCATTAAGCAAAAGGAGTCGTGAATACTACCTGGTAGCCTGGTATCAGTGCGTCACCACTGTGTGAGACGGGAAGTCCTGAACAAACCTGCCATTTTTCAAGAGCATTATATTTAGTTATGACTTATTAACTGTACGTCACTGATTATTTGAATATTGATGTGTGTTCTCAGTGTTCATGCGTGTTTGGGTGTGCACACAAAAAAGCCAAAAAGGCAGCAATTAAACGCTCAGAAGGTTGCCGCACAAGGGTGACAGGGTAAAAAGCACCAGCAGTATACACGTAGTGAAACGTAGCCATGCTGCATGTGTTATTTGTAGTATAACGGCAAAGCTGAATCTCTAGCGATCCAGACAGCCAGGTTTGCAACCTGGCTCTGCAAATATTATTAGGGGAGAATTTTGTTGCAGGTAACGTGTATAAAATTAGCCAGTCTGTACAGATATTTTGCGTAACCCTCTGGAAGTAAAACCGATGAGTGTGCCTGCACTCTGCCCTGTGTATTCAGTAAGCATATTAAAGCCATCCATAGAGTGAAATCTTCTGCCTTCCTAAGAAACCACTCAAAACCCTAATTTTTAGTATGAGGGACAGAATCTTGGTGAATGCCATGCCATAATGTTTGAATTATTACAAAACTACTCATAACAATACCAATTACATTCCCAAAATCATTTTTACTAACACTGGGTTAAGCAAAATATGAGTAGTGGAAAACCAGCCACTGAAACCAAAAAAAGTAAGTTGAGTCAAACCAAACCAAACCAATACCATGTTGTGGAAAAGTAGCATTGCTGAATGGCATCCTTCAGCATTTTTATAAGAAGAAAGACTTGTGTTTGATTACGTAAACAATTTACTATTCAAATTTGAAACTTTTTAACATAATAAAAGGCTATAATTTTACACTGTTGCAGACAGAGTTAACACTTGTTAACACAATGTTTTTGTTTTTTTGTTTTTTTGTAAGAGGTGACACAAGATGGACCAAAGTGGATCCTGGTGACCTGTTGACCCAAAGGGAACAGAAATGGTAGGAACCAAGATATGGGAATGGGAAAATAAGGTGGCGTGTGGTCTCAACAGCTTCTCGCCCAGACTGGGAATCAACCCATGGATCCGCAGGTCTCGGGCTAGTAGTGTTACGCAACTGAGAGCATGTGAAAGGCGTTTTTTTTGTAAATAAATAAATTAAATTAAAAATAAAATAATAAATAAGTGTTTTCTTTATGTCTACATCTGAGCTCCAAGGCGGAGCTCGCGACGTTACATCTTGAGTGCATAACCCAAAGAAATTCAAGTGGAGGAAATAGCACTAGGAATTTCATCACAAGTTATTAGATCATAAAGATTAGATATTTATTTAGCAACCAGAGTATTACAAAGTCAAATTGAACTGTTTGAATTCTTTAAGAATGAATGAGGTGACACCAATAGCTATGCTTGTTTTTAATAAGGAATGATTGGTTAAGAGTCAAAGTCCTTTTAAATGCACAGTTGTACGAAATACCAAATGTCACATGGTATATACAGTAATGCCATTGTAGAGCTTTTTTTTGTAGAACTTGCCCAATTTAACCACATGTTAATTCATTCTTTTGCATCATAGAAAGTGGTGTATTTATGTCTCAAAGTTAAAAAAATTAAGTATGATAAAATAAAACCACACTTTAATTTAAGAAAATCTCTTGAATGCATGGGTTAATTGTGTTTTCCTCACATTCACCATTTTTCAGATTTATACCGTATCCAAACGTTTTTCTTTTGTACACAGAAATCATATTTGATCACATAAAAACATATCAATGACAGATGAAATTTCTTATTATACAGCTTCATTTAAAACAGTGAATAACATCTGTAGATCAAGTGTGAAAATTTGCTTATTTGCAGGATACATATTTTGATTTTACTTCCTACGCACTGATTCTACTAACAAAATGCCATCAGACTCTGGCTGTTATCCACAATAGTACATTGTTGAATTTCAATCAACCTGGGCCTATCAGTTATGGTGAAATTACGTACATTCAAGCCGGTAAGGAAGCATCTTGTGCGAAGACAACGGAAGCAGAAGTGTGTGCAGCACTTAGGGCATTTAATGTTGGGGCAGCCTATTCCATTGTGTGTGAGCAGGGCATTGCACATAGGACAGGCCCTGAAATAGGGGCATCCTTTTGCCGAACTGTTGGGATCATTAATACGTTTGTCAGAGAGTAGCACAGCCCGGATAGCGCAGTTTGACAGTGTGCAGGAGCTGGTTGGTGAAGTTCGCCTTGGCCACTCTCTCTGACAATCCCAGCAGAAGTGAAACACACGACGTTTTGCTTTGGAACACAGTGGGCAAGCAACACACTGCCCTTCTGTTTTCGGGACAACTTCCTGGTGGCACTCTGGACACTGAAGGTAAGAAAAGGTAATAAGAAGGTATAAGTGGAAGTGAGACAAACATCATTATAATTGCAATGACTTGGAAATGTATGAGCTGATCCTTAGAAGACAAACATTTTCCAGAGAAATGCATCAACAACATTCCTTTAATATATTGTCAAGAATTTTATAAGGCACGCTGCAAAAAATTGGATCAGGCCCAATTGGCCCAGTCGAGTGATAAAATGAGTCTGAGAATATATTTCCTAGCATACTACCAAACATCTATGATAAACCTAGTAACATTCAACAGCTCTTTCCTTACTATGTCAGCCGTGTCAGCCTACAAATTAAACTCAGCAAGTTTAGTTTAGAGCCCATGTAGTTATTCATTCAAGCATAAATGACAGTTTATATTTAACATAGTGCTGAAGAAAACAACCACTAAGCAGCCTGTTGGGATTAATGAAGAAGTCTGAATTTGTGTTCTAGAAGTTGCACTAACACTGAACATGTTTTCTGAGTGGAAAAGGAAATGCAACACAAGGCAAGGTTTCACTGTGAAACATGGCTGCAGAAAAATCGATGCAGGCTTTATTGCTAGAGGCATGGTAATGCACAGCTTTGGTCCGAGATGCCTTCTTGAACAAGTAAGTAGATTTCTTGAGCATGTAAGCAACTTGATCGTTGTTTCAGGCTTGTCAGATTTAACTGTTCACCAAGGTTTTGAGCTGCTTTGACTGTTTTGTGTCGATTGAGAGGCCTGTGGCATTCAAAAATGACCAAATAAAAAAATTCTTAAAGATCCTGCTGAAGCAAAATACACTTGCAACACTAGAACAGCCAAGGGGTCAATTTTTTATGTAGCTGCCTACTTCCAGTACGCCAGTAACATACCCTAGTTTCACGTTCTTTGCTTGTACGTTATGCGAACTATACGCGTCACACCCTATCATTTGTGATCCGTCCGCTTCAGTGCTGCTCGCGGAGACTTTTATTTTACATAAAAAGAAAGTAAAACATAAAAGTCGCCGCGTTAAATATTTTTCCGTGTCTCTATAGCTCTTCTGCTCTGTGCTGTGTGCGCGCAAAAAACCATCGAGCGAATATTCCGTGCTCACTCTGACAATGTGAGCGCCACTACTGTAGTTGACGTGCAATTACACTTTGTTTTAGTACGGCAACAAAAAAAAAGCATGTTCCCCGGGGTCAGACGCGCCCCACCTGGCATCGCACCGCGCCGCCCCAGGGGGGCGCCCCACTATTTGAGAAGCACTGCCCTAGGGTCAAAAATGATGGGGTTTTTTTTGTTTTTTGTTTTTCTCAATATCTTTGTCATTTTACATTTTTATCATTTAATCTTCCATGTATTTCTCAAATAGGTTGTCTTTGACTTGAGGCCATTTGGATTTGTATGCAATTTTTATATTTTTTAAGTAATTGCGTTTTTTGTATCAGTGCCACACTTTTCCAAACGTGGGGGCAAAAATGACCCCAAGCATTTTCTATGGAATTTCAAAGGTTGACTCTAGGAACCTTTTGATTGTTGTCAACTGTAACTGTCACACACACACACACACACACACACACACACACTACTCATTTGTACACGTTCATACATACAAACACGCACACACACTACTCATTTATAAACATGCATAGATACACACACGCAAATTCACACAATAATCCACACACGCACTACATTTGTACATGTGCATACAAACAGACACACGCCTACTCATTTGTAAACATGCATACATATAAACACGCAAATTCACACAAAAATCCACACTCACCACACCCACACACTCACTACTCATTTGTACACGTGTATACATACAAACACGCACACACGCAATTTCACACAAAAATACACACACGCACACACACACAGTGATGAATGGACACGTCAAACATTAAATTATTCTTTTGTTGACCAAAATATAATAATCATCATTTTGAACTAAAATGAAAGAAATTATCATTCTAAAATCCATTAATTTCCATTGGGGTCATTTTTGACCCCACCTGTGGAAGTGTCGGTTATGCATCTAAGGGTAAACCTGGAACATCCTATGCATGTGACTAGCCATGTAATGTTGTACAGTCATTTATTTTATTTATTTATTCTTTGTCTTGTTGTACACAGACGCTGCATGTTTAATGTACGCCGGAGCCCGGAGGTTTGTGTTTTATATTTCCAAAGGAAATAAATGTGCACGACCAACCACTAGATCCGAGTCCTGATCTCGAATGGTCAACTGCCACATAATTACCTCGACCCGTCACACTGGTGCCGAGACCCGTCACACTCGCCTGTCCAGTTAGTCATTGCAGTGTTGTGTTCGATATCATTTCTGAAATGTCCCAAGATCAACCACGTAGAATGTGTGCCGCAGAAGCCTTGAAGTTGCTGCAAAGTATATCTGAGGATCAGTCTGATGGTGAAGGCGCTGACAGTTTGACTGATGATGAAAGCGTTGATGATTTGTTTCAAGTTACTGGTGAGGAATCGGATGGGGATGATACTACAAGCGATGACGGTAATGACTCTGATCACGATGCCATTACATCCCCTGGACAACGAGGTGACCAGACCAGCTCAACAGATTCTGCAAGTCCTTGTGTTGGTAAACTTGTGAGCAAAAATGGAACTGTTTGGACAAAAATTGAGAATAATAGTAAACCAGCTGTTCGTACTGCAATGCAGAACATATTCAGATGCCGGCCAGGACCTGTCTCAGCTGCCATACGGAGAATTGACGCTGGTTCGAAGAAGTCAGCTCTCAGCTTACTGACTGATGAGAAGATGCTTTGCCATATTCAAAAGTGTACAGTGGATGAAGGCAAACGTGTGCTGGGTGATTGGAATATGACCCTGGAGGAACTTGAACAGTTTATTGGACTTCTGTACGCTAGAGGCGTGTTAGGTTTGGCTAGTATACCAGTAGAACAACTGTGGTCTAAAACTTGGGGTGTTCAACTGTTCAAGGAAACAATGAGCCGTGATCGCTTCAGAGAAATCATGAAATTTCTACGATTTGATTTGCGCTCTGAAAGATCGAAGAGACTGAAGCCTGACAAATTTGCACTGATGTCTAAAGTCTGGAATGACTTTACAAACAACTGTTCAAAGTACTATGTTCCCAATTGGGAGCTGACTGTTGATGAACAGTTATTTCCCACTAAATCACGGTGCCCTTTTACTCAGTATATGAGCAGTAAACCAGACAAGTACGGCATCAAGTTCTGGTTGTTAGCAGAAGTTGAGAGCAAATACTGTTGTGCAGCCAGACCCTACCTTGGAAAGGATGACACAAGACCAGGAAATGTATCCTTAGCGTCACATGTGGTGACCACACTGCTCAGTGATGCTGGCATACTTGGAAAAGGATACAGCATAACATGTGATAACTTTTTCACGACTAAATCGTTGGCTGATTCTTTGTTGGTGGCTAAAACGAGTCTAGTTGGGACAGTCCGTGCCAATTGTAAAGATGTTCCTCCAGTCGGCAGTGTACTCCTTGATAAGAAGAACAAGGTTCCGGTGTACACAACATATGTGTACAAGAGTGACAACCACTGTACTTTGACGGCTTACAAGGCAAGGCAGAATAAAGCTGTACTGGTGTTGAGCAGCCTACACCGCTCCATCTCGATAACAGATGGCGAAAAACGTAAACCAGAATCGATCGTCCACTACAATCGTACTAAGTGTGGAGTGGACTCCTTGGATCAGATGTGTCGTTTGTACTCAACAAAGAGTGCTACTAGACGTTGGCCAGTGGCAGTGTTCTGCAACATGCTGGACCTGGCCGGCATAAATGCCTGGATTCTGTTCAAAACAACGCTTGACTCGGTCATTTCTCGTCGCCAATTTCTGCAGGATGTAGCAACTGAGTTGTGCCAGAGAGATAATCCAGTCGATACGGATCACCCTGAGGAAGAAGTACAAGATGGCGCTTGTGTTGAACTTGTCACAGCAGGAAAGCGTAAACACTGCCATGCGCAAGATTGTAAGAACAAGACTACTATGAAATGCTACATTTGCAGCAAGTTTGTTTGCGGAAAATGCAGTGGAGCAAAAAAGAAAATGGTACAGGTTGCTTGCAACAACTGTGTCGCTGAGTGAGGCTCATATCAACTTGACGGGTGCGATAATTTTCATGATTAGATTTGATTCCTTGAACACTAACTTCTTTTCGTACGCAACAATTTGCTTGAATTAAAAGGTCAGACGTAAATATAGATTTCTGCTTCATTTTAAATTAAATATGGTGCGTTTTCGTATGGAGGTCACAAATGAAGTAAAGTCTTTTGAGTAGATTAAGGATCATTCTCGGCCTAGATACTATCCACCTGATATAACAGTCAAGTCTTAAAGAACACCTTGGTTCCAAAAATACTCCGAATATAGACCTACTGAATACTGGTGTGGAATATAGTCTTAGTTACTTAATTACCTGCGTCATAGCTAAGCACACGGTTTGGCCTTGGGCACTAAAATAGCATTTCTAGCTTAAGTCTCTCTCTCTCGGTTCACTACTAGGTTTAGAACCTGAAAATAGCATGCACTAAATACTGGGATGTCGCACAGGGTGCACAGGGTTCACCTTTGGCTTTGCTGTGGAATGGCTCATGACTTCGGTCCTTTTTGGCAACACCTACAGACTGAGACAGAAAAGATGGTGATGTGTAAAGGGGCAATAAAATGGAAAGAACATGTTAATAGGTGTAATTCAAGGAAGAACAGGCATCAAGAATCTGACTGGACGTTTACAACTGGCCCAAACCGATATAGCAAAAGCAACCATACTGATGTGCTGCAGTGTGACATGATAATAATGATAATTTTACAAAGGTAATAACCTCATGAAAACACTAGAACTTTGCATAAGTCAAAACCTGGTGAGAAAATGGAAGCCATTTCTCCTTGTGCTGTGCCATTAAAACCTAATTTGAAAGATAAAATGCCACTATATTGCTTTTGATGGTTGAAACATAATCCTGCAATGCTATCCCTAAGTACCTGTTGGTACCACTTACAAGCAGGTACTAAAAATAATACAACTTGAACTTTTGCTACTGGACTATTGGCCCATTGAGAAGGTGCAGTTCCAGTTTTGTTTCTGTAATGACTGTAAAGTTTCCTGTAATGACTGACTAGACCAGTGGTTCCCAAACTTATTCAGTACGAGACCCAAAAGAGAAATTTGGTGTCACAGCAGGACCCAAACTTACAAATATACATCAGGAATACTCATAACATCTACATTTGACCCAATAAATAAAGATTGGCGACCCATTTTGGGTCGCAACCCTTAGTTTGGGAAACATTGATCTATGCTATAAAAAGCCTATATGCTGGTCATACTTAAACAGACATTTCATAAAGACAAGCTCACTGGTTTGACCTATAAATTGACTTAAAACACTCACCCAGCCACAATTAAGTGGTTTCCGATTAGAAAGGTCTGCTAACTAAAACCTTTTTTTAAAAAGCCCTCGACTATACAAAGGCCCTTTTGAAGAACCCTTCAGTTCATAAACGTACGACAGCTGAGTGTGTTTCTATCGACCCTGAGTTTGAAGGAATCTCTCCTGTTAAGAGACAAACAAAAAAATACGTCAAGTTTAAAGATCCTTACCTGACACTCAGTAAAGAACTCCGCGTCTCACACGTACACACACACGCTCCTGTTTAATCTGGTTAATGCTGAGGAAGTTAGTCTGTCATTGTTGAGAAAAAAACAAGCTGGGGAATTCCTGCAGAATTCAGTTTCACTTTCTCTTGCCAAGGTTTCATGTGTATGTTTACACGTCTGCTTGGTGGTAGTAAAACATTAGCTGATGTGGTTTGTGCAGGCTACACAAGCAGAAAACCTTCTGATGAAAATCACAATAAGTGAGACACTTGTTTAGTATTACTTTTTACGACTTTTACTTTATACTCTAGTTTTACAGCATAATATTATACATGCAAACTCTTGCTGTTTTTGTATGCATGTAAAGTGTGTGTGTGTGTGTGTGGTGGGGGGGGTGCTTATATTGCGTGAGGATCTGGATGTGTTTACTGAGAAGTCGTCCTAAAGCATTTCCTTTCATAAAGACAAAAAACTGTTTCTTTTTTTTTTCTTTTTCTTTTTTTGTGTTCATGTTCTGACTGCTTTCTTTTTATAATCCAGGAGTTAAGTAGGTAGTCCCCCTCAGTTATTTACAACTTTATTTGTACTCATTCCTTTTTGTATTTTGCTCTTTTTTATTATTATTTTTGCACAGACTAGACTACATCTAACTGGTTTTTTTTAATCGTTTTGTTTTTTTTGTTATTTTACCATGCATGCTCAAGATCATGTTTTGTAATGATATGTGACTATGTATTACTTTCTCTTTTGGGGTGTTCAGACCTTTCAATCCTCTGTATTTTGTTAAAATTAAACAAGACAACTAGATAGGATTTTTTCGTTTGCAATAAAAGGTTGTACTTTTACAATGCTTGTATGTCTGTAAATACACTATTGGGTGACTTTACTCTTGTTCAATACTCCATGTTCATGCAACATAATTGTGTTGAAAAGTCTTTAAATCTTTTAATACTACTTAATCGTGATATGATCCATCTTGCAGTTTCAAATACAAACTGTATAATAAGTTATAGCAGTCTATTTTATGCATTTATTTTATTTGCGTAACACTTTAAGCTGCAAGATTTTTATGAACTATACTATATGAAATTAACTACTATACTATGTTACTTACTGTATAGAGTAACTTATCCAATTATGCTTTGTGTGTGTGTGTGTGTGTGTGTGTGTGTGTGTGT
>JAQMCW010000017.1:12492469-12502876 GCA_030068335.1 Chrysichthys cranchii | reverse complement strand
TGTGTGTGTATATATATATATATATATATATATATATATATATATATACACATATACACATATATACACACACACACACATATACACACACACACACACACACACACACATATATTTATATATATACACATTATATATATATATATATATATATAAACATATATCCCATTTCTGATCAAATTCTTGTTTTAATAATAAAAAAAATGCACTACACTGGGCTGTGTATCAGAAATTAAGAATATACAGAGCAGAGTAAACAAACAGGACCTATTTAACCAGTTTATTGGGTACAGTTATTTTTATAGGTATTTAATATTACCCTCTATTTGTTAAATGCAACAGAATATGTGTTGTTAATCCAGGACCTCTTTTATATAAATGTACATTAAATTAAAGCACATGACCAGGAGTGACTTGTACATTCAGACTAACCCCACCGCATCGAGAAGAGAAGATTCTCACCCGTAACATTTCTCAGCACAAGTACAAACATTTGAATGCGAACCAACCCAAACATTACCAAACTGCATACGTGTCATTTTCAAAAATGCTTATTACATTATACAAAAGTCTTCAAACCTTCTCCTAATAATCTCTTATAGAACATTACAGGAAAAAATGAGGTACGTCAACACCACAAAGTAAAATCTTAAGTGCAGTTATAATAAAGCTGAGTGGCCAAGAATGCATCACACCTTTTCAGGTAAACCTATATTCACAAGCATTTGCATGAAGCATTTCTCGCTAACTGGATAAACTCCAGCAAACAGATTAGGACGTGCTGCAAATATACATAAACAACCACCATGTTTAAGGCAACATTACTCAAGTAGGTCTTAAGATGCTAAACATTAATACGTATATCGTCAGAACAAATGAACACATTCTCAAGTACCACAATTGTCACAATTATAAAGTCATTTCTGCTGTCCCAGTGCAGGCCTTTAAAGGAAGAGTCAAGCATTTTTCAAATTGACAACCAACATATCCATAGTGTTTGTGTGATTACTACAAACGGGATCTGCAACACGATCCTCTGTATTTAAAAAGACTAGAAAACGTATTGCTCAAAACTTGGACATTCAAAGTCTTAGGGCTGGGTGCAATTATTTCAACCTTTATGTGAAACGTATAAGGAGTAAACCACACAGGGCATGCTGTAATAGGAAAATAATTCCTTTCATGATGCATTATTTTCCCTCTAATAGCATGCACCAAGGTGTTTTACTCCTCTGGTCCCTCTACTTACCAAAGATCATCATCATCATCATCATCCATTTTTCATTTGTTGCTGAACTTATACAAGTTAGTTAGTTATGTTAGTTATGCACTAGATGAAGATTAGACTGAAAAACTCTGGAGTACTCTTTAAAGACAGTCACATTGCAAGGAAAACACTTGGAATGGGAAGAAATGCACTGGCCTGATAAGACTAAGGGGCCAGGTAGCCATCAGTCTGCATCTGAGAATGTTAAAGCAGAGAAAAACACAAACCTGTACCAGTCTGGATGGCTATGGGAAAGTAAGTCAGGCAGTTATACAGCAACACTCAAGTTACACGAGTAGAATACAATCGGAAGAAAAGACTTCTAATTAAGCAAGCCGGCTGTGCCATTTGACCAAACAATCACTATAGAATGTTAATGTTCTACACGGACACTCCTTCAGCCCTGGGATCATGTTCCCTATATGTCCGGATATCCTTCAGATCACCTTGGATTGAAATGGAAGGAAAGTGCTTGACTAAAGGTTGTGAAAAGTTCATATTCCCCCATTTACGCAGCAACGGTGACTGACGCAAAAAAACAAAAAACAAAAAAACGCTTGCGTCTTTTTTGGTTCGGTTTATCCCTTTAAATTAATGTCTTACGCAGATCAAGAAGAGGACAATACATATGTTGACAGAGAACAAAGGAACTGCCCACACACATAAGACACACCTGCAGTGTTGAGGAAGCACAAGCCACTGCATGTGTTAAGTATATTAAAGGAATGGTTCTGCAAGTACATAATGTTCCCCTTACAGGTGAGACTTGTTTGGTGTACAGCTTTGAGACCAGTTTACCTATACACTCCAGCCTCTAGGCCCCAGCCCCCACTTTGTAATGAAATTAGTAAATATGGATGTCCCTGCTATTTTTTGGGGGGACTGTTAATGATGTACATTAAAATTAGTACGTCAAATACTCAAGACAAGCCCATAGTTCTACTGCAAAACTAAGAAGCACATGGCACACACCAAACATGTCTTTTCTGAGTAAATTTGGTCTAATAGTTGGTTTCAAGTGACTTCCCTTTATATGTAACAGCGTTTAACTCAATGGCATCCTTCGCTCAAAGCTCAGTACATGTAACAGGGGTCATCCCATGAATCAGAAGAGTGGGACCAAGTCCTTGAGTGAGAGTATCCAACTGTGCCAGGTACTGCTGAGATTGGCTGGAATCGGCAGGTGGGCGGGGCAGATAGAGGAAGCGCACTGCAGCGGAAGTGCTATGTTCTTTCAGAAGCTTGTTGACCGCATAGAGGAATTCCTCCGTCACCACAGGGGGCATGCTACGGTCGTTTCCCCGCAGCAGGCGCACCACAGGATCCCACGACACAATCTTAATGGTGGCACGGATCCTCAGCTTCCCCAACAGCTCCCTGAAGCGCTCCTCTTTGGCCAGCCAGCCCTGGTCACCAGACTCTGACTCCACACAGAGGAAGATGCGGAGACGAGCACGGCGCCACCTGGCAGCCATGTTTAAAACACACGCCATCTGCAGCAGAAACAGGCTGCATACGTCGGCGTAGCTCGGGTTTCCAC
Organism: Chrysichthys cranchii; assembly: GCA_030068335.1. Classification (NCBI taxonomy): domain Eukaryota; kingdom Metazoa; phylum Chordata; class Actinopteri; order Siluriformes; family Claroteidae; genus Chrysichthys; species Chrysichthys cranchii. Next base: position 12,500,069 of record JAQMCW010000017.1, on the reverse strand, counting down.
CAGCACTTAGCAGGTTAGATGGCCACACGTCAATCGTGTCAGCAGCGGGCTCTCCGCCTTTCATGGGCGTTGCGCCTTTTCCTTTCCTTTCGGGTGGCATCTGGAAAAAGTAGCGGCCCAGGCACACGTTCTTGCCCATCTTTATGGCGTCCAAGATAATTCCGACGTACTCGTCTGGCTGAAGCCAGCGTGGGCTCTCGGCATGACGCACAGGAGGGAAGTGCGCCTGCAGGGATGGGAGGTCCACACCAAAATTGTCCCCTTCGTCTTCCGTCAAACCAGCACCATTCACTGAACCCTTACAGAATGTAGGATCCTGAAGAAAATAATCTTCTGGATAACAGTCGTCATAGAAGCCCAGAACCAGTGTGTTTGGCTTCATTCCTCCTGTTCAGGGTGAGCACATGCAAAACGGTCATTTCTAACACCATGGATAACAGACCTTGTGTTATAATCTTGCAAGTGGACAATTTCAGTGTCACTCATGCCTCATTTAAGCTTAAACCGATCACTAGGGTCTCATTACACAAGTTACTCAGTGATGCAGTGTGCCTATATGCAACCTTTCAGGGAGAACACAGATCAATATCCCAAAGTAAAATACTGTTCTACAGATTACAGATGCATCGGGTTTAACCGCTTGAACCTAGCGGGGGGGGGACTTATTTCTATGGGAGAAGATCCAAAACATCTGCAAGTGTGAATGCAGACAGCGGCAGACTCACCCAGTCCAGTGATGCGCAGTAGGTGCTGGGTGCCCTGCCTGACTGAAGGTGAGAGGGTCAGATCTACAAATGCTTTAATGTCCAGCTTATCCACCAGACTCAACCAGAAATTATACTGCTGCTGAACGGGGTCTGTTGGCATGACATCTATCAGAGAGAGAGAGAGAGAGAGAGAGAGAGAGAGAGAGAGAGAGAAAGAGAGAGACAGTAATTATTTGTTATTTGTTCTGCTATAAGAGTATGGTTTTTTTATTGTATCTAGGTATATACTGCCCTCTATGTGAATTCCCCTCTGGGAACACCCTACAGCTGTACACTTTTTAAATCCTATTGAAGGTTTTTAAAAATCATACATACATACATACAAACAACGACAGGTAGTTAATTTCTAGCATCTAGCTACCTTGTGGTTTTTTTTTTTAAATTATTTTTAATAACAGGTAGGCACGAACATCGTTTAGCCAAGTTAGCTAGCTGGCAAGCCTAGCATAATGGGTTTGTGGCCAACAGAACATCTACATACTAGACATGATTAGCTCAAGGCTGTAGAGCCTACTCACAACCTGATAAGGTTTTGAAGTAAAATGTGTATTAATTTAGTGCTGCATTAACACATATGCTCCAAGTACCAACCTATATAATCAGAGCCAGGCAATCATCATTCTAAAATCCTTTTTTTGTTTGTTTGTTTTTTTTTTAAAGTGCAAGGAGCAGAAAATCAAATAAGCTCTTGTGAGACTCTACTCCCTAGATGTTTCACTCTGGACTTCTGTAATATTGAGAGCCATATTTAATAAACCAATGTTGAATTGTCATACATGTTCAAGTTGTCACACTTCACTGTTACTTAATTACGAGTTTATTAGCATCTGTTGTGCAACATTCAACAGGGTCATCCCAGCACAGACAGCTGGCTCTTGAACTCTGCCCTCTGTAGCATGCACATGTGCAGTCTTACCCAGGTCTCCGATCTGCACGTGGCCTAGCACAAAGAGGCCACCTTTCTTTAGCTGGTTGACGAAGCAGATGAGCTGGCAGGAAGAGCGAGGGTTGGCCACCATCAGCAGCACCTGTGGCCGCCAGAACTTCACGTGGTCCTTCCTTGAATCCAGCATCAGCAAATACTTCCGCACCTGGGGGTAGGAGTCAGCCATATATACACAAAATGGCACTTAAACTACACCCAAACTAGTAAGCTTTTTTTTCCTTTCAAATATTCAAGGAAATGAAAGGATAAATCCAGGCGATTTTGGAGAGGGAATAACAATGATAGCTATTTTACATTACATCACAGTCATTTGGCAGACGCCCTTATCCAGAGCGACTTACATCTATCTCATTTTATACAGATGAGCAATTGAGGTTAAGGGCCTTGCTCAAGGGCCCAGCAGTGGCAGCTTTGAGGTGCTTGGATTTGAACTCATGAGCTTCCGATCAGTAGTCCAGCATCCTAACCACTGAGCTACCACTGTATTTGCATAATCTTTACAAAGTGAACCACTTCCAGAAATATAGAAGGAACTGAGGGACACTTTTTGGGATGTGCGTTCTGTGATTTTGTTGCCAGCTGAAGTAAAAGTTCACAGTAAAAATTCAGCATTTATATGCGGCAGTGGGGAAAGCCACAAAAAAAAATCCAACATGCAGGCATTTTAGCTCATATGTAACTACTAGGGCTGGGTTAAAAAAAATAGATTAAATATCAAATCAATATCAATTTTTGTTCAGAAAATACGATACCGATTCAAAAATTCACATTAGTATGCACTACTTTATTCTCGTGACCGCACAATGAGAGCTATAAAAACGTGAGACTGGCGAAACCGAAACCAAATTGAGTCATGGCTTAAACTAGTCTGCTGAAGTCACTGTCTCGCCCAAAGGCTGATGTTTGGCAACACTTCAGATTTAAAACTTACGAGGATATAGAGAGGAACTGGATATAAAACAAAAAAACAATCTGCAAACTGTGCCATATTGAGGTAAAATATTGTGGAAATGCCACAAATCTCCGAAACCACTTATCCAGGCACCACGCTGACATAGTTTCAGCTAAAACGTCAGCGGCGAATCAAACCGCACTGGAGAAGGCATCTGGGGTTAAATTGGCTTCAAATTATCAACGTGCCTTAAGCATTACTGAAGGAAGACACAAAGAAATCTCTAAATAAATAAATCGATATCGAATTGAATTGAATCGGATCATGACCTTGTGACTTGGAATCAGATCGATTCAGGAAATCAGTAAGGATACCCAGCCCTAGTAACTATAATACACAGATTAAATTATGTAGCTTACACAGTAATGAACGCACCCACAGATGACTCTACACCATTATGGGCAGAACATTCCATGATTTTACTTTGGCCTGTTTATAATCTGTTCAGTTCAATTGTAGTTATATAGTGCTTTTAGACAACATTAAAACTTGGGTTTAATAGTTAGAACTGGCTATAGAAATTGTGCTTGTGTAAGGGGAACTCAAGTTGCTATGTGTGTGTTTGTGTACCTGATGGAAGATAAGTGCCTGACTGATGTAGCCCCAGCTGCTTGTGGGCGATCGATAGTGCAGGACAAGCAGCAACACCAGCAACACCACAATGCTGGCTGACGAGTATACTGGATTTATCACAAACATCATCACCAGACAGCTAAGCATGCCCAGCAGGCACGTGTGCCACGAGAAGTACTGAAACGTAGGCCTGAACACAGACAGACAGACAGACAGAGAGAGAGAGAGAGAGAGAGAGAGAGAGAGAGAGAGAGTGTCGCCACTTAACTAAGCGTGTTTTTGTTAACCCTTTTAGGTTTGTGATAGCAGGGGGTTTATATTCCCACTCTGCACATCATGCATTAATTTGGTATCATGATCTCATTGTTGGTGAGATCTGCTCTGTGTTGTTCTCTGTACCTGAAATTGGGAGCTGATGCCCACTCCAGAGCCAGACAGGCCAGATCTACTGCAGCATAGGACAACAGATAGAAGACGGTCACCAAGCCTGCGATCACATTCAGCTGACCTGCAAACACTGTGCACTAACACACACACACACACACACACACAGTTAAAGCCTTTAGAGGGTTTATACAAAAAAAAAAAAAAAATAATACTTTTTTTTTTATAATCAGAAAACTGTTAACATGTCATTTAAAAGCATTGAATCAGGACTACATAGTACATTTTAATGCCTGTGCAACAAGATCATTCTTGCATTTCGGTTTTATTGACTTTTAAAACATTTGTCAGAAAAAAAATGACCCCTATTTCAGTGTCATGCCTTATTACAATGGCACTGGAACCAAAAAATTTTTTAAAAAATTCCATCATAGTTCCCCATCATTCTAACCACTACAATACGGATGAATTAGCACACTTCCCAAATTTTCCCATGAAGACCTTTACACCACTACATTACACTTAAGACTCCTGTGTGTACGCACAAACGCATGACAGAACTCAGTAATACGCAACCTCACCTGCACCAGTGCCCAGGTGTAGAGTACAGAGACCCAGGGGTTTCCAGAGCGGGAGGTGATGGCCGCAGGGGCTAGCGGCAAACCTGAGAGACACAGAGCAGACACATGTCAGTTCACTCCTTTCCACAGCCTCACCTTGCGTCATTACAAACTCTTTAATAATCAGTTCATTTCGTTACACAAACACACCGAAGAGCTGGTCAATTGCAAGGGCATGTAGGATCCGTGAAGCTCCAATTAGTGAGCACATGGCTGCGGACAGCGAGGCACAGTACACGCCAATGATTACAAACGGAGGCCACACGTTTATTTTTTGGAATACCGCAAAGTCATTAATCAGCAACACCCTGAGAGAAAGAGGGAGGAAGACAAAGAAATGCTTATTAGAACAACAGCAAAACTTTTTACTTAAAATGTTTTGGGCAGTTTGGTGTCAAAGTATTATAGAACCCTTCCAACTAAAACTTGCGGTTGAACAGTCATGTAAATTGCACAACGAAAGTGAGAACAATAAATCAAAAACTGGGCAGAGTTGTGCAATCATTGTGGTGGTTGTGAGGTGGCACAAGCCAGACCATGGAACAGTTAATCCTTCAACATAAATACAAGGGACAATCCAAAAGCAAACACTATTTAATTATTTATTTATTTTTAATCGCATGATAACCCAGAGAGCAAAAGACAAAGCGTGGAGTGGAGACATCCATGTTCTCCAGTGAAAAAGATATTCAAAAAGTCAGTCCTCCCCCAAGAAAACCATGTTAAAGTCCTTTTGGGACATGAAGGGACCTGCTCTAGCACATTTCCAAGCACCTGGGCAAACAGTGAACAGTGTGTTGTACGAAATGAACTTAAACCTGAAATTCACAGCAAAACAAGAGGAATGCTGTCTAAAACAGTCTTGGTGCACCATGACAATGCACGTCCTGGTACCAGGCAATTAGCACATCTTCGGTCCCCTGAAGGAGGTGCTGCAGCAGGGTCACCTCTGATGATGTAAAGGAAGCGGTGCTCACCTGGCTCCGAGAGCAACTGAGAAACTTCCCTGCAGAAATACGGAAGCTAGCTGAACACCGCAACAAATGCGTGGTCTTGCATGGGCACTATGAGGAAAAGTGACTTGTTCGATTTCTCACAGCTCCTTCTATTAAAATAATATTACAGTGCATTTTGCCTTTACTTTCTGATTCCCCCTTGTATATTTGTCGTTTATTTATTTGAAAGCTTTTGCTGGTAAACACAATTTCTGCTTTTTTTAGTATTGCACCTCTGCTCTTTACCACCAAGAAAAGTCGAATATAGAGATGGTCATAAAAACAGCAAAAGGCCCACGGGCATCACGCGGCACAGATTCTGGTATACTTCTGTCACCTGTCGCAGGTTGAGCTGACGAGTAAGAAGAGGAGCACGTAAACGAAGAAGGTGTACATCACAGCCATGATGGTGCCTTTCGGAATGGCCACACTGGGGTTCTTCAGCTCACCTGCAAAAAACCGTGCTGATGAGTTACACTAATCCAGAGCAATATGAGAATCAAACTACCACCAGGACAGAAAAGGTATTGAGCAACATCATCAGGATTACGCTTGGAGTGTGACGGCAAAAAAACCAAAAAACCAGGAAGTGAACAGAGAAAGCGCTTGTGCGTTTACCTGACATATTAGCTCCTGCCATGATGCCAGTGCAGCTGGTGAACATCACGGCGAAGACCGTGGCAAATGACATCTCGGTGTTTGTACTGTAGTCTAATGAGTAGCCCGCTGCAGACCGTGAGAGACAGGAAGAGGGAGAAAGAACAGGAGAGGGAGAAATTAAGAAAGAGAGAAAAAGAGACAGATAAAATAGTCTGCTGTACATAAGCTACATCTTTCTTGAACTTTATAGCAGCAGGTTGACCTGATGAGGCATGGTGACCCAAATAAAAAACACCAAGTCTTCTTGTATTCTTGGAATCAATTCCCATCTTCTATAACCAGCAGGCTTTATAAAAACAGTATGAGGTCTGTCCTGCTACTCACACTGCCAGTTGTTGGCGAGAGTGCTGCTGTTGAAGCCTGTGTAACTGGCATTGCGAGTGACTGTGTGGTTCGGGCCGAGCGCATGTGTGAAGCTGAAGCTGCGCGGCTTGACGACTAGCGGGCTGATGAGGATGGACAACACTGCCACGGTCACCACCACCAGAGTGAGGAAGGAGGCCTTGGCATAGATGTGAGAGCCGACCAGACAAATGCCCATACAGAGCAGCAGCAGGACTGAAGAGTAGAGCACTGAGAACCAGTAACCCTGAGGCAGGACACGCACTCCCTCTGGCACCCCGACCACTACAGAGACGGAGAGAGAGAGAGAGAGACAGGAAAAGAGAAAACCGTAAAACGGAAACGCCAGAGCAGTGGACGTGCAAGTCATTCTGTCTTTCTTACAACATACACATGAATATTTATGATTTGAGGCAATCACACATCAAAAAAAAAAAAAAAAAAAAAAAAAAAAAGCACATTTGTTATGTTCAAGACTGACTCAAGATATTCAGATTGAAACCAGTCCGTTTCATGCATCAGTGACCATGTTCAACCTGGAAATCTTTGAAACTGAAGACAACTCTGAATTGAATTCAAGATTGTAAGATTTGGTTACTACAGGTCTGCTGTGGTGCCATGATTTGTAAAACAAACATACTTGGTATGAAATGCACAGGTATTGTCTTGAAAAAATTGATTTGTTCTTCCAAGAGTAAGTCAAATGCTGCATGTGGCCAGAGCATATAAAAAAAAATTAATTCACTTATTTTCCAGAGATCTGACCTAGTGCTTACCTGGATCCTGTCCAAAAACGTTCAACACGGCCTCCACCAGCCCGAGCACGTACACGCCGCACGCGCACACCTTCGCCAGGTAGAACATGAGGCCGATGCTGCCTCCGAACTCCGGCCCCAGAGAACGACTGATCATATCTGGAGTTCAGAGGTTAAGAATCAGCGCTTTTAACCCCCCCTCGCTGGGGTGGACACTATATCCAACCCAGAAAAATGCAAACAACTTCAAATAAAGACACGAGTCAATTCTTTTCGATAGCCATATTTTTATGAACAACATTTGATTGTAGGTGTTTATACCATACTACTGTTGATTTCTTCATTCTTTTTGGTCAAAAGGTGTTCCACATTCTCCAGCCTATAACCAAAGATTCTAAAGCGCTACACGCAAGATAGATTACTGGCCGGAAAATACGTTGATAATCAGGAAGTGTGGAAGTTCCACACTATGGGCGCCATTTTAGTAAGCTACCCTTTCGTCACAGAGGCTGGATACCGTGGGAAACTCGCGGCATTTTTCTGAAATCATCTTGTTGTTTCTTGTTTTGATGGATTAGCCTTGTTTGCATTATGAGAAATTATGAC
>JAQMCW010000017.1:12477151-12490616 GCA_030068335.1 Chrysichthys cranchii | reverse complement strand
TACATACATATATACATATATACACACACACATTATATATATATACACATACATATATACATATATACACACACACACACATATATATATATATATATATATATTAAAAATGATACTCCACATGCACACGTACAACTTCAATTTCTGTGGAAAAATCCAGAAATCAAATATTAGTCCAAATGAATCTACAAACCAGATTAGCTCAGCTCATAAACAATATTAAAAAAAAATAATAATAAATTAAGCCCCAGAAGAACAAGTAAGTGATATGATATTATAATTAGCAACAAATGTAAGCCCATGTTATCTTTACACACTTACTGGAAGTACTGTACATATGCTTTTACAGTACGACATGTCTTTCTTTGTCTTGTTTGTTTTGGTAAAAAGCTTCAAGTCGAAAACCATATGTTACTGAAACACTGGTGGTGTACTGTTGGTAAAACACTCAGGAAAACCAACAAACAACACGACAAAGGAAGGAGGCTTCATGAATTTTGAACAAACTGAAGCTACCAAAGAAACGTTTCTAACTTCCGCTTGGGTCAAACAATGCCAAGGAAGCAAAACAACTCATACACTGTACTCCACTGTGCTGTCCTGTCCTGAGAAACACTACGCAACGCGCGGGCATCTTTAACGCAGCATGACCATGTCCTATGTACACCACACCGACGGTTAAACCGAAGTTAAACGGTTAGGATTACCTGGACAACTCGTCCTCAAAACAACCAGCACAAAGTAGCTGCAGACCCGAAAACACAAAGTCAGTGATCCGCCCCTTCCGTCATGTCTTCCACAGGAAACCAGGCGAAGTCTAGGTTATCTACTTTATCCTCTATCTCTCAGTTTGGTCCCAGCATCCCTTCCCTGTGTGTAGCCCCCTGCCCCTGCCCCTGCCTGCAGCTCGGCTCCGTCCCAATCCACTGCCCACTCTGCTCAACGGTATGCACGGGAAAAAACCTAGGTACGTCACTTTGGGATGCCACGTGACTACTTTGACGGTAACCATGGATACGCCCTCAGCTTGGCTTCACGTACTAATTATAATTAGCACCCAAGAGTCGTTTTATAACACCATAACAATAGGGGAGTATTTGTATTATTGCCCTGCTTGGCGTCTATCCTCCCAAGGCTAATGTACTAATGTCCTATTTAGAGAGTCAGTGTGCAGTTTGGGACACCGCCGAGGGCTGGACTGATCACATGACCATGCATGTGACACTGCAAAAAGGAGGGGGAGAGAGGCTCTTATTTATTTATTTATTTTATTTTATTTTATTTTATTTAGTCATTTTTTAGACACCAAAGCCAAGTTCAGGATGTTAGATAAATGTACAACACCAACAAAAAGATGCACAATTCATTACCTCAGATAATACATGTATTATCCATCTGAGCTTTTATATATAGATATACACATACACATATACATACACATATGCATGGATGCATTAAAGTCCAACTCCACCCTGAACTGAACTGAAGTGAACTGATACTGAAGCCTTTGCTATGTGTTTAGTGTGTCTGACAGTAATTCGGTGGCCGTTGGTGTTTTTCTTGGGTGTTTTTCCTGTGAGAAGTCGACGGTTGGGTGTCACGCTGATGTCACATGCTAGCACAGACAGAACTGGGAAAAGCTTCTCTTCTCATTAAGCGTTTGATTATTTGATCTTTTTCCTCCATCTAGCCATCGATCACCTACACCAGGGGTCCTCAACCACCGGTCCATGGGTCTTTTGGTACCGGGCCGTGCTGCTCTCTTCCATTGCAACATTTTGCCGCCCCCTCGCACGCACGCGCTCTCCTCCATCGCAACATTCTACCCCACCCCCCACCCCCGCACGCACGCGCTCTCCTCCATTGCAACATTCTACCCCCCCACACACACGCGCTCTCCTCCAGTGCGACATTCAACCTCCCCCCCCCCCCAGGTCCGTGAAAATATTGTCTGACATTAAACCGGTCCGTGGCACAAAAAAGGTTGGGGACCCCTGACCTACACCTACACCTATCCTTCAAGGGTCGTGTGGAAGCTGGAGCCAATCCCATTGACGTCAGGCAAGAGACAGGGTGCACCGTGGGCAGGTCACCAGTCTGTCACAGGTCTTAAGTCAAAGACGGACAACAATTCACGCACGTTCATACCTACGGGCAGTTTAGAGTATCCACTCTATGGCCATGGGAAGAAACCAGAGCACGTGCAGGCACAGAAAGTCCTCAGTCAGACAGAATGTCTGAACCCAGAACATTCTTGGTGTGAGGTAAGAGTACTAACAAGTGCACCACTGTGTCACCATGAACAAGTAGAAGTAGTGCAGGGGGGAGCATGGTGGTTTACTGGTTAGCACGGTCACATCCCAGAAAGGAGGTCCTGGGCTCGATCCCTGGGGTCGACCTGGGGGTATGCACGTTCTCCCCGTGTCTATTGAAGATCATGCTAATTAAAAAAGCCATGCATAGTGGATTTTTTCCTTAATTTTTAAAAACATCTGGATATTTCTGATCACACCATGCAAATACCATGATGCAAGCAAGGGATAAAGGGGTAATAAGTTGACACTGTTTCCTTTTTCCTTGTTCTTTAGTGTATTTTGAGATCTGCGGTTCGCAAGTGTGCTTTTTAATTGACAGTTAAAAATTGGCAGTTAAAAATAACACCCTCTCAGTTCCTCTTGAAAAGCAGATGCAATGGGGACCAAAATTCAGTCATGTGAGATTTTAATAATATCAGCACTTCAAGCAATATCATAACACAACGCACATCAAAGCTACAATCAGTATATATTTCAGAAATCTCTGGTCGCCTTCGACACAATAAAATGCACATATTACCATTTTTATTTTATTATTTTGTGCTGTTTTTTTCCACACAGGTACTAAAACGCTCGGACACATCAATAAATACAGTTCAGTTGAATCTCTAATGCCTTTGTTCGCAGTAGACTTATTTTAATTATATGTACATTATTGTGTCGTTTCACTGTTTAAAGCTGCAGTCAGCAAATTTCGAGGCTGACTGCGTTTTGTAATATTCGTTAACAAACGAGGTGTCAAAAAGTCTCTGTTTCCACCCCTGGGAAAACGAGAGAACTTGTGAACCACCGACTTGGAACAAATCTCAACTTGTGCGGGAATTCAAAACGCCCGGTCTCTTGCACTAACGGTCAGGAGTTCTAGTTAAGCAGCATGCATGCTCGTGTGTTGTGGTAATGAGTACATTGGAAATACTGAAGAGGGAGGCACTGTAGAGGTGCAAGGAAATCTTAACAGACAGAGGGGGAAAAATAACATTTTACCACAAAGACAAGATAGGATATGTCCGTGGAGGACATGGCTATTCTTCTTCAGATGTGCACCAAGCAGCACAGTAAACATTTAGATGCCCGAGTAATAATCAATAATTGATTTTCTTTTAGCGATACGAGAGACTGACCAAAGTCGCGTCCACTTCTACTGGCTTACAAGAAAGCTGGGGCTTTCTTGCTGCGAAGCGAAAGTCACCACTACCAGATGAAATGTTGCATTTTTTATGTTGTGTACCTTTTCCCCTTCAGTGAACTGGTTGTTCCGATGGGCCGATTTTACTCATGTTTATTCCAAGCACTGCTCAACCTGACAAACTGATAGGCTCACTATAGTAAGAAATCAAAAATCCTAAATGCGACTACTAAACCATACACGTAGGCACCTCTGGCTTGAAATGAGACTGAACATTCGTTTCTACAACTATCAGTTTGCAGCAGATTAACCTTTTGAACTCAGGCACATAATAAGCACGTGTTTGTGTGGTTTAGGAAGCTTCAGCACTCAGACCAGGTCCAGAGACTGGGAGTTGAGGTGTGGCCAGGTGTAGGAGCCTGCAGCCGGGAGGAGAGAGAGCGTGGGGTGGGCAGGAGGAGCGGCAGACGTGGGCGAGTGCTTGAGACGGTGTTTCTTGAGTTGGCCCAACTCGCGGAAGCAGCAGCCGCACTGAGCGCAGCGGTACGGACGCTCGCCCGTGTGGATGCGCTGGTGCTTGTGCAGACTGTCCAAGTGGCGGAAACGCTTCTCACAGTAGCGGCAGGGGTACGGACGCTCGCCCGTGTGGATGCGCTGGTGCGTCTTCAGGCAGTAAAATCGCCGGAAGCCTCGGCCGCATACGTTGCAGCGGTGCACTTTGTCGGTCGCCTCGACGGGTGGCATCAAACCCGGCGGCGCCTCCGTGTCGCCTGCAGACGCGGGAGGCGAGATGATCTGGGCTAAAACGTTTGAACAGGCAGAGGAAGCCGCAGCTGTAGGCGGAGGGTCCAAAGGCTGAGCTTCGGCTTCGTCTTCGACCTTCACAGAGTTCTGCTTGATCTCCTCGCTGGCATCCATCACCTGAATGAGGCTCAGCTCGTTGACGTTACCTGCTGGAGCGCCCATCTCAAACTCGAACCTGCCGACATCGCACGGCTCATCAGGAGCCTTTGTGGAAGAACCTGCAGCGTCCTGTTCCTCCTGATGCGCTCGCCCAAAATCCTGCACTGCACCAGCAGGACACTTATACTCTACAACACACAGAGAAGAAGAAATCGTTCATAAATCTGTAAGAACTCACTTGTAATAAACAGCCATTTCATTAAGTACACTGCAGTGTCATGGCAGTGACCCAATGACTTTATTGATCATCAGTACACACACATTATATTGATAGAAATTTCTCCCAAAGTGTGCTGGACATTAATCCAAAGGTTTGTCAGATACAGACATGTTTGGTGTCTGAATTTACTTCTTTTGTTTTGCACTGGAACTCCAATAATTTTAAGGCAGGCTTATAGCTAGAAGTAAAATAATACGCAATCATCACCCCAAGACCCAACCAATATGAGCCAACTGCCGATAAATCAGTATCTGCATTTATAAACAACCAATAAATGACGTTTAAAAAAAGAAGGAAGAGAAGGAAGATAGATTTTTCATCCATGTTGTGTGTCGGCGTTGCTCAGAGACACAGTGCTGCTGCCTCCACCAGGTGCGCACCTCTCTGACAAACTCTCTCTTTCGACAGAAATGTGATTTAAATGAAATCTCACTTAATTGTTAACTCGCTCCACAGCATTAAATATCGGTCTCCGTTAGCAAAACAGAGCACATAAAGACCTCGTGGCACTGTGGAGCATGATGCGAAACTCTACAATATAAATATTAAAACAACTGAACTTCAACCGATAACATAACTACATATTCTTAAAAAGCTAAAACAACACAACAGGACTACACAATCACTCATCATAACGCAGCAGCATTAAGCCCTCTCCTCTTCCCCATTTAGGAAGCGCGGACTGAGATTCACACGATAACAACGGCATAAAGACGGCAGTCTTAAAGCGACAGTACCCAGAATGCACACACTTCTAAATTAAATTGTACTTTTTTTCTTAAATGGGACTGTGGTCTGAACACAAACATTTTATCTAATCAAATAAAAGAACATTTGAGATGTTGGTGAAGTTTCACACAAACGGGAAAAACAATAAATTCTAAACATACAATTTCATCCTGGTTACATAAGCTAGGCTGAGCTAGGCTGAGATACCTAAGCTAGGCTAAGTGGTTCAACACAGTTGTTCGACTTGCGATATTTTCGACTTGCACATCTCCATCGTAACTTGAGGACTACCTGTATTGTTTTTTGATTGGTTTTATCTGAAATCATTTTTCTATAGTTCCTACATAAATCAACAAATAAAGTATCCTAATGTGTTTCAGTTGTTTTAACATTGCATACATGTTATATCTGAGTGGTGATGATGGAGTCAATATTTGGTTTTTTAAAGAAGTAGCCTATACCTTGAAAACATGTAAGGGTCATGCAATAAAAACTGTAGCCAATTTCTACATTTGCCATCCACGTAACACTCGCAATACTTTGTGCAGGGAACACTGAAGTCATTTAATTAATATACTGCAACTACATTATTGCAAATAAATAAATAAGTTCTTACCTTAACTTCCTATCGATTCACTCTGTACACAGGAAAATCTCAAGTTATGTGTTTTATTGAATCTTTCATGAAATTGAAATAAACTAAAGAATAATAAACTTTATTGAAGTAAACTAAAGAGTCATATTTAAATATTCAAGTTAGCAGAACTTGAAGTTATTTTCAAACTACAGGTGCTCCTCAAGTTACGATGGCCTGACTTACAATTTTATTGAAGTTACACTGACGATTGTGATGCACAATAAATTGTAAAATATTTAGAAAATATTTAAAATTCACAGGCAGGCATCACTGGCAGGCCAGCGTAACAGCGTATGACATATGATACATTCGGCCGACGTCTGGAGGTACGCGTCACTCGCCTTGCGTGATGCCCCACTCTCTCCCGCATCTTATGGAGTTAACGTGTATCGGTGTACTGCACAGTGCATTACCGCCTGTTTGTGTGCCTCAACAACTAATTTTAATTCAAAAGCATGTCTCCTACAGGAAAAGACTCCTCGGTAAACAAGGCTAAGCTATTCTAAGCTATCCGAGATACCTAAGCTAGGCTAAGCATTGGCCTACGACATTCAACAGATGATATTTTCCACTTTAGAGGAGTACAGCAGAATGCACCTCCATCGAAACTTGAGGACTACCTGTCTTGTTCGTGTTGCTTATTATCAAATGGGGTTTTTTTTTTGTGTCCGTGTCCTTTGTGCCAAAGCGGTAAAAATGATGCCTCATAAATCATGTTTAAGTAGACATATTATCTTTTGACACATATGACATTATATCTGACAATGATGTCAGCCTAAGGGTGAGAGTGTTCTTCAAAACTCCATTTCCAGGAATTTCACCCTCATGTCACAGCTTGGCTCCAGATTTCATTGAGCAACCCATAACTAATCAATGTGCCTGTTTCCAGAGGAATGGTTACACACACACACACACACAGGGGCCCAAAAAATGCATCAACACTTCATCAGTGTTTATCTATGCCCATTTCAAAGCAAGCATTTTTTTTTTAAATGGCACTCCATCACACTACCACTGAGACACAAGGGTGAAACGTGACTTCCAACTGCCCTTTGACGTCTATTAATACAGCTTTTATGCAGATATTTTCCATGCTGAAGTGTGCATACATTTTTGGGGCCCCTCTGTGTATTTGGCCTAGTTAAAGAAATTCTGATGTGTACATTGTTCAAAATGTCATCGTCTCATCTCCCCCCCGTGTGCATTTGGGCCTGCTTTATTTCTGTACCATTTACAGTATTTGAATGCATTTCTATTTAAGTTAAAATGTTGGGGTTGGTATCAGAAGACAACATCAGCTCTCAACAAACACCCCCCCCCCCCCCCCCCAACCCTACGTCACACGTGGTGTTCACGTGGTTTCGCACTGTGTACGAAGTCACTGTTCCGCCACACGAACCACCGAGTCCCGCGTTAGACTAAAAATACAACTAAAACCTTCTTGCGTATTAATGCTACATATTTTCACAGATAGCATTTAGGGTGACCAACGCAGGCGTGCAGCATGCACAGCGCACTGGCCCGGTAACCTTGAGAGCTAGGGCACACAACTTTTGTCGCCGAGCATGTTTAGGCTGATCTGCTATGATGTGTAGGTGGGATACAGGGAACACTGTGTACGTTCTACTTTCATTCATCATGCAGGCTAGATTCCTGAGAACATCACGTCACGAGGCACACCCTGAGGCAGGCAGAGGGAAGGAAAAACAGCAGCAACAGCAACAACAACAAAAAAAAAACAACAAAAGGTCTTGTGCTTGAGCATCTCGTGATCAGGTGCTTGGTTGGTTGGGAATCGACTCCTTTGGGAACCGAGTCCCTCATGACTCCTGGACTAGTACGCACCCTTATCGATCACTCCTTGCTCTGAAATGTAAAACTGCTCTTCTGTGGACTCCCCGGTTCTGGCCTGCACACAGTCTGAGTCCAGCGGGGCTCGGTTCGAGGTGTCGGTTATGAAGCACGCGCTTCGCATCCTGCGGCGGTTGATGCCGACCCGGGGCCAGTCGGACTGCACTGTGGGTAAACACAGCCCGACGCTGGGCACCGCTTTGGCACCGTGGCTCCGCCCGGATGCGTTTCTGAAGGCTTTGAGGTGACAGGACTCTCGGTTTTCTGTGGCCGCCTCTGCGCCCAGCTGGAAGTCCTCGGCGCTGCCGGATATGGGTCGGTTCCGGTTCAGGAGCAAGCACTGCTTGATGTTTTTCTCGGCGGCGCTCATGTAATAGCGCACCGCCTTCAGCTCGCTCTCGGACACCTCGAGTCTCTCGCGCAGGGTCCGGTTCTCGCGCCTGGACTCCGCGGCGGCGTCACGCGCTTCGGTCAGCCTCGTGCCGACGATGCGCGCGGTTTCCTTCAGCACCGTGTCCACGGCGCACCGCACCGCCTGGTCGATCGTAGAGGCGAGCTCGTACTTCAGGAACGACACGCTGATCCCATCCAAAGCCATGACTCCGGTCATCTTGATCTGTATCTTCCTGTCAGAGTGCTAGCCAGACCACACCAGACCAACCGCAGCAGCTAACTAGCTTCTTTTAGCTTATCGGATTTTTTTCACCACCCCCCTAAATATTCGCGTTCCAGCTTGAAAACAATACAAAAAAAAGTTTAAAAAAACAAAAACCTAGCACGTCATTTTCGGCGACATGTAAAAGTATTGAAATAAAAATTAAAATGTTTTGTTCTGCGTGGACGTATTGTATTGTATTGGTAAACAAATCCCGACGAGCTTCCGCTTGTCGTCGCGGATTCGGGCGTCGCACGCTAATGACGTCACCCCGCACACGGAGACGACGGGAAATGACGTTCTCGCGAGAGAGCGAGCTGGTAAGGGTAGTTTTATCAGGAGCTTACAGTGCGCCATTTTAAAACAGTGGCACGTTTGTGTCTTTTGGGTGGGGTTTTTTTTTGTTTCTTTTGTTTTGTTTTTATTTTTTTAGCTTTGGAGAGATAAATGATCACTTGGGATTTTTATTTGTTTGTTTGTTTGTTTGTTTGTTTGTTACAAACTGTACAAAACACACACCAGTCACATTGTGTCAAAATATACACTGTGGCCAAAAGTATGTGGATACCTGATCATCACATTCATGCAGGGCCTTCCCTGGGCAGGTCACCAATCCACCGCAGGGCGACACACAGGGACAGATAACCATTCACACTCACATTCACACCTGCGGGCTATTTAGAGGAGCCAATTAGCCTAATCCCCTCTGTGTGTGTCTTTGGACTGTGGGAGGAAACCAGAGTACCCAGGGGAAACCCACACGGACACGGAGAGAACATGCAAACTTCACACAGAATGGCGCCCAGGTCGGCACCGGGGATCGAACCCAGGATCTTCTTGATGTGAGGCGACAGTGCTAACCACCATACCACACCACCGTACCCCCATGCCACCGCTTTCCCTCAACTGTCCACAAAATTTCAAGCATACAATTGTGTAGAATGTGTTTGTATGTTGTAGCTTTACAGCTTCCCTTCACTGGTACTAAGAGACCCAAACCTGGGCCTCTGATCCAAAGCGACATCCATGTACTCGTACACAAAATTAGAAATACAAACCAGTAGACCAGAATCTAATTTTGGAGTTGCAATGGTACAGCCGCTGAGTAGAGGACCTGTATGGATGTGAAGGTTTTCACAGACAGTCGAAAGTCCAGCAGCACAGTGGCATCTGGGCGAGTTGGAGTCCTACTGGAAAGGAAGAGCCCAGTCCTTCTGTCCTTCAATAGGTTATGTGTAATTAAAGAACTGCTGCTTGCTCTTAGAGAACTCATCAGTGTATCATCATGATCCTCTTGTATGCTCTGAAATAGCCAAAATAAAATAAAATAATACAAATACATGATCAAAACAATTCATCATTTGAAGCTGTTTGGCTGTAACTCTGAAAAAGGTTTTTGACCTTTGCACTTTTAGTCATTGTTTGCCTAGTAAACATTTCACTAGTTCAACATTAGTGAAGAACAAGAAAACAAATGGATTGAATTCTGTTTTTGTTTATATGTTAAAATAATGAGGTTCACCTCTGGACATAATGAGAATTATTCCTAAAAGTTTTGTTACTACAGAACATAAAGTGTGTGTGTGGGGAGGGACATCTGCATTTGAGCATCATTCGCTCAATAAACATTTCATCATAGCAAAGTTCCCCACCTTCTTCTTCAAACATCTCCAAACGTCTATCTGTCCTGTGATCCCAGGATATTTGCTTTAGTCTGATATTTTAGTATTCTGTAAACATTTATTTTACAATTCTGTGAAGTAATAAGAAGAAGAAAATGACTGTGGGCTGGAGTAATGCTGTCTTCTAGCGGTCATTAAGTGTAAATACAGGTCTTTATCATAGAACGTGTCCTCATTGATAGGATTAAGATTACCTCAAATAAAGATCAGATGTTTCTGAGGAACCTTCTTCGTTTCATCTGAATACTGAAGCCATGGTCTAGAAAGAGCTTACAAAGCGTATACAGGATCTCATTGTCTAAAGGTATTGATCCAGGTAGGGGTGCAAATGAATTTTCAAAACATTAGATGCACAGTTAAAAAACAGCAACAACAACAACAAAAAAAATTTTAAAAAATGAAAAACAGTGAAGCCCATCATTAACAGGTGGAGAAAATGAGGCACCACACTGACACTATAAAGAACAGGATATCCCTTTTTCTCATAAATAAAATAAAATAAAATAAAATAAAAAAAAACACCCAAGCCCACATAATATCACACCCCACCGTGACAAAAAAGTATTATGATTTGATGTAATCAAGATAGACCTTTTGGGACATAATTCTAGAAATGGTGAAGCATGGTGGTGGCAGCATCATGCCCAGTGCCTGTTTCTCTTCAGCTAGGAATTGGGCTCTAGTCAAGATAGAGAGAATTACACATAGCTCAGTCTATTTTTGGCACACAGCCTGTAGGGCCCTGTTGGACAACTGAAGAAGATTTTCTGGGGGGAAAAAAAAGAAAAAAAAACTCTCCTTCCAGCATGTTAATGACTCATGGCAGAAATCAGAGCTGACAAAAGAATGGCTTCAGAAGTCAGAGCTAAGTCCTACTGAAAAGCTGGAGTGACTGGAAGACGGCTGTGTTCAGGAGATCCGTTCAGTTTGCTCGATCTGGAGCTTTTTTCTTACAAGGGAGTGGAATAAGAGGGGCAGATCAAGATATGCTAAGTTGGAAGACACTTACTCAAACACACTGAGAGCTGTAGTGCAAGCAGAAGGTGCTTTAAGTAGCGAAGTATTATTTAAGGGGGTGTGTACACTAGTGCACATGTTGCACACACTTGGGTTATTCAATTTTTTTTTTGCACCAGACTGTAGTTTTAACCAGGGTGTAACGGCTTTTATATAAATGCACATATGATGTAATTACAACTTAATCACTTAAGTCATTCAAATTGGATTATTTGATAAAGAAATCATAACAGCTCTTTGTAGCAGTCAGTAGGTCTTCCATCATGGTTGTTATTTGTACCTGATAATTTCAAGAAAGAAGGGGGGGGGGGTAGTTGTGAGGCAACAATTGTTTAATTAATAAATTGGTAAATTTATAAAAACAGTTCTAACAGTTGGTAAATTGCTGTACTATAAGTCACTTACAGTAAATCTGCTTCACATTGAGCTGCATCACACCATCCTGCCTTTGAATATTTTACCAATAACAGAGCACCCTGTTGTAGATCATTATCACCCCATTAGGTCTCGAAACACATCAGCAAGTCTGGGTGACATCAGTGTACATAGGAATGTGGTTTGATGCAGATTTATTTATTTATTTTTACAGAATATGACTTCAGGTGAGATTAACCTTACATTGCGTGTTATGTAAGTTACTGTCATAGCTCAAGACCAAATGTCTTTTTTTTTTAAAAATATATAAATATATAAATAAATAAATATATAAATAAATAAATAGATAGATAGATAGATAGATAGATAGATAGATAGATAGATAGATAGATAGATAGATAAATAAATAAATAAGCAAGCAAACATTTGACATGAAAGATGCTTTGGCAGACTAATTATATTTGAGCTAAGTGGCAAATTGTGTAAAGTTGTGTAAATTCCTGCCATTCCATTCTTTTAAATACTGTAAGAGAGGAGTGTGTGTTTGTGGCCACTTGCTTGGGCCCACTGCAAATGGTGTTGCTAGGCAACCCATCCTCAGCTAGTACAGCCCCTAATGGAGCCTTAAGAAGAGTAGGGCAGGTGGAATGTACCATCACATAAGTGAAGGGGGGGAGGTAAATTTAAATATGCATCAGTTGTAGATAATGTTCTGAATTGTTATATTTACTGTTTAATGCTCTATGTATAATTCTTACATCTCTCTCTCTCTCTCTCTCTCTCTCTCTCTCTCTCTCTCTCTGTGTGTGTGTGTGTGTGTGTGTGTGTGTGTGTGTGTGTGTGTGTGTGTGTGAGGGTAATTACACCAGGTATAATTAGGAGCGAGCGTCCTTTGGGTGGTGCCTCTGGTCTCCTGAGAGGAGGAGCACACGGTTTGATGGCACTCATCCGGAGAGGAATTTTAATTAATCCTAGTGTGAAGTTATTCAGATCAAATTTCTTTAGACATTATGGGCAAAATGGGGCAAGAGCACCTAAGGGGCGAGGTTCACCTAATTACATTGTAAATCAAGGTTGCATTTGTGCAGTCCACCTCTAGGCATGTTTTCGGGATGAGAGCCTGAAAGAAAGAAAACCAAGGCGGACCCAGAGAAAGCATGCAAAACCCCACCCGGATCAAAGCCAAGTTCAGGATCTGACCAGAGACCTTGGAGCTGTGGGGCAACAATGCAAAAAAACAAACAAACAAACAAACCCAAAAACTATCCTAGAGCAAAAGTGCATTGTGGATATTCTTTATCCCAACAATAAGATGAGAATTCTCGACATGGATGGCTGACGGTTTTAGTTTCTAAAAAGCTTGTGTTTATCTGGATTCTTGTGTGTAACACGAACACCGTGATAGGACCTTGCACAGAACCCTGAGGGTTTCCCCAAAAGAAACAACCCCCAGCACACTTTAGGCCTCTAGATGGAACGGATCTTTCACTCTCCCTCACTCTCGCCTTCTTTTTTTTTTTTGGCATTGCATTGTGAGAGTGCGATTCATTTGCAACTCTAGCGCATTTTTTCAGGCGTAACGCAGAGCAAGCGGCTCCCGGAAAAGACCCAGATAGGCGCTTTAAACCGGACGGGGCGCTCACAGTGTTTATGTCTAGATGTACGTTCGGGAGGATCTAGAGAAATGAATTTTTCTACATCCTCCCTCGGCTTTATAGGGAAAACCTTGGTTTCGAGTTCAGGTGGCTGTAGGTGGGACTTTTAGTGTCTCTAAAAGCTCGTTCTTCCTTTTAAAAGAGGGGGCGGTGTAATGGTACGGTCTGTATGAAATGGGTGTGGTTCAGTCTCACATATGAGACGTTGTAGGATATTTTACACACCGACTCGTGAGGTTT
>JAQMCW010000017.1:12440305-12454644 GCA_030068335.1 Chrysichthys cranchii | reverse complement strand
CAGTTGCTAAAAAGCAGAAACAGTGAGAAGAATGGACAAGGCATGGACATTAGAGTTTGGGTCTCAGGAGGTTAAAGAACAACACGGTGTGCTTTCTATCTGTTTATAGTTGCATTTAACGTTGGTCGGAAGCCAAACCCCCCCCCCCAGGAAAAAATAAATAAAAAATGCACTTGAGTGTACAACCTCTTAACCACCAGGTGGCACCAGAGTGCACAAATCGCTCTGCGCTTGAGTGAGTTTAACGCCTGTCCATATGAAAACACAACCGCTACGTCTCCTGGACAACCTGCTGACTCACGTGGACAGGAATGTAGATGTCGTAGTTGTTTCCGGAATCGACGTCGATGGCGTGGAAGCCGGCGCACGAACCGTAGATGACCTTTAACCTCTGACCTTCTTCCACAGTCAGGTCAACCAGCTGAGGTCTGTGAGGCAGGTCAGTAAACGACTAGGGAGAGGGAGAGTGAGAGGGAGAGTGAGGGTGTGTGTGTGCGCAGATTAGATATGGAGTACTCCTGGCCAATCAAAAAAGACAAGCATGAAAGATGGAATGTGTTCATGAGATGTGTGTGCCCTCACCTTGAAGGCCATGAATTTGTGGTAGGGTTTAGGGGCCCAGGCATACACCTCCACCGCATTCTTCAGAGCGATCACCAAGAATTTAATCCGCTCGTACTTCACTGAGTGAATCACACACACACACACACACACACACACAATCCATCACACGATGCAAACGGTGTTAGGGATTCATCAAACCTAAGCAAGATTATTAAAAACTGCACAAGGCTACGTGTTTTACATGTTTTAAACGTAAAACTAGTCAAAGAATTTCCCTCTTGACTCGATCTAGGGTGTATACCTACCCACTTTGTAGTGCACGCAGCCCTCCATCTCCCCTACAGTGGTCCAGCCCTGCTTCTTCTCCACCTCGGGGTCGTTATGGAGGATCTTGTTCCTCAGCCAGGCCAGATAATACACCCGCACCTTGTTCTTTTTTCCTAACGGAGAAAGATCGTGTGTAAGGCAACATTCCTGGTTGAATATAGTTAAGCGTGTGGATTTTTACCTGAACCTGTGTGTGTGTGTGTGTATAAAAAACCTGATATGGTGATGAGCAGGTTAAGTCCCTCGAGCACGTCCATCTGCTGGAACCTGCGGGAATTGATGAGCGGATACACTTTGCCCTGCCCACTGCGGTCCAACAGCTTTAGGCCATTCTCTGTTCCAACCAGCAAGTTTACACCTGTACAAAAACACACACACACACACACGTCATGCATGCATGAATCAGATGCCTTTGGGAGTCCACTAGCAAGTTTACTTATATTAAAATGCATATACATGTAGCCCCATCTCGGTCTCTCACAGTCACAGACAGACAGACGCCATACCCCAGAGTGCAGCACAGAGGATCTCAGAGTTAAACCTCTTCTTGTATTTGCGGATTTCTGGGGTGTCACTGACGGGGCGAGTGTTCGTGGGGTTCACGTTGACCATGGAGCCTTTTCGCACCTCCAACTTCAGCTGGTCAAAGCGAGAACTCAGACCTACACACACACGGTAAAGGACATTCAAATACGTTTAAATATCCTTCCACCATCAGTAGTACACGGATACCTCAGCTCCCCCCAATATAAAAATACAATACCAATACAGTATACATGTACAATACATTAAATAAATGTTAAAAAGTGCTTTATGATTCATAAAACACGTTTAAAAACAAAGATTACAATTATGATATACAGTGCAAAATCATTTAAAAATAAGGAAATTAGAATAACAGTACATTACCCTACAGACTGCTGATCTTCAAGAATACCATACGATCACCTGAGATCATAGGTCCAATTTCTATCGCTAGATGGTGTTAGTGTTTCCGGTACGATCAAAATACATATACAGGATATAAAGAGAGCTTTATTAGCGGTTTTAAGTATGGTTAATTCGTCGTGTTCTGTGGATCCAATTAGCGCTGTAAGGTGAGGTATCCCTGTATATTGAGAATCATCTGCTTTTCAATTTGTGGATTATTTTGCGGCGGGTACAGTGAGTGAACGAAGAAAGACTTCCTTCGTTCTGTCATTTTTCTACTTTTATCGGCCTTTCGTAAGACGGTGAAAAACGGTACCGTGTTAGCGCTCTCTGGCATACATCATTCGGGAATCTTTCACGTGACAGGCACTAACCTCCCACTGAGATGGGCTCCCCCGTTCCCCCTGACGGCTGGTACATTCCAAGGTCCACGAAGGTAGTGAAAGATGATTTCCCAGAAGCCTTGACCAACCCTCTGGACTGATACTGAAATCAACACAATAGCAGGAGATGAGCTAATCATGCGTGGTTAATGATAAAACACGGGTCAGTTAAAATTTAAAGGGGGGGAATCTCACGTCAAAGGTGGAATCTTTGCCAGGAGAGGAGTGGGAGGCGGAGTCAGTTGGGGAGTGTGACGGCTGAACCACGTCAGGCAGGTTTGTGTATCCGTTATGATTACGCTTCTCTGGAGTCTAAACACACACACACACACACACACACACACACACACACACACACATTAGTCTAATTCTCCTATTGTTTAAAATAAATCAACTCCAGCACACACCCACATGAGTATCTCACCCTCTGAACCAGCATGGTCTGATCGCCATAACCTCCAGCCCGCTCTTCATCTCCTCCCTCGCCTTCTTCTTCCTCATGGACCACCATGGTGTTCACCGAGTCCGAGTCTGGATCTCGTGGGCTAACGGGTGGGGGGGACAAATGAAAGACAAATGAAACCTACAATACTTGCGACACCTTGGTGATGACGTTTTTCAGGGAAGCGAGGACAATTTTGTGATTTTAACATAACGATTAAAGTCAAAGGAGGATTTAACTGGTAAAAGCTCTCACTCCTGCCGTACCGGTCAGTGGGACTCTCCTCTTCCTGTCCCTCCCCGCTCTCGCTCTCCTCACTGCTCTCGCTGCTTTCCGAGGAAGACGAGTAGTCGTTGGCCTTCACCGGAGGACGAGGCTGCTCCTCCACACGCTCCTTCGAGTACAGCCCGTGGTCCTGACGCAGGCACAGAACAACGTTATTAACCAAACACACCGATACACCCTCACAATGCAGGCTGTTTTTTTTTGTTTTTTTTAGTGAAGCGACCGTGCCTGTCAAGAGTAAGCAAAGAGAAAGAGCCCCTGCTGTTTCATGTCGTGCCACGTCTCGTACCGATTAATAAGCAGACTCCTGGCTTGTTTTTTGGATGATGAAGCCTAACAAGTAATGGAAATTTTGGATAAGACAGACGTTCATAGTTTTGGTGCAAAACTTAAAATAAAAGAAAAATTAGACTCTTGGACTGCATTTGGGCTAAGTGGAGTTTTATTTTCTTCCTTTGTTTATTTTTTGCTGCCCCATTCCTTTAATACGTCTTCTCCTTCCCTGTACTCCTCTGCAGTAAATCTCTCCTCTTAATACACAGACCTGAAAATCAAAGGCCAATGATTTTTGAGGAGGATTGTACATCAGAGCAGGGATCACAGAAACGTTACCTGAACCTGGATAAACATTTTCCACCCTCAAGATCATTCCTGCAATACAACTGATCCCAGAAGAGTGCAATCCAAAGAGAGAATTATCCTCTCTCGCTCACGGCACAAGATCGTTAGTTGTCATTAAATCTGATCAGGGAAGTGTTCTGTCTGTGTCCACTGGGTCATTAGGCCCTGAAACAGCAATATGAGATGCTGGCATGCAAACAAACTTCACCACACACACACACACACACAAGTACTGACCTCTCCTATTGCTCTCTTATAGCTCTGGAGATTTCAAGAAGGATGGAAAGCACAAAAAGGAAAGAAAAAGGTTGCAGAAAGAAATAAAGGGATCACGGGTTAGTATTAGAGCAGAAGGAAATGCTTTTCGACAGTTTACTTTAACATTTACACAGCAGGGAAAGGGTTTAGCAAAGTCTGCAGATGTCGTGTGGGAATGTTTTTACAGCATGCATGCCTGTGTTGAGCTGCACTGTGTGTGTGTGTGTGTGTGTGCGTGTGTTTTACCGCTGGTCTGCTAGGTCTGGAAGAGGTGCGGGATTCTCCAGGTTTGTGTCGTCCATCGTGAGAGAGGATGGGAGACGAGTCCATTTTAGATGAACCTGAAATCACAAGACGCGATGCTAGTGTGCAAAATGCAACACACCCACGTTTCCCTCGTGAACCATAAATTACACAGTAGTGCGCAAAATGATATCACAATTGATACCACGGTGCTATTAGATTCTCTCCTCTGACAGGTCAGAAGGTGTTGAGTTCTCTATAACAGCAGCTCAATGGTTCCAGGTGTAATTCAGAAGGTCTTGTATGGTGAACGTAATCTACGTAATCCAAGTCTAATAACGAGCAGATTAAGAGCACGCTGTCGCTTAAACAAAGAGAAGAAAGAGGCTGGTGAGGGGATGACTGCCATTACACAAGAAACACCACGAAGTAACTTGTTTCGTGGATGCTCCACAACATTACTAAATAAAAATTGTTCACATTGCTGTGATATAAAAGGAATAAAACCCTATGGCATGTAGTGTTACAGGAGAATCATCGATGTCAGGTTGGTAAAAGTGACTCGGCTTTGTGTCAGGTCAGGCTGCGGCATGCCAGTATGTAGGATTGTTTTCCCAGAACATCAGAGCATGGAGCTTTATTCCTTATTTAAGTATAGAGATATAACTGCTATAACACTAAACAGTATACTAAACTGTACACACACACACACACACACACACACACACACACACTCACTGAGGATGCGGTGCCTCTCGAGGGAGCCGGTCTGAGGCAGGTTGGACATGAGGCTCATGTTGTCTCCTCTTTCCCAGCGGTCATTGCGACTCAGGTCTGGATTGCTAACATGCACAAAAAAGTGAAAATCAATAACCCTTGACTTACGGTGACAAACTTAGAAACCTGAACACAAAAAAAACAAAAACAAAAGAAAGAATAGAAAACAGGGAAGTGTTTTCCCAAACGTTTCTTACTGCCAAGCCCACTGGAAGAAAGGAAGAATGGTAACCAGGTTGATCGCAACGACTATATACCAAGTAAATTTATTAAACAAACCAAAGAAAAAGCTTACAGGCAACACCTTCGAAATTTCCCTGAGTCTAGACAACAAGGATCGCCCACGTAAGAGGAGGTACATATTTCGAACGGAGGCATCCTTTAATCGATCAGTCGAGACGTCTGCAGGACTTTTTTTGGACATTTTGTGGAACGTGCTAGAAGGTTTACGGCTGAACCTGCGCTGAGTGAACGGACATTACGTGTATGTGTGAGATGCGTACCTGGCTCGCACTGGGTGTCTGATGCCAGAGGACAGGTTAGTGTTAAGGGCGGTAGCTATAGATGCAGTTCGCTGAGGAATCTACACACACACAAAAAAAACAAAAAAACCATACATAATATGGATAAATATGTGCACGTGACATCACCAGTATTGCGTCCTGCAAACAGCTCATTAGTAAGTTCCTGCTTACTTTTGGAGGCTGTTCGATCTCGGGGAGGCGGATCCACGGGCCGTGGTCATCCCGCGCTGGGCGCTGCTGAGGGGCGGGGCTCTCGGATGTGGGGTCCGAGTTCTGACGGACGAGCTCGCGGGAGTGCAGCGGACGGGGCGTTGGGGTGGGGGAGGGGTCCTGGGTGGGGAAGGCGGACATGGTCTTAGTGGGCTGATCGCAGAGGGACTGCGAGCGCGGCACGGGCGCGGCGTACGGCTTCAGAGGCACCAAGTGGGCCATCTGGAACTACGCCAGACATCGTGGGCATCGAGGAGAGTGAGAAACAGGAAAGTAGGCAGCAGGGCAAAGTTCGCAGGAATGAGGAGGTCCGGAAAAGGCGGCGCGGGAGTTTGAGGTTAAAGCAAGAGGCGGGCAAGGTTCGTTTTCGTTATTAGTTGGGAAAAAAGGAGGTCGGGAAAGGGACGGGAAGGTTCGGCAATCCCAAAC
This sequence comes from Chrysichthys cranchii, assembly GCA_030068335.1. Taxonomy (NCBI): domain Eukaryota; kingdom Metazoa; phylum Chordata; class Actinopteri; order Siluriformes; family Claroteidae; genus Chrysichthys; species Chrysichthys cranchii. Next base: position 12,448,651 of record JAQMCW010000017.1, on the reverse strand, counting down.
CGGGGGAGGAAGCGTTCCCCGTGGCAGGAGGAGGAGGAGGAATAGAGGAACGAGGGCGGCCCAGACGCAGGAGGGAAAAACAGAAAGGAAAGAGAGAAGGATACAGTCACTGAAGGGAAACAGAGAGCAGAAGTGAAAGCAGAACATTTTCACAGGGGAGCTGATGGCCACCGACACTCAAAACATCACTTAAAACCCTTTCCAGGCCAATCATACAAAACAGTAAACACCATTACTTCATTTAAATTTCTTCTAAAAAAAAAAAAACAAACAAACAAAAAAAAAAAAAAACTTAATAGCTTAATACACTAATAGCTGATTAATACCCCAGCACTCAAGATAAAATACGACAGCTGTGTACGCATATGATCAATCTCCACACACCTTCCCCTGGCCCCCTTGGGGCTCCACAGGTCTCTGCATGGGCGGAGTCTGCGCAGCCTGCACGCCTCCTGATTGGCTGATTGAGTCGGAGCGTGACTGGATGTTGGTATCGGAGACGGTGGTGCAGATTTTCGGGGAGCCCTGTCTGTTCAGTTTACTCCGCTCCTCCACCTGAGAGAGAGAGATGCATCATCGCGAGTATGTTATTATGATACTTATAAGATAACTGCATTTTAAGCTCTGAAGAGTCTCGGGTTGCATGTTCTGTTGTTGAACAAAAGGACTATGAGTCCAGATCATTTTAATACACCTAGGGCTGGGATTCAGAATGCTTCGATCTGACTGGTCTGATGGTCTTAAGTGACTATCTGCACCGGCAGCTCTGACAGCAGTTCAGCTGCACATCACAGATTTATATTAAAACACACGTTTAAATGTTATGGTTTGTACTGCAACGACTTACACGGCGACTTGTACTGAAGACGCGCCGCGTACGTGGATTGAAAAATATTGTAATTACTGATATGATGAAGCTTTCCCGTCAGGAGACTTCTAACGCTTTTGGAAGGAGTCTCCACTTCCAGTGTTTTGTAAGAGCTAGAGGTAAAACTCCAACTTTCCGATTTTGCATTCTCTGACGTCTCCGTAATATGACTGAATAATTTTATTACCTTATTAATGTGCACTACTGTATATACTACTGTGTGTGTGTGTGTGTGTGTGGACCTCTCTGGCCCAGGCAGGCTTGTTGTTATCCAGGTTCTTGCTGTAATGATACAGTGGTTTCTTCTCCTGCTGCTGTTGCTGCTGCTGTTGTTGCAGGGAGACGAGGTAAGCGTGCTCCTGCTGCAGCTGCCTCTGTAGCCTCTCGGACTGCCTCTGCTCCTCCAGCTGCTTCCTCTTGTACTCCTATACACACACATACGCACACACGCACGCACCCCATTTAAAAGAAAGCAGGGGTTAAAACTTCTTTGCTGATTCATAATAATAATCCTATACTCTTGAACATATATGCTTAGGCAGATTTGATGAGTCACTGTGGGTTATAACAAAACACTATGCAGTGCACCCCAAAAAACCAAAACCCACACACTTACAAATATCATCCCACTGCACACACACACACACACACACGCGCGCACACACACACAAAGGAGAAAGGCACACGATGTCCTCTTCCAAAATTGCTGATGAGTCTCATTTCCGAACAAACACCCTGCACGTTTTGTTATAACTGGGGTAAATCCTGGACTCCCTGCGGACTTGTTCTAGAAATCTCCCCGACCGGAGTCTCCGGTTTCTCCCGTGTCAGCTACTTTTAAACGATTAAACCTTTCCGGAACAGAAGGGACGACTGCTGTTCATGATCACGACGGGACGGGTTCGCTCGATCAACTCTTTCTAGATCTGACGTTAGCCTTTTAACGATTTTAATTTCCTGATTAAAAGCATGACCAAAATCGCTGCTTTAAAATCTTATACCCTCCTCATGAAGCCAAACTGTCCGCAGGAACGGAGACGTCTAACCTGTGATCTACAGGTACGAGGCCCGTATTCCCCTCTCGTGGTCTGGATTAAAGCGCAATCCATTAGGAAATATGAGACACATCAACCCTGGCTTGAGAAGAGGAGTGAAGCAGCAGTAGTAGTAGTAATAGTAGTAATAAGGGCAGGGGAAATGGAAGAGTGAAAGAGTATAGTGTTACCATGAGCAAGGCCTGCTCCTGTAGAAGTTGCTGCTGAAGGATTTCTAACTGTCTCTGCTCTTCCTCCAGTTTATGCCTTATAAACTCCTACAGAGCAAGAAAGAGAGGCAGAGAAAGGAGGGAAAGAGGAACGGAGACGAGAACAAGCTGAAAAGGAGAAAGAATGGAAACACTCCAGTCCACTTAGGAAAAGGCTGCTCTCGAGCCTTCTGCTTTACTGCACACGTGTGTGTGCTGCACTTTATGATTTCAAGAAAGTGTGCACACAAAGTTTGAATATCAGTATGTCACTTGTAGGACGCCTTATTTGCATATAACAACAACAGTTGGTATCCAAACGGCTTGCACTGGAGATGCTTCCCCCCCCTCCGTCCGAATCTTAATTGTGTCTTCCGTGTGCGTATGATGACTTTCAAAGGCATTCCGTGTCGTCCAAGTAAAAACAATATAGCCGACACCTGAAGGGATGTGAGGTGTGAGCACGTCACTAAGCGCTTTTCCTAACGTCCCGTCTGCGGCTGTATAAAATTCGAGGCTCGTTAAATATTCAGATGCATTTAAATACTACGCATAAAGTAATCGTGAGTGTAATTATTAAACAGTTTGACCGCACGAATACCTCTGCAACCAGGCATGGCAGTAACAGGGTGTTGTGCTACCGAACCTTCAGCAAACACGACCATAAGTGGGCGAGAGTGGGTGTAGAACACTGCTGGGTAGGTATGTGCATGTGTGTGTGAGAGCACTTTAGGCACTATGCATGCATGTGCGTGTGTTTGTGAGAGACAGTGTGCATTCAAAACACTGAATACATCTTAGCATGTCTCTAAAGAGAAGCTAAACACACTAATTCTTGCTGATTGGTCTTTTACGTCTCTGCCACTTTGAATCTACTGAATGTGGGGCCGCGCACGGCTCACGGCTCGCCCACACACACACACACACACACACACACGCGCGCGCGCGCACGCACGCACGCACTCTCAAAACTGCGCTGAGAGCCTGCTCCCATAGCAACCAATTCATAGGCATTCCAAGATGGGAGTGGGCGCCTACGCTCCGCCGCTATTGGCAGAGGTGTGGTGCTGCTCGAGCCGTGATTGGCTACCTGCTCTCTCTCAGCCATCCTGCGGTCCTCCTCCCGCCTCATGTCGTCGAGTCTCCGGTGAGGAGCCTTGTCCTGCTGCCTCACCATCTCACGCTCCTTCCTCTGTTGCTGAGACACAGAGAGAGAAAGAGAGAGAGAGAGAGAGAGAGAGAGACAGACAGAAAAGATTGAAAGAAAATATTATTTTTAAACATCTATCTAAAATAATACAGTAAATGCCCCCATTATAAAAAAAAACAAACAAACAACAACAACAAAAAAAAAAAAAACACATTATTTAAAAAAACAGGAAGTTGACGAAAGGGTGAATTAGAGACTCAGTGAGAGCGACGTGAGAGAGGCAGGTGACGAAGGGACCGATGAGTCACCTCGCTGCAGTGGTGGATCTCTCCCAGCTGCTCCACTGTGTGAATAAATTCATCCATATCTGGCATCGGTTTCTACCTGTTATATCCTAATAACTATAATTATACATGAGCAACGGCTGCAGACCGCATCCCCCCCCCCCACACGGCTCGAATCTTACAGGCTTCTTGTACGGGTGCAGTGACCATGGCCTATAAATATAAAAGAAGGCCATCAAGAGCTGCAAAGAAACACATGCAAACATACACGACCACGTAGATCGGAGTCCATCATGATACACTTACAAAAGGTCACCTCTTCTTTTCTACCATTTATCAGGCTTTTCCTCCTGTTAAATACTTGATTGAAGCAACGCTGCCATTCAATCTCAGGAAAACCTTTTTACTGGGTTCAAACCCACACGTATTCTGCACGAACAAAAGGTATGTGTGCCCTAGAACGCGCAATACTCCATGAAGTCTAGTCAGAGCTGAGGAAATTATTATTATTATTATTATTTTTATTATTATTTAGGCTTAAAATGCCCCTTTAACTGGAAAGAGGTGCTTGTAACCTGGGGCTCGGAGCTGACTACGCACACGCCGTTAAAAATGTGCTTCCGTCATCCCCTTTTCTTCGTCTCTCTAATCCGCTCCCTCCCTCTCGTTCTCGCCTGGACAAAGACGGGAGATAAATATATCGACTAATGACGCTTATTGCATTACAGACCCATGGCTTCTCCCTATTGTTGTGGTCGATTACTGGCCAGCCCTCTGCTGTCAGCACTCTCTCTCTCTCTCTCTCTCTCTCTCTCTCTCAAAACCGCAAAAAAAACAAAACAAAAAAAAAAACCCTTCCTATCTGCTTTATTCTACTGCAGCGACAAAAAAAAAAAAAAAAAAAAAAACCCCAACCACACGCATGAATAAATTCTGCTTTAAAAAAAAATCCAAGCCATTTTGGTACGCAGTGTTATTTTATGATTAAGCTCATACCAGTTACCAGGCAAACCTACCATTCAGCTTCTAAGTCCGGTGATACTTTACTAATAAGCGCTTCATTCCCGGTTGCTGATTTGTCCGCTCCTCGTGTCACATGGCGCCTTAGAAACTCCTTATAGCTTTGTTTTCCCTTCACATTCGTTTGTGCATTTAACTGGAACTGAAAACGTGCTCAAATAAGTATGCGTTTGTGCTTGTGCCAGAGCTCTATCAGGCTCCCGTCGATCTCCTGCGTCCACAAAGAACACCCAGTGCCTTCTGCTGTGACTGTTGCTTTGATGGTTCCCGCCTCAACACCCGAGAGCGTCCACTTTCTCTCCCTCTCAAACTATATACTGTCCCTCTCTCTTCTTACTAACGATCTTAGGAAGTACTCTTTAGCGACGAGCCCCAGGTTCAGCATTATTCAACGTTCTCGAGCTGCAATGCGTAAAGTTGAAGGCTTAATCTCCCATCTATAGCTCAGGAGAACAACACTAATCAAAATATCCTACATTTCCGTCTTTATTATGCTGCAACAGATCGACCCTTTTATATCCATCCAGCAAAATGAAGGCCAGATACTCACACACAGCCAATTTGGACATTCTTCAAATGCCATTCTTCACCGGGTTAAATATTAAAAAAAGCTCCTCCCAGAGCGGCCGCTGAACACACCGAGTTCAGCTCATGGCTCCCTGCTCAGATTTGCACACTCCAGAGCCGTGTTTGATTCTTCCATTAAACAGACGCATGCTACACTAGCCGTGTTCACTTAACATTTTGAACCCAAGTGCGATCCAGACAAAAACAACCTGTGGTGTGGACTCGTTCTGTAACACACTCTCAGAGCTGTCAGGGGGAAGCGTGCGCGCACACACACACACAGCACAAACACGAATACTACTGCACGCTGCTTTGCCCTCGTTAGTCATGGTTTGAGTCACAGAAAGCGCGAGTCTCTCCCGCACACCAAAAAACAAGCAAGCAAATAAATAAATAAATAAATAGACCACAAAAACATCTCCACTCTCTGTGCTTCTGTTCCTAAGACAGGGATCAGACGCAAATATGCCGAGATCAAATTTATGTAAGTGGATCGTTGACCTGTAAACATTTTTATCCGGTGAGGAACAGGCTTACACATACTACAGGAAAGGCCTGAGGGCAACTATGAATCGGGTCTCTGGTTCCGATCATCTGACCAAGTCAGAGCTCCAGAAAGATTTAAAAAAAAAAAAAAAAAAAAAAAAAAAAAGTCGTCACATACAGGGGGATTTCTGTGCTTTCTTGTATATGTGACCGTTACCTCCTCGAGTCTTCGCCGCTGCTCCTTCTGCTCCTCAATGCGTTTCTGGCGGTCGTGGAGTAGCTGACGCTTGTGCTCCTCGGGGTCGCGGCGCTGTGCTGCCAGCTGGGCCTGCTGCCTCTTCAGCGCCTCCGATCGCTCCTTATTCTCCTGCTGCAGGCGCAGGAAGTCCCGCCTCAGAGTCGACTCGCCTGGAACGTTCAGGATGGAGCTGCAGGGAGGGCCAGAGAGAGAGCGCAAGGTGAGAGTGGACTCAAAGTGGATACAGGCAAGTACACACATCTAGACAGTGATGTAGAGAGCAACAGAGACTGAGGAGACGTTTAGAACGAGAAAAAAAAAAAAAAAGAAAAGTGATGGAACAAGGAACAACTGGATCCATGCAGCTATTTATGATCTGGCCGCATTGTTGAAAAATAAATCAAATTTAAAATCTAGGCATCTCTTTCAATAAAGTTTATTTGACACCAAATGACTTCAGTAAAGGGGGTGTGGCCTCAGTGTTTGTCAGCCGTATAAAGGACACACCACCACTTGGTTTATTAGTCTCAGTGTAGGAGGAGGGGTTTCTGTGTTAGACTCAGTAAAGGGGGCGTGGCCTCTGTGTTTAACAGTCCCGTACTGGAGGCGTGGCCTCTGTGTTTAACAGTCCCGTACTGGAGGCGTGGCCTCTGTGTTCAACAGTCCCGTACAAGAGGCGCGGCCTCTGTGTTCAACAGTCCCGTACAAGAGGCGCGGCCTCTGTGTTCAACAGTCCCGTACAAGAGGCGCGGCCTCTGTGTTCAACAGTCCCGTAATGGAGGCGTGGCCTCTGTATTTAGCAGTCCCGTACTGCAGGCGCGGGCTCTGTGTTTAACAGTCCCGTACAAGAGGCGTGGCCTCTGTATTTATCAGTCCCGTACTGGACGCACCGCCTCTGTGTTCAACAGTCCCGTACTGGAGGCGTCTGGAGGTGTGGCCTCTGTGTTTATCAGTCCCGTAATGGAGGCGTGGCTTCTGTATTTATCAGCCCTGTACTGGAGGCGCGGCCTCTGTGTTTAACAGTTCTTGTAAAATGGGTGTGGAGTTTGTGTTTGTCAGCCCCGGCATGGCCTCATTTCCTCCCAGTTCATCACCAAGACTTTATCAAAAATTCTACAAAAGTACCGCATCTCCGAGTCGAATCATATCGCATTATTGGCTGCTTCGAAATTTATCTTTCATACATCATTTATCGCGCACCAAGAGGCATCTTGGAGGAAGAGACTCAAATCCCTAGAGGTGTATAAAAGGCCCGGCATAAACAAGTTCAGAATCAGGAAGAAATCTGCACACTGCAGTGCGTCATTAAAAACGAGTGACGGGATTGTAGCTGTACAGCTGGGTGTATCTGTGCTGGGTGGGCTTCTTTTTTCTTTTCTGCAACAACTGTAGTTTTACCTGGATTCTCTTTCATCACCCCTGTTCTCATCTTCTTCATCACTGCCACTATATTCATACTCTGTCTCCTCTGTGAGAGAGAGAGAGAGAGAGAGAGAGAGAGAGAGAGAGAGAGAGAGAGAGAGAGAGAGAGAGACTCAGACAACATAAAGCAGAAATCTGAACATCCAACCGTCTCATCACACTGCAATTCCATCAGCCCAAACTCCTGTTTAATCTGAACCACTGAAATTCACCTCGAACGTGCCACAAATGGAAATTCTTAAATATGTAAATTTAAACCTCTGACGCATATGTTCTTTGTGGTCCACGAACCGCTCTGCTTTCCCTAAACCGTGGCAGCGACCATCTGCAGACGTGCTGAGGCTCTCTGTGTGTGTCTAGAAACCATGTGGTGGATAAAAACTCAGGGGGGAAAATGTGCAGCCTTCACCCACACAGCATGGCGGCACTACACACGCATCCAAAGCACAACACACTGGGAACCGGCGAAGATTAGAAAAGCACGGAAGCCAAAAATATACTTTTGATCCCTGAAGATTACATTTAACGTTCCATAATGCACGTGAAACAAATTAGAGCCTGTTATCATTTGTAACTGTTATAAACGGTCATTCGTTTCCCTGACTTTAAAGTCACAGCTTTATACCTGACTGGTACAAAGTGCTGATTAGTGGAGACTCTGGAAGCACTGAGTCACAAAATCTACTCTAGACTTAACCAGCAGAGGACTCTTAAGTACTTTAACCCTGCTCTGGTACCATGGGGTCTATGTCACCCCAGCCCTCTTTGGACCATATTGTTTTTAAGAAACTATCATGATTAGTGACCTTGCCTGCCACATATTCTATTGTAAGGCCTTCCTAAGTACGTGACACATGTTCGATAGTTTCAAAGTCTTTCCGCTTATTTTTTATTTAATTTTATTTTCGCTTCGCCATAGTACCTTCAATATGGCGGGTACCATGGGGTCAATTTGACCCCTAGTGAAAATAAACCTAAATAAAAAATAAGTAGAAAGACGGGTATGTGTGGTCACAGAAGCCAAAAACTGTCAGAAGAACCCCGATGTGAAATATTGTCAGACAGAAA
>JAQMCW010000017.1:12388642-12399048 GCA_030068335.1 Chrysichthys cranchii | reverse complement strand
TGTTTGTGGCTGTAATGTGACAAAATGTGGAAAAGTTCAAGGGGGCCGAATACTTTTGCAAGCCACTGTAACAGTTGTAATCCACTACTTTAAAAAAGGATAATGCTAAAGAAATTAAAGTAACAATATACGCTTCAGTCTGTCTCTGTGTGTTGCCCTGCGGTGGATTGGTGACCTGCCCAGGGCGTATCCTGCCTCTCACCCGATGTTAGCTGGGATTGGCGCCAGCTTCCCCCCGCAACCCTGACCAGGATTAAGCGGAAGAAGACGAATAATATACGCTTCAACTTTTTGTCTCAATTCTCGTAAAACTCAGAGGTAAGGCAAGAGTGGCTACCCTGGCGTGTGTTCTGACTGAATAAAATTCAAATTTCCTTATTTAACAGGTAAATTTCCACCACACCTGCTGACGTTCTCGATGCACACTCCGTGCTTCGTGTCCGTGTAGCTGCGGTCTACCAGAACTTTCAGCTCGGGGTCGAAGAGCAGCACGAAGGACACCACACCTTGCTCTCTGCGTTCAGAACCAACCCAACGTTTAGAAACAGTTAATTATCTGAATTATGGAAAATGGAGAAATTAAGGAAAAAGCATAAATTTTATTAAAGCATAAAAGCTATGGAATTATACCATCATCAACGTTCAGCCATTTACACAGAGACTGCACCGTGAGCAAAGATGAAAGCGGCTGAGACTTTTACTGATGGAGAAAGAGAGAGAGAGAGAGAGAGAGAGAGAGAGAAAAGGAGAGAGAGAAAAATGCTACAAGTGGGAAAGAGGTGGGAATATGATTATGACAAAGAAAGAGAGTAGACCACAAAGAGTAATATAGATGCCTAATGGAAAAGAAAGGAGAAAAGTACACAGAGAGAGTGTGTGAAAGAGAGAGAGAGCAACCTGGACATGTAGAGCAGAAACGAGTCCTTGACCACAAGCCAGCGCCGTGACCAGCGGAAACAGAATTGATGGTGGCCGAAGCAGTTGAGGCCTTGGATCCGGTGACCTCCCGACCTCTTCGAAATAAATCCCTCCCTGTGATTTGAGAGAGATTTCAGAAAGTCAAGAAACCACCCTACTGCATATTTACTGACCACACACACACACACACACACACACACACACACACACACACATACTCACAGGCCTTTGGGTCCAAGATCTTTGATAAAGGACAGAGGGCTGATGCTGAGGAACTCCAGCTGACAGCACAAGTACGCAAGTGTTTATTAAAATCATTGTGTGTGTTACTAACAATCAGCCACAAAAAGGTAGCAAGAGATGCATGCTTTAGCAACCAAACTCATTACATAAATGTGTGTGTGTGTGTGTGTGTGTGTGTGTATGCATGCATTCACCATGCCACTGTAGTTCTTGCAAAAGGAGTTCTCCAGAAGGCTGTTCAGATACTCTTCCAGGTATTTCTGTAGCGTGCACACACACACACACACAAATAAATTTGTCCATACCCACCCTCTGAGTGTAGCACTATATGGAAAAAAGCATGTAACGCCCTTTTATAAGTACAGGCAGTCCTCAAGTTATGATGGACATGCGTTCCGCCACACCGTAAGTCGTAAGTCGAAAATATCGTATGTCGAACCACTTAGCCTAGTTTGGATAACTCAGGCTAGCTGAGCCTCGCTTAGCCTAGCCTACCGAGGAGTCTTTTCCTGAAGAATGCATGCTTTTGAATTAAAATTAGCTCTTGAACACACAAAAAAAAACAACAACACGGTAATGTACTGTACAGTACACCGATACACAAGGTAACTCCGTGAGGTGCAGGAGAGAGTGAGGCATCGAGCGAGGTGAGTGACCCGGATGTCGTCCACATACTTCCGGGCGTCCAAATGTCAGCGTACGTCATACACTGTTACGCTGGCCTGCCCGTGAATTTTAAATATTTTAGCACATCGCAATAGTCATCGTAACTCAGAAAAACCGTAAGTCGGGCCATCGTAACTCGGGGAGCACCTACATGCCCTCTATTCATATTATGATTCTGATACAATTAGTAATACAGGAATGCTTGTGTGTGTGTACCGGTTTGCTGGACGTTCTGCCCATTCTCTCAGTGCCGTGCAGTGAGGGCATCTCCTCAGTCATGCTCTCCAGCTGCTGCCTCTGAATGGCAAACCTGATACACACACATACACACACACGGGATAAACATGATAACATGATTTTTAAACCTACAAAGCCTCACTAGACATTTTATATAGGCTGTTTAGGTTGTCCTCTGCACAAAGCCCTGCGAAAAGAGCAACGATGTCTCTAAAACATGTCCCTACCCTTAAAAAAAAAGGCTGAGGGCCCATATCTCCAGCCAAATCATACATCCCAGTTCATATAAAAGCCCTTTCCACTAGTTTATGGACCCTTTTGCAAATTTTGAGAATGAAGGGATTGGTCCATAAATAGGTGCAAGTTATTGTTTGCATTATTTGCCTTATGGCTCTCCATCATATCCAGTAGTTAAAAATCCCTCCACCTTTGTGATAGGACATAAATTCAACCGGTATATAATGGTACTCTATTCACCTGTGGCAGACATGGGATGGGATCATATACAGATATATCTGTAACTCTTGATGAGATCCAGAGAGTGGTTCATGCTACAACAATGGTGCCAAAGCCATGGCGCAGTTATCCTCAGAATTAGCAGCTGTTTGTAAAACGATTCTTCATAATCAGATTGCCCTAAATATACTACTGGTGGAAAAAAAGGGCCACCTGGGAGGTCTTTCTTCTCTTGCGATTGTTCATGGTGGCTGCTGTCATAACACGGACCTGTGTTTTTGGCTGCCTTTAGACAACTCGAGTGTGGGCGCGTCAGTCCACAACACGAACCGCCTCGAGTCACGATTGCATTTATGAATTATACGTGACGTATTTGCCATTAAAACACGCAAGCAGAACATTTTTTCAGCCTCATCATGCAGCTCAGCAATCTCAGCTGTCAGTTAATATTCAGTTAGATTTGTTTATTATTCATGTATTTAATCAAGAAGGGGCCAGGAAATGAAGAATGGTTAGGTCTTCTATCTTTTTCCTTTTGAGCTATTTTCCAGACCTAATGGAGTATGTTAAAACAGTCTTCAAGATTCACGTGTGAATTGTGTAAGAGCATTTACGCAGGACTGAACCTTGAAAAGACCACATTTGAGTATCGACATGAAGCTTTAAGGAAATTTACATCTTTATTAAGAATAAAATCACACAATTACTTCACAATCTGTCATGGATTCATCCAAAAAATAAAGCTTTTTAGGGCTTGACATAAGCACAAACCTAACATCATGTCTGATAGTGAGAGAGAAAGAGAGAAAGAGTGTGTGTGTGTGTGTGTGTGTGTGTGTGCGCGCGCTCACCTCCCAAGTGGGAGGAACTGCAGCATCATCTTGTGCTTGTACAGGTCTCTGTGCAGGTCATGGAAATGCTTATACTTTCTCTTTATGGTCCAGGTGAATTCACCGTGGGTCAGACGCACCGTATACAGAGAACAAACGCGCACCTGCACATATAAAACACATATATTACACATTACACAAGATAGACACCATACACAGGACTGTGCAAAAGGCATAGTCACAGATGTTTACATCAACTACATTACCAAGTCAGCATAAAATCATTAAAGATTACATAGGAAGATGTTGGTGAGTGAAGCAAACGCAACCATACAATGAAACACGGTGATGGTAGCACAAGGGTCAGACAAATCTAATGTAAAGTAATTCTGTAAGGATATCTCTTAAAATAATAAAACAAAACATTTCTACATGTGTAAAAATCGACTACAGGAGTCGGAAACGATAATAAAGAACAAAACTGATCACACTTTGCCTTTTAAAATGGCATCGCTTCTCTTAGGAACAACATCGTAGTGTATTATAATAAAACTGGCCCATGCTTCCAGTTCTTCAGGTCATACCTGAAGACATTTCTTTGAAAATGTAGTTTTTTAAGAAAATATATAATAACTTGCTTTTTTCTGTTAATCGGACACCTAATGCGGTAGACATACATAAACACCTAAAACAAAGAAGTTTGAATGACTAGACAGTACCCAGTAGACCTAAATCTCTTTAAAATCATGGACACACACACACACACGTACACACACCTTGGAGCGAGTGGTATATCTCTCGGTGTTCTCCACTCTGCAGGTGATGGGCGTGTTCTGAAGCAGCGGAGACACACCCCTTTCTTTTAGCTCGTTCAGGTAATGCACCACGAAGAATTCACGCTCTTCTAAAAAAGAAAAACACACACATATAGTTCTTAAACCTTCTGCATGGTCTACTGATTCGTTTTAAAAGGTTATTCCTATATAACTTCAATTTCCCAGCTTCCGACACGACTTCGCACAAGTGGCTCTCTCTGGGACTTGTGTGTAGACTGGTCAAAGTTTATGAGAAGGACCCAGCCATCTACTGGTTCGGATTGGGAGCGGCTGCAATTTGCACATTCATAACGTCGCCCGGTCTTTCCAATCTTTTGACTGTCCAATCTGGGTGAGTCTGTGTCCCCCGGGTCCTCAGATTCCTGTTTTTGGCTGCAAGGTGTGAAGCCTAATGCAGTCTTTTGCTCTTGTAGCCCATCCTCCTCAAGGTTTGGCGTGTTGTGTTTTCGGAGATGCTTTTCTGCATCTCACTGTTGTAAATCTTATTATTTGTCATTAGCTCCATGTTTTGTCTAGCATTCGCACCATTCTGTGCAAACTCAAGAGTTTATTGTGTATGAAAACCCCAGGAGATCAGCAGCTTCTGAAGAACCCTTTGAAACCAGCCCATTTATCATCACCATCAACAACAATAACAAACAAACCCTTACAGACCTTAAAACGACAGTAACATTGTTTTTTTTGGGGGGGTTATATGGAATTCTGCCCCATGCAACCCCTTGGGTAACAGGAGTTTCATGGCACATATGCATGTAGAGATCTTGGGGAAACTTCCACTTGAGCCATGGGTGTGAAAACTCTTTCACGCTTTCACTCTGGCCTTCACTTGACCTGGCATTATGTGGTACAGATACTGCTAAAGTTCTACTACTGCTCTGTTCTAAGATAACAGGCCAAGGCCATTGTCCTAGCATTGCCTCCCATTTCTCATATCTCACCCTAACCATTTGAAGAACGCAACGACTCATGGACGGTATCAATGTCCAAAGAATTTCTGTACAAATCCTGTTGTTTCTCACAAGAACAAACATGAGAAACGTTTTCAGGGTGACTACTGTATAAAGGACCTATTGTTGTGTGTTCAAGTTGGGACATTTCTTATTACTAGGCATTCTCTCCAGCTGTACTGCTGGGAAATTTGTGTAGAGTGCATCCTTGAAGGAAGAAGAATTGTATCTGTTTATGGCTCAAGAGACATCCTGCTGTTTTAGGTAAATTCTAGTCATGCTGCACAGCTCCCAACTACTCCACCGCCCTGAAATCTCAGCAGAAACATGATCTGCCTCGCTTTGCTGTCCAACAAAATTTACTCGACCTGATAAATCAGTTGCCTACGTTTAAGGCGGAGTCAGACGTCCCCCTCAAAATAAGTGGAAAAAAAAGTCTTGCTTCCTTTTCCAATCCAGCCACGAGACTCTTAACGGGAGCTCAACTTACAAAAGACATATCTGGAAGGAGAACTTGCTAAATTGGGTGAGTGTTAAAACCTTCTTCTTGAAATTTGAGTCCTATGTTGCATGCTATACACAAACAGGAAGGTTACTTTTTTGTATCTGTTGGTACAAACCCACAAATAATAGAAGTGAAACGAGTAACACCCTGTTTGAGACAACAGGAAGCACTCAGAGGGCGTAAAGACTTACCATATTGTCAAGAATTTAGTTTAGTTGTTGCTTTAATGTTTAAATTAAATTGAAAAATTTAACACTGACTCCCCCCCTCATTTTGCTATTAAATCAGGCTAAAGGAACTCCAATATGTTTGAACAAATGGACCAATATAAGCCAAAATACCTGGCAGAAGACATGATTTTAAGTGCTGAATTAAGAGAAAGAGGAAGCAAGTTTGCATCCAAGCGTTTGGCTAAAGAAAAGAAGGGCATATATAAAACAGGAACCCCTGCTGAATGCAGCTATTGGTGGGACCGGTCCAAAAAGGGTAAAAAGAAGGACAAAATGGCAATGGTCATCATGGCTTCTCTTCATGACTTTCTACTTGAGCTACTCGACGTGAGAGAAGGCAAAGTGTTAGAGCTGGGGGCTAAAACAAAGTCTCAAACAGAAGAGATCAAACTGCTGAAGCTGAAACTCCAACAAAGGGACAACAAAAAGAATAAAGAATTACAACTCGAGGTACAAGTCAAGTCTCAAGAGGGAGAGATCGAACAGCTGCAGCAGGAGCTCCTGCAATGGAAAGTAAATTATGAGCAACTAAACTGTGAATTGTCACGCCTCGAGTCCAAAGCAGACTCTCAAAAGAAAGAGATGACCTTGCTGAAGCAGATAGTCCAAAAACAAGAAGAAGAAAACGAGCACCTGAAAGACGAGATTGCTAAATACAATACTTCCGGTGATGACTCCAAAAACCCTTTAAGACTTCCAGTACCTGTGCCTTACAATACAAGCAGGCAGAAACCACTTTTTTCTCTCCTTGAAGAACTTCCAGACTTGCAGTACGACAACTCCAACCACGAGTTCTGGTTCAAGATAAAGAGATGGCTCATCAAAGGAGAAGTGGATCCTAAGGGGGTCTTCATGCTGGTCAGAAGTAAATGCCCTCCAAAAGCCTGGCAGAAAATAGTACAGAACGCCGACAACAGAGACCTGACTGAGATGGCCTTTTCCAACCCTGCGACGATGGTAAGGCAAAAGTTGGAAAAGCTCTGGAAGTGCCTGTCAGAAGCTTTAGGACTAGGTACCAATTCATTTGAGAAGTACTACTTTCGGAGGCAACAAGACGATGAAAGATTTGAGGAGTATTTTCAGGAGAAGTTCAGGCTGTATTGTTCCTATGGGGTGGAACACATGGAGCCGGACAGGAACGACCGACACTTTCTCTGTAACGTCATAGAGAAAGCATCAAAGCGCTACCAGGACTTTATCAATCCATTGTCGCTGTGCCCCAAGAGCTACACTGACTTGCTGAACCAGGCCATGGTTACTGACAGTATGATAACAGCAGCTGAGTGGAACAATGTTTGCTTGAATTGTAAAAGGCAAGGTCACACTAAAACTCAGTGCAGAAGACCGGGAGGGGACGCAGAGGTCGGTCCTAATGTGTGTTTTACATGTGGGGGGTATGGTCACTTGTGCAGGGACTGCTGGACTTACAAGTACTGATTATCAGCAAGGAATGTTGGAGAAGCAAAAACTAGATCACAAGTGCCTCAGATAGCAGACGTTCCCTGCAAAACTGCCATTCTTACAATTTCCTGCCCCTTCTGCACTTGAAAAATCCACGTAAAGTTGAGTTTCTGTCCCCGCCCATAGCGGTTATATACCACCTACTCTCCGATATTAATATAACCTACATATAAAGGTTGCATTTTCTGGCGTGTTTATGTGTTGAACTGTAACTCATAAAGAAAAAAATCATCAAGTTTTAGGTAACTGATCTGATGTCCACCCTACCTGCTTTACGTTAGCTTACTTCTAAATAGTTTCTTGGCTTTCTTTAGTCCTTAGAACTGGTTATATAACTTTGTTTTACGGTTATTAAGCCTTTGTATTGTCTGATGTTGATTCTCATGGAATAATAATGAAAGATTAGGGCACTTCTTAGAAACTGACCACCATCACCAACTTTTCCCTTTATTTTTTGTGCCAAAATTTTCACAACAGTGGTTTTCAATCAGTGGGAATGTGTGTGTGTGTGTGTGTGTGTGCGCGTGCACACGTGCTCTCACCATTGTTGTTTCTGATGGAATCAAACTGATCTTCAGTCAGACAGCACACACAGTCGTCATCCTGGGACCACTTCTCAACTGTTTTAACCTCCGGGCTTGCCATGATGCTACTGACCTACACACACACACACACACACACACACACACACCTTTCAGTCCTTAATCTTTCATTAAGTTTGTCATAAAGACACAATTCTTTTTTTATAACCAAAGTTTAACTGGAATGGTTCTTTTTAATAGCTATGAATGACATACACTTAATATACCGACTTATATAGTCCTCCATCAATGCTACAGTATTATTATCTATTGCCATAATAAAAAACAAAAAACAAAAACATGCTTGCTGAGGAAGTTTATTTATTTATTTATTTTTATTAAAAAGCTGAGACTTTCACGGTATGAACTTTTCCAAGCCCCAGTCTGCAGCACCTGCCAGCTTTTTATCTGACCTGACCGGGGCGTTCAACTGTAAAAACCAAATGTGAAAAACAACCTCATTGGTAACAGCTTTCACACTTTGAGATTTTTCAGTTTCGTTATGAGTATTTTATTCTCACCTTCGCTGACTTCCTCTTATTATTTGCTATGGCGGAAATCTCGGTCATCATGGAAAGGTCTGGTGGACTAGAGTGAAATCAGTCGTATAAGCATTCTGAGGATAAACAAGCTTTATACTCAACACGACTGCAGACTTTTCCAGAATTATTGCCCAAGTGATGAGGTTAGAAATGTAAAACGGAACAATATTTTGCATTCGGAGGATTTTATTAATCAACCCGCCCCATTTGCACATGATGTGTGTCTCCGTTATTTATTCTGCAAGCTAGCTAAAATAAATAAATAAATAAATATAAATATATATATATATATATATATATTACAAAGGCAGATAAGTAGAAAGCCAGCTGGGATGCCTTCAGGTTTAAAAGTCAGTATGAACCTCTCAAACAAAAATCCCCACTACACCTTCATACTCTCTGTGCTGAAAGTGGCCATGAGTGTCATGTAGGCAACATAAACCTCCGAGTCATGAGGGTAACCTCACCAGATCGTGTTAAAACCTACACTAGAACAACGAGCGCAGGCAACACTTTGCAAAAAGAAAAACATAACATAACAAAACAAAACAAAAAAAACTTTAAACTTCACTTAAGATCATGGGGTCAGGACGGTCGGCTGGGTGACTTTACCATAAAATAGGGAAGAAATTCAGGAAGTAAATGAAAGGAAGGAACGGGAATGCAAAGGAAAGGAAAAACTGTACTGTAAGAGTAACTGCGAGGGGCATTTAAAAAAAAAAAACACTTAGCTTAATGTCATGGTAACAGTTGGCAAGGTGTACTTGGGGGGAAAATAATAAGAAAGAACGAACGTTAGTAAGAAATGAAAGAGAGTAAGTAATTGAAAAGGAAAGGAAAAAAGGAAGAACGTTTGAATGGAAAGAAGAAATAAATAAATAAATAAATGGAAGGAAAATACAAAAGAAGGAAGGGAGTAAACAAGCGTAAGACCATAGGTAAGATGCTTCTCGAAGATGAAGAAAAACATCTTACTTACTAAATGACCTTTCAAGGTGCTGCAGTCAGTACTACTTATTTTTCTTCCTGTTATAAGCTGTATGGAAGGATCGGTGGAGCACAGACTAAAGCGAAACTGTTAACCCAATGCAGTAGAAGCCAATGCATCATGCACCTGAGCAGGAAAATGCCACACTTCCAGTGTAGCACAACACATTTTGAACACATTTGACCTTTATACAAGTCTGCATGTCATGTCTTTACAATCTGCACAGATCTGAGGGGGGGCGGACCCCTCTACAACACTGACGTGACAGAAAGCTGACTTAGTGATGGAATTTCAAGCCATGTTTTCTTCCATGCAGAAGGTTAAAGGTGAAAGAATGTGGCCGGACAGCTAAATGGCCCAGTGTAGCGCCTGCATGCCGCGTGTATGCGTGCTAGTTATCAGGTCATCTGCTGGCATTTGCACACCGAGGCCGAGTTTCTCTCAGGCGGAGTGGCCTGTGGAACAGGATGCAATCAACGCGAGGACCCTGAAGAGCCAACAGCATGAGAAGTGTAGAAGTTAGAGTAAGAAATAGGATAACTGACGCCGTCAGTGGTTTTGTGAAAGAAGGTCCAAGACGTGGCATGATAGAAGATAGAAAATTCTATAATAATCCATTCTAATAATCTAGCTATTATAATTTATACATCTGGAAATTCTTGCAATTCTGTTCAACTTTTTTGTTTCTTTTTTCTTTTTCTTTAAGAAAAATGTTATTTACAGGGAATAAACACTTACTGGGTGAAGATGTTGTTCTGTTATTACTGAACCAATAACATACTTGACTTCAACCTGCTGACCAATCAGATCGGAGATTTCAACTTGCTTTTCCAGTGTTCCTGGATGCATCTTTGGAATGGTTTGCATCTTTGGAATGAGGCGTACTGATCGTTCGTGTGTGTGTGTGTGTGTGTGTGTGTGTGTGTGTGTGTGTGTGTGTGTGTGTGTGTGTGTGTGAGAGAGAGA
>JAQMCW010000017.1:12369200-12380377 GCA_030068335.1 Chrysichthys cranchii | reverse complement strand
CATCATTGCATTCCGTTTTTATTTACAATTTGTACTTTGTCCCAACTTTTTTGGAATCGGGGTTGTATATATATATAAAAAAAACTGTTCGGAATGAGTTCTGAAAAAACCAATATAATTGCACCGTCAAATCAACCTCCTGCGCAGAACAGCAGGTTTCAGCCTTGTTTGAACAGAAAATAAAACCATTTCAAACAAATGTAATAAAAACCGTGACGCGTTGCTGAATTAAGGAAGATCTTCATTTTGTTTAACACAACCCAGTGTACGATTTCTATAATCGGGGCAGTTTCAGATACATGACCTCTGCAGCACAAGATATTTTTACTTAGTAATATACTGTCTGTCATACAACTGTACGCAAAATGCAGAATTCTTAGTAGTTAAAAAGAAAATTTGGATTCCAGTTTATCCTGGAAGTTTGAAGAGGACGCATGCCACGACCCCATTAAGTCTCCAAACCTGATTTGAAGATGGGCGCAGGAACAACATTCTTTAAAACATTAACAATACAAAAGTAGCTTGTCATCCAGAGGGAACATCGGTGAATCCATACACGTTGAAGGTTTTATTGCTAGAAATGCTTTTTGCCCGGAGGGTAATGTCAAATTTGCACATGAATGTAGATAGGTGAAAGGTAAGACGTCTCCTGTCTACATCCTAAAATGTACGCTGTTCATTTTTATTGTATGAAACATTAAAAGTTTCATAAATAAAAAAAACAAGCAAACAAACAAACAAAAAACAAAAACCCACACAAACCATTACAACAAATGTAGAAATGAACTGCTGGCTTAAAGAATGACTGGTATGCAAAAGGAATAGCTTTCTTTAGAACATCGGCTTTACTGTGTTTGACCTGAAAGGTCACCTGAGCAGATACACACGCCGTCTCACTGGCGCGGCATTAGTATACTCAAAGAGCCACTCTTTGCGAGTCAATTTCTAAAAAAATTATACTTCAGGTGCTGGAATGTCCCAACACCACTACAGCAAAAACAAGTCCTTCACTGGGGGGAAAATAAAGCTCTCTAGAGGGAACCCTTGCTTGCTTCCCATACTTTAATCAGATTGTGTTGCAGCCAGCGTGAAAGCAGAGACGTAATTAAAGAATCTCTCCAAGCCCACAGTTACACTTACGGCATTCCAGTGCACTAGATTTGAAATGAACTCATTGCAGCCCTGGTGAGATTTGTGTATTCTCTCATCGCTGCAGGAAAGACTCAGAACTAGAAACTTTCCTTCTCTGAGTGTTTCTGATTACTACACCACACATGCTGCGGAATGCTCGATTCTGACTGGACAGAGCGCGCTGACTTGTTTATTTCCATAACCCACGGCTCTGACTGTACTTCCTGCTGCATGACAAAACACGTCCATTCATATTAATACGCTCGCTCGTTTCTGTGGTAACAGCGTAACGCGGGAACCTGTATACTGAATACGTCATATAATCTAATAAAGTTGATTTAAAAAATAGAGTTCTATTAAACAAAGATAAACGATTATACTGGGGTCCTCGACCTACGTCAGAAATTCCGTTCCTACGGAGCGACGTAAAGCGATTTTCACTGTAAGTCGGAATTCACATACATGTATTGTACATAAGTACCTAGGTCACTCACCTGTGCTAACACAGTGGTAAAATCAATCAACATAAGGCTCACTGGGAAACGTCGTTGATGGTGGTCTTCCAGGCAAAGCACTAATAATCTTTCCATCTGAATAAATAGATCACTATGCTACTTTGTAAATCACAGGTGATTTCAAAGGAGCAGATCCTTTCATAAGTATAAATGTTAAAACAGCCTACTACAGCACCCGGATCTCCAACTAGGTAACGAAAAGGTACGGTGGTGAAAGTAGCTATGCACCTTGCAAAGACCTCATGCTGATTGGACATATTCGACCACGCCGCTCGCCAACTAGGTCCCGTGCGAAATTTGTTTTAATGTACTTCTGAATGATGGAACAAGACTTTCTTAATAAATTTATGGGAGATGGCGACAGAAGTAACCACGAAACGCCGTAAACCGAGGACCTGCCGTATTAGTGGAAGGAGACATCGGATAGAGGATGAAGAACTAGAAGAGCTTTTTGCTTGGAAAAAAAAAAAAACCCTATTAAACTCTTTTAAAAATAAAAAAAAAAGTAAAAAAAAAAAAAAAGAGAATTTTGTGAAGGAATGTCCATTTATAACTGCCATAACGTTCATTTCACGGACGTTCCACAACATTAAATGCGACTGCAAATGGATTAAAAGGTCTGACCTGTCGTTCATTAATAAACAAAAACACTTCAGGACATGCTGTTACTGGAAAATTGGCTTTAAATGGCTTTCACTGATTCTCCCATTAAACCTTGCCCGCAGGTGCTCAAACCACAATCCCGGCTGATTCTGACACAAGTGCAACCACTGAAACATTTGCAAACTTTATGCCTGCAGTCAAAACCATAGGCAAATTAATCCGAGAGGGGAAAAAGAAACATGATGGGGAGGGAGAGAGAGAGAGTGGGCAGAGGAGGACAACGAGGGACAGAGGAAGAGAAAAAGCAAAATCAACGAAGGACAGAGAGAGGACCAGAGCCAAAAAGAACACTATACGCACTGGTTTGTGACCACGCACTGCACTCTTCCATGTTACCGTGTGTGTGTTAAATTCACTTTGCATGTGGGTGGCCTCTGAACGCAATCGCTATGGCAACGGTATTTCCTATATGGATATCAGAGCTGTAAATGGCAGACTTGCGCGCCACGCACCTCAAACGCGTGGTTTGACAAGATCGCTACGGAATTTTTTTC
Organism: Chrysichthys cranchii; assembly: GCA_030068335.1. Lineage (NCBI taxonomy): Eukaryota > Metazoa > Chordata > Actinopteri > Siluriformes > Claroteidae > Chrysichthys > Chrysichthys cranchii. The sequence continues at coordinate 12,377,574 of JAQMCW010000017.1, read as the reverse complement.
CCTCTCCAAGTGGTTTTCCAAGTTCTTAAGCTCAAACGCTTAAAAGAAGCAGACTTTAAAACTAGTTTGGGGGGAAAAAAATGCACCTGTGAAATTTGTCATATGGCGAGCAAAAGAAATCTAGACAACAGACAACACTGTTAACGTAATTAGACAGTGTGGACAAGTATATAAAGCACTTAGAATGAAATGTTCTCAAATATTTGCATCCTAACATTAAATAAAAATTAGGAGTAAAATCATTGCTTGAGGCTTCATGTAAAATGATTCTATATTACAGACTACAATTCAATGAAAGTAAAAGAAACTTACTATGATCACACAAAAGATCAAAGTAAAGCCACTAACTATATTATTATGGACATATACTGTAGGCTACTAAATGTGAAATTTATTATAAAACAAAGCAGAACTGGTGCAGAGGGTGGCCCAGTGCCAGAAATTACATTACATTACATTACAGTCATTTGGATGACACCCTTTCATCCATCTCATTTATACAATTGAGGGTTAAGGGCCTTGCTCAAGAGCCCAGCAGTGGTAGCGCTTGGATTTGAACTTTCAACCTTCCGATCAGTAGTTCAACGTCTTAACCACTGAACTACCACTGACCACTGAAATAAGCTCACTACCCAAAATTTATCCTCTTGTAGTTTTATTATACCTAGGTAATAACAAGTGGTACTCAAGGACACCCTTGACTGCCAACAAGGGTCACCCTTTCAGACTTTTGACCTTGCTGTGACCTTGACCCAGTTTGGCTCAGTTCCAAAATCTAAATCAGTTCATCTGCTGGTTAGAATGATAATTTCACAGAAATCTTCCAAACATTCAACGTTGCCACAACCCCCCCCACCACCACCACTGGGTGTGATCTTGAAGTGTGATATCTTCAGGTATTGTGACATCATACTTTCATTCATTCATTCATTCATCTATCTTCAGGTCACTTGGCGCTTGGTGAGAATTCCACCTTTGGTGTTCGATCCACAGTGGTATCCACGGTCCAATTCCTGTCCAATCCCTAAGTGCACCATTAATGTCCTGCCCCACTCGCACCAATCTCACTTTCTCACCAATCGAACTCAAGGTCCGGTTTGGATTCGAAGCCTGATCTTAAACCAGTTTAAACCAGGTCTCTGGGGCAGGAAACCTGTCTCGAGAGCGGCCCCGATATCCTCCAGGTCTGGACCCAAGAACCACTTATGTCATTGTTGTTTCCATGGGAACGCGGCGCTGTATTCGGACGTGGCTCTCCATCCTATCGAAAAGCAAACAAGTTGAACCAGGATGGGCGCCTTGTTGGCATCGGTGGAAGGAAGGGGGGGTATTCTGACCCTGGACTACATACATACATACATACACACTGTACCTGTTCAGGTGCTTGCCTCTGACGTCACTTCCTAATCTCGGACGACAGCCGTGCTTATTGATTTTCTGATTCCGGTCTTCTGTAAAACCAGACACCCAAAATCCCCCCTAAAACCCACTCTGGCAGCTTGTGGTTTCCCACCTGAGCCCCACCTGCCCCAACACATATTTCAAACTGATACCAAACAGTCTTCTCAAGTTTCCTCCCAGATCCCGGAAGCCTTCATTCAGGTCTGATGGAATGAAGATGTACTGAAGATGAAAACAGAGCCTACAGCCTTTCATTCTGCTCAAACCCATGCTGGGTGATGTCCTACAAGCACCACTAGTGCAGTACGGTAAATTTCCCAGAAAGCCTCTTTTTTTCCCATTCTTTCAGCTGTCGCACGCGCAGGAGGAACGTGTTGTTGTTTTTGGTTTTTTCCCCCCTTGTGTTATTAACTCACCTTCCGGGAAGCAGGAGGCGAGAGAGGAAAGCTGTCTCGGGCGTCAGACGGTAGCAAGCTCCATGGACATTCCGGGGGTCTTCAAACTTTCAGACTTCCATCGCTACACCCAGCAGGAGACGGGCTGCGTCCACGCGCGACGTAGGCGAACTTCAGCTGGATTTACCGTAAACACCAGAAGAGCAGAGCACCATGGCGCAATCTCGCGCATGCGCACTTTTACTTTCTGCATCAACAGGCTGGACTAATAAACTACATTTTATAATAAATAACAATAAACATTCTAACAATAAGATACATTTTATAACAACAACTACAACAACAATGATAATTATTAAAAATCTTCTTTTCATCATCATCATTATTATTATTATTATTATTATTATTATTATTATTATTATTATTATTATTATTATTATTATTTCTATCCAAAATAAAGGTGCCTGAAACGATACCTTTATAGTGCAAAAAAAAAGAAAAAAAGATTGGCTCCCTAAAGAATCCCTTTTAAAATCAATTAGAGCTGTAACCATTTTTGGTTGGAAACTTAAAGAACGTATAATATATATATATACACACACATACATACATACATACATATGCATATATATACACACACTATATATATATATATATATATATATATATATATACATACATACACACACACACACACCCACACACATAACCATTTTATATATGAAAGGATCTTTGTGGTGATAAGTGATTATTTACTTTATTTTCTACTTTTTTCATTTCAAAAAAATTTGGACCAAAATTATCGAAACATTGTGAAATATATATTCTAAACTGGAGTTACATCTGAAACTCATGGAAGGAATAATACCCAACCAGGAGATACTGTTATAAGAAACTAACCAACGACTGGGTGGTGTGATGCAGCCCAAAGGCCCAAGGTGAGTCAGTTTAACTGATCAGAAGTTGATTATTTTCTGACACCAGCACATCCCAAGGTATCCACGTAGACCACAGGAATACTCCCAAGCGAACTCGTTTTTTTTTTTTAGAATGACAATTTGGACTATTTTTTAAAAAAATCTATTTATAGTTTTATAGATTTAATGAGGATCATCTGTGGAAAAAAAGGTTTGTTCTGGTTATCGCTTACGTGACAAAAACTAAAGCAAAAAATAAAATAATAATTTTGTTGAAAATCTCTTGAATCTCTTTTTGCAGCTCTGACAATAGTTCAAGATGAAAGGTTTATGTCACAAGTAGCTAGGCCACACCTTTAGAAGCAAATAAAAAATAATAATGCTTAACAAACATCCAAATGGTAGCAAAAAGGATTAAGCAAGCCAATATACGTCAATATATTAAGTAGTAACCAAGCCAATATACTTGCACAGTCTCCGTTTTGAAGAAAACAATATTAAAATTCAACCCATTATACGAACAGAATATTCAGATAAATGAACACCTCAAGTATAAACAGAGAAGCCCTGTAAAAGCAATCACTGTATTTCAAAATACCTCTAAAAAAGAAAAGAAAAAAAATCACAAAAAACAAATCAACCACACTTGCCATCAGGTCCTCACATAATCAACCACGCCAATTTCTGAAATCATATATTAAAGAAGCAGTTTGTCATCTTTAGCACTCTCTCTTGCTTGGAACTCTAATTGCATTGCAGAATCCTCGCCCAACAAGCCTCACAACTCATCCCCATCTTCACGATTGTAATCGCATCCTCCTTTGGAAGTTGAAAACCTAAGTGTCTCTGTTCTAGCTGAAAGACACCGCGGCGCTAATTTCAGGGCCAGAAAACATGTAAACAAACAAGCCAAACCAGGCTCCACTGCATGCCAATACTATAAAACACATGTTCCCCCTTTGAACCAATGTAACTACGACAGCTGTATAAACATTACAACATTACAAACTGCACCTGAAAATGGCATGTGGCAAATATTACACCATAGTTTCTGTAGGTGGAGTGCTTAGTTCGACATACCACTCGAAGAATGTGGTTTGGTTTGGGTTGGTCATGCAGAGTGTAGAGTGGTTAATATGCTTTTTGTTGTTGTTGTTGTTGTTTGTTTGTTTTTTAAATTGGGCTCATGCCAAGCCCTCTAGGATTAGCATAATTAAATGCTAACAAAATGCACATCACTTTCTGAATACATCTCTGTCTCTCTTTTCCTGAGACCAACACCTGCAGGAAGGGCTCGGCCTTTACTCGGGAATGTATTTTTTATTCTCCCCGTAGAAAGGGTACTCGGGCACCTGGTTGAAATGGCCCATGAGGAAGATGGCCACGGTTCCGATGGAAAACAGCAAGATGGCCACCCAGAAGCAGACTTTATCGATCATCTTGCCGATCAGCACCCAGTTCTCCATCTCCTAAGAACGAGAGAGAACAGGAGAAATAATAAACGCACAAAAAGCAAATTTTATTAAATTAAATTAAATTAAATTAAATAAAACACACACACTTACAGAGCCATTGTCATTCTGCTCCCTTGTGCTCTCTGCAATGAAGTTGCAGGCGTCCACACACTCTTTAATCTCAGGTGCTGCCTGAGCCAAGCTCTTATACAGATTGGCAGTGGTGCTCACATCTATAGCGTCCACTAGAGGGAGACAAAAACACGTACACACGCACGTGAACACAGGGAAGCCGCTCATTGGCTGTTGACATTTCTTAATATGGCGGAATCCCGGGAAACTCAGTTAGCGGTTGATGCTAAATCTAATTATGGGGATTTTTTAGCCGTATATTGCCTCATTTTAGTCATTTAAGGACACATCTGAGGGAAATGTTGCTATTTCAGATAGTTTTGAATTGTTTCCATGCTAACATTGGCTTTACTTTATCTGAAAACATCACTTACAGTTCATCTGTCTGGTTTTCTATGACTCAGCATGTTTGTCTGTATTTCTGTCTGCCTTTCTGTCTATCGTCTGACAATTTGTCTGTCACCTGTCTATGTCTTTTTGTTTATCCACCTGTCTTTCTGGCAGTCACTCTGTCCATCATCCATCTGTCTGCTTATCATCCACTTTTCTGTTTATATCATTTGTCTACATATCTCTGTCTGTCTCTCTCTCTATCATGTCTGTTTGGTTGCCATTTATCCATCCATCCATCCATCCACCTGTCTGTCTATCATTTATCCACCTGTCTGTCATCTGTCCATTTGTCTGCCACCTGTCTGGAAATCATCCACCTGTCTGTCTTTCTGTCAGTAACTGTCTATTTTGTCTATCATTCATCTATATCTTTGTCTTCCTATCTGTATGCCTTTCTTTCATCTGTCCATCCAAGATATATCCATCTGTTTGTTAACAATGTGTCTTTCTGTCTGTCATACATCTGTATCTCTGTCTCGCTATCTGTCTGTCTGTTCATCTATCATTCGTCCATCTGTCATTCATTTATCTTTCTGTCAAGTCATCCATCCATCTGCCTGTCTGTCTTTATGTGCGACCGTCACTCCTCTGTCTGCCCATCTATCATCCATCTGCCTGCCTATTATTCTTCTGTCTCGCTCTCCATTTAATACAAAGTAGTAAACCGAGTAGAACTGCTGTGTACCGAAGGATCGTGTGAGTCCATGTCTCTCTCTCTGCTTGTCGAATATCATCTCGCTCCTTGGCTGCTTCAGCACATACTCCTCTGCCCGCTGCATCAGGCCAAATGAACTGCGTCTCCTCTCCCTTACTCCATTCATCCCTCCAGCTTCCTCTCCCTCGTCCACCAGCGGGGTCATACCCAGGAACCGAGGGATCACCTCCAGGAAAATCTGACCGAGAAATGACAAAGAAGTTGCTTAAAAGAGCAGCAACATATTGTAGTTTTGTATCATCCAGACGTACTGTACATATCATTACATAAATGCCCCTAGTATGGCAACTAAGACATACTGAAGACGTACATGTTTGATTTTGTGAGGCATGGTGTGTGTGCTTGGGGTCCGGCAGGAGTAGTTGAGAACAATGATACAGTTAGTGACGATGAGTGTGGTGACAGACATGACGAAGATCAGGTACCTAGGAGGAAGATTCCAAGCTTTTAACCAGAACGGAAATTAAGCCCAGCCCATAAATATATATTTTTTTCATATCGATGCACCACGCTAAACAAAAGGCCTTAACACAATATTCACACAAAGACTCACTTTCCGATAAGAGGTACAGAGAGAGACGTTTCAGGAATCTTCTGAGCGATCAGAAAGAGGAAGACAGTCTGAGCCAGGAGGACGGAGATGGACACCGTTATCTTCTGTCCTCCCGCTAGTAGGGGAGTCAGAGGAAGTCAGAGAGAAGAATAGAAAGAAGAAAAACTATCAAATAAATGAACAAAAGATAAAAGGAAAGAAATGTCAGAAAGAAAGAAGTAATGCAGGAATACAGTTCAATCAAAAAGGGAAATATAAAGAAGAGGCAATGCAAGAAAGAAAGAAAGAAAAGTAAAATCAACAAGGAGAAAAATAAATTATTAAAGAAAAAGATGTAATACAGAAATACAGTTAAATCAAGAAGGAAAATATTAGCTGAGGAAAAAGATATGTCAATGAAAATAAACAGAACGAAAGGAATGTAAGGTTGAGAAGGAGAAACATATATGATTGAAAGAAGGAAAAAAGAAAGAACAATAAAGGAACAATAGCAAAGAAAAAAAGAAAAGTAAGACCAAGAAGGAAAAATAAGGAAATACAAGTGAACCAGTGACACATAGGAGACAGACAGATAGAAAGAGATAGAAAGAAAGAAATAGAAAGAACCAAAGATCTGGAAAAACTTTGACACCCCTGTCCAACACTCACCTTTAGCGGGCATGAAGTAGGCCAGTACGACGAGTGAGGAGATGAGCGAGCAGGGCAGAATGATGTTGATGATGTAGAAGAGGGGTTTCCTCTGGATAATGAGGTTGAAATAGACCTCCTGGTACTCCAGGTCGTCCGGGGAGTAGCGTAGGTTGGTAATTTTGCGTGCCGGCCGATGCTTGATGGCCCATTCACCGTTTTCTGCACAGATAAATGATTGGCTGAGGGCTAGCTGGTGTGAACCCTAGAACAGTTGTCATCCTCCAGAGAGCAGTAGCTTTATAAGTGGGTATGTTGTATGTGTTACCAGTGAAGGCCTCAGGGTCGATATCCACCCACTCAATAGGCTTTTTGGTCTCACTATCGATGGCCAAGATCATGTTGATCTCGTTAGCACTGTATGTCTGAGACCTGTCAGATACAACCACGACAAAAAAGCAATACATTTATGAATCTGTTGACTGTTTATTTGACTTTTGCCTTGACTTGTCTAATGGGTTCGTTCAGTAGTAAGGGTTGACGGTTCAGTAGTAAGAAAGAACCCCTGAATCCTAGTGTAAAATGAAAAAAAAAAAACCTTTCTGAATTAACAGCCATATAGAGATGTATTTGTGTCTTGATCAGTATGATGTTAGTAGTCCACATGATTCTTGGTAAATCTTTTACTACCAGTCACTAGAATGTGAAGGGAGCTTGGGTATCTATTATAAAGTGTTCTAATAATCACTACATTCCAATATACCTGTTGCTTTATTGTGCCTACCTGAAGATCAGTGTGCAGTTTTGCCAGTCAAAAGGGAAATAGGTGATCTCTATTGCGCAGGTGCTGCGGTAGATGGCTGGGGGCAACCAGTACATGGAGCCATCACTGTAGATCAGCACATTAGCATAGTATGCTACATCAAATTTTCCATCAATGCTACAGAGAAAAAGCGAAAAGGAAAATGCCAGAAATTAAAAGTCAGAAATGAACATTTTCATGTCAGGCTATTTTTAAAAACATTTTTTCATAGGAAGAATCAGAGGCCGGTCTTACTTGTTCTCCAGTACTATATCCGGCAGCCACACGGTGGTGCAGGGTACGCGGATGATGCCGATGCCGAAGTACTCCGAAGTGTTCCATGCCAAGCGATAGTCAACCCATTGCTGGAGCCAGGATCGTTGAAAAAACACAATCTCTGTTTATCACATTTGATTACTATGTACAAGAATTTCAACATGATTCCCAGAATTGAGAAGTGGATGAGAAACAGGTTTTGAATACTGGATATCTATGGGCAGTTGCTCAATTCTTTCAACGAAAACTAATGCAAATTTTTTCTTTCTTCTTTATTTACTTTTTGTATTTTTTTTCGGTTTTTTTGCAATGCATCCATGAAGTCTTGAGGTAAATTTTGTTATAAATGAAGGTCTGTAGAATGTATCCTTGGTACTTTTTTATGGTTATAGAAAAAGCATGTGCCCCAGATATACAGTGCATTCAGAAAGTATTCAGACCCCTTTCAATTTTTCACTATTTGTAATGGTGCAGCCTTATGCTAAAAATCAATCAAATAAATTTTTTTCATCATGAATCTTCACTCAGTACCCCATAATGACAGCACAAACACAGAATTCTAGAATGTTTTGCAAATTTATTAAAAAAGAAAAACTGAAATATGACATGGACGTAAGTATTAAGACCCTTTGCTCAGTACTTAGTAGAAGCCCCTTTTTGAGCTAATACAGCCGTGAGTCTTCTTGGGAATGATGCAACAAGTTTTTCA